>OX382343.1:10468987-11068987 GCA_947507615.1 Hemithea aestivaria | reverse complement strand
TTCCAGTATAGTGAGGAATGTTTCAAATGAAGAGGATGGTGGCCTATAAACACAAAGTATGATGTACTGGTCCAACTCTACACATGACATCTCACAATGGTTATGTTGCCAACCTGATAATGATTTTTCCATAAAATAAAATTCCATTTTTTTTTAATGATACAGGAACATTTGGGTACAATAGGAGGTATCATGATGGTGAAAACTGCTCTATCCGAAACTAGACTTGTGGTCTGTGTCTTCGGTTAAAGCAAGATTCCTCATATTTTGTGCATCATTGCTTGAAATCTAAAAATGGAAACTATTGCATATTCTGAGAAAGATTTTTTAAAATTAAATATTTAAATATTCCAGGATATTCCCGAAATGCCAGAGCGTAAGATGACAGATGCGATCGGCGAGCCGATCCTCCTGTGTCGGTTCCCACACAACATCAAGTCGTTCTACATGTCTCGGTGTCCGGAAGACAACCGCCTCACCGAGTCAGTCGACGTTCTGATGCCGGGAGTGGGCGAGATCGTCGGCGGATCTATGAGGATATGGGACCTGGACGAATTGCTTGAAGGTAATATATTTTTTTTACAAGCTTTTATTTATCTTTGTAAATAAACGGCATAAACTAACTTGTATTTATTTCGGCTTCGCGCCGACCGTGCCGAAGTAAATACAAGTGAGTTTATGCCGTTTATTTACATAGATGAATTTAAATACTCACGAATCGTTTAGTGTAAAAATAGCTTTTATTTTCACCTTCTGTCATCAAATCTTGCAAATTTGTCCGATTAAGCATGCCTGTATAAATCGGATGAAAATGCAATATTTTCATGACATCGAGCTGATCTGATGATGGAGCTGTAAGGTGGCCATAGGAACTCCGTAATTAGACAACGCAACCCCGTCGAGTTTGGGCTCATTTGATTCGTCTTGACGAGTGCTTTATGGTGCTAGATGGTAATAATAATACAAGCTTGTTTTTAAAAAGTTTTTTAAAATTTCACTTGTTTTATACAACGAATGATCCTCTCCTGATGGTAAGACATAACGCTGCCCATAATCAGTACAGTGCTACCCAAGATTTTACATAGGCTGCGCCAACGCTTCTTACTTGAGAGTCATAAGATGTTAAGACTTTTCAGCCCAGTAATTTCACTAGCTAAGCACAGTAATGTTTGCACATCACTGCTCAGCCGGTAGAACGACTGGCACTGTTGGGTAACCACTTAGTCGACCTACTGCAAAGGAAGTCTACCCCGGTATATTAGAAATCTCTCAAAAAAAATGGCAAATGAAGTGAAAAATAAGTGAATTTGTTCACGACTCACGATAAAAAAATTAGATAGATAAAAAAAGTGAAATAGGATTTTTTTCCGCTTATTTGAAAGATTTAGCACGGGATTGCATTTGCTAGTGAACACAATGTTTTTAATTGAACTAGTGTCGCCATCTAGTGTCGAGTAGCAGAACTAATTGCGTTCTACATGCTACTTTTTTTTTTATTGGTAGAAAAAAAAAAGTTAAATTTTGTGTACATTTTGAATCTCAAATTCGCAAATACAAAATGGCGGGAAAAATGAAAACGCTGCCATTAGTTAGCGGGAATATTTTCAAACTTATTTTACTTCGAGTTTATCGTAAAATGAGTGTTTTATTTGTTTGTACTGTGGAGTTGTATGTTATCTAGAAATGTGTTCCATACGAAAGTTACATTATAACACTTTAAACTTCCGCGATCTGAACCCATGTTAATTTTATTAATCGGGACTCGGGACCATAGATGAGAGTATACTATAGATAGCCCTCTCTAGCATTTTTTTGGGATGCTACTACTAGCGCCACGTAGAGCGTAGCGGAGTGATTCCGCAACATTACAACTTGTATATATATCTATAGATACGTATTGTACTTTCTATAGGTAGGTTCCTATACTAATATTTAATATTATTTATATAGCGACCTATCCGTAGAACAAAGTTACATCTTAAAAAATCTCTACTGTAGAGAATAATAGAAATTTTCAGATGTAACTTTGTTCCCCGATAGGTCGAATAGGTTTGTCAGTACGGTAAAAAACAAAAAAATATAATGACATAACAATCATTTATTTTGAATAAGTATGCACAAAATACCTTTAATATAAATTGACATTTTTATAAAACTAGGGGCATGATGTCTCACAGGCTACTTTTGGTTTTTTTTCACAAAATTTCAATTGGATGATCCTAAATTATGTTTAGTTGGAACTAATAAGTATATTATAAATACGACACGGCTGTACTCACGTTGACTATTTGTTGCCGACCGACGCTGACTGAGTGAACTCCTGATGAAGGACATCGTAATTGTCCGAAACCGTGGTTGAGACGTATCTCAACAAATAGTCAACGTGAGTACAGCCGTGTCGTATTTATAATATGGATAACACTCACGGTAGTTTCCAAAATCGTACTAATAAGTATGTTATAAAATATAATATATTAATGTATTCAATTAGTTTTTATAACAACTTTAAATAAAACTTCAACAAATGACAATTATTTGAAGTTGTTTTCAACATAATTTACATAAAAATATTTATAGATTTTCAATGACCTTTACATTGATTATGCCAAATTTAACATTTTTTACTTGAAATGTTAAAATCCAATTTTACAAAGCTCACATGACTCCTGTGAGGCTACACGTCACTAGTTAAAGGTTAAGAACCTCTCAGGAACTGAAAGGTTCCCACTAATATATAGCGACATAATAAATACATAATTTTAACAGAAAAATTGTTAAAATATATAATTAACTAGTTTAAATTTTTTTATTTAAATATATAATTAAGACTAAAAATTTTACACTTTTATGCCACAGCTTTGTATGGGGGGAATTTTTTGTGACAGCACTTCTGTAAATTTTGCCTCTAATTGGTAAGCTAAAATTTCCATTTACCGAATCAAATACTTCGTCGAAAAATAGAAGCACTTTTGACGTATCTTTAGCTTCTGGAGGTAGCAACCCATTTTCTGAAAAAAGAAAACAACAAACTTGAATTTATAAACCTTCTAGGCAAACATGCTTCAACATCAACAACATTTTTATTCAAATAATAGTCTTAGCAAGTTCAAACTTAAATTTAAACTATAATATATAACAATTAAAATTTAAAACAAAAATAATTTAAAATAAATTATAAGGCCTGGATGTAAGTTTTATCTTAAAAGCGTTATATTTTTTTTTATGTGATGAAGTAGAAGACGAGCAAGACGCTCTCCTGATGTTAAGAGATAACGCTGCCCATAATCAGTACAGTGTTACCTAGGATTTCACAATGATGTCAAATTCTAGGACCACTGCACCAACGCTTCTTACTCAAGTCATAAGATGTTAAGACTCTTTAGCCCAGTAATTTCACTAGCTACAGTGCCCTCCTACCGGAGCACAGTAATGTTTGCACATCACTGCTCAGGCGGTAGAATAACTGGCACTGTTGGGGTACCCACCTAGACGACCTCCTGCAAAGGAAGTCTAGCCCCGGTAACAAATATCTGAGTTCTCAGCCATTTTTTATTTTATTTGCAAAAAAAAAAGTACCAAATATTTTTATATTATTAAAATTACGGGCTTATTATATTTTTTTAATGTTGGCCTTGTCAACATCCCTATTGTGCATAATATACAAAACTTACTAGTTTGCAACACAGCCTGATCAGGATGTGTCCGTTTGTATAGCCTGGGGCTTGTTGTGACTTCTAGATGTTGATGGTGTAGGAACTGTTGAATGATCAGCTGAAAAAGTAATAAGTTAAATGATTATAATATAATAATTTCTGTTCAGAGTATTAAAAATGAAAAATTGACTTGCAAAATTCCTCCATTGTAGCCTATTTGAATAAATGAATTTTGATTTAATTTAATTTGAAATTTTGTGGTGGTCGGTAGTGCCCTTTTTGGATTTAAAATTGACCTTAGAGTGTAGTATTCTACTAGTCCCTTAGAGAAGCCCTTTCATTTGATACCCATGTTGGAAATCACACAAAGAAAGAAAATCAAAATCGGTTCATTTGTTCAAGAGTTACAATGCTACAGACATAAAATATACTAAAAATTGTATTTACACGATCGCACATTTTGAAGTACCAATATCTATAGAATTTTGTATCCTCATAATTTTTTTATTGAATTGATATTTTCTAAATCATCAATTAAATTTAAATTAGTTCTGCTAAATTCCACGGGACTTCTTTGGTGAAAAGCACTTAAAAAGAATCTTGGAAATATTTTACAACTGGTATAGATAAAATAGGTAACTTACCACTTAGGTTTATTGATAGTACTGCACATTTAGTAATCCTGTGATTCGGAAATGTGAAACGTTCTTCGAAATGATTGTGACATATTCTTCAGTTTTTATAAATATAGCAGTCATCTCGACAAATGATTTCACCACCAATTCTCATAACCCACATGCGGAACCATTAAATTTGTTTTGGATGCCTGGGATTCGGGAAACGATGCAAGGTCACTGAAAAATATAAAAAAATAAATTATTCTAAGTTTAAATAAAATGACATACCTACATAATAGAGTGTTTAACACTCATACTTTCTAGATGCTTACCACTATAATAATAATTATTATTATTAGTTGAAATTTTGCTATTGGACCTGCACTCACTTTTAGCGCTAACAGAAAATTATCTGTATTTCTCTACATATTCACACATATCATAAATATAAAACTTCCTCTTGAATCACTCTACATAAAAAAGACTATTTTAAAGCACACATAGGGACAGACAGACGGGAGGCAACTTTGTTTTATACTACATATGTTGTGATAAATAAATGAAACCATAAACCAAATACCTAGCTAAAAGTGTATGTTCCCACCACATGACTCAATTAGCACCACTTGTAAAGAATCATGTTATGCATCTACTAACTAGGTACCTACTGACGAGGGTGATTTAGACCCAAAAACATTAGGTTTCAAAATTGCTGTGGGTGAATATTATGATAGCTCTACGATAATCTACTACTAGCAAGAGAGCTAACTACGAGGAGGTACTAATAAAAGGTTTTTTAAGATTAGTAATCGTCCGTAGGAAACGATCATAAAATAATGTGTTCAAAAGTTCAAAGCACGTACCATTTTCACGGGTGGATGAGCAGAGAGGTAGTTTTCAACGTACCTAGCACGAACACATTCAACACAACGAAAATACCAAAACAGTATAAAAATACAAGAAATTTCACGCATAACGGTCGGCAGACATATTTCTTTTTCTTTTTTTACAATGGAATTAGACAGTTCTGATTTGTGTTGCCATTATAATAAAAAAATAGTCGCCTAAACCCTACGCTAGATGGCGCTGCTTGTTAAGATCTAGGAACAATGTTCTAAGAGTCCATACCATGCTCGGGACTTATCGCGAGGTTACGTCGAGGTTGGGTTTATAATATTTTTGTAAAACTAACATAATATTATTACGCGATAAGTCCCGATTAATAAAATTAACATGAAAATTACATTATTAAACCGATAAAAAGTTCGCTTCACAGTGATTCTTCGTTGTACCTATGGTTGAATTAAAATATGGCAATAGCATAATAATTATACACGAGACTCATCAACGAGATCATATTTAGTATAAATATGATCTCGTCGATGAGTCTCGAGAGTCGATGAGTTTAAAGCATTACTGACTGATCTTTTACCCAAACCGATAAAACATACTGTATATTAATAGAGATTAATGAATTTGTATTGTTCAGGTTATAAGCGCGAAGGCATCGACCCGTCGCCGTACTACTGGTACACGGACCAACGCAAGTTCGGCGCAGTACCTCACGGCGGGTACGGGCTGGGCTTGGAGCGGTTCCTGTGCTGGTTGCTGGCGAGACACCACATCCGCGACGTCTGCCTCTACCCGCGCTTCCTCGACCGCTGCAAGCCCTAGGCACCTACTACCTATATGTCTACACGGCCCGTATACGGTTCACGGCTATACGTCCAAGACACGCGCCAATTCCTTGAAGACAATGCTACAGGCATGGCATTCGTTGTAGACGGCATCGTCGCTTAACTTCACCCGAGATCGTGGTCAAGGGATAACCTTTAAAATAAATAATACAAAAGAAAAACAAACGATAACGACTGTATTTTTTTAGCGTTAGCTACAAGCGAATCGCGTTTGTGTATAACCCCTTGTAATAAAATGTATCGCACGGACTGACCGTGCGATCCGTAAACCGTATGTAGGCTCTGGAAGATCAAAATATGTTTAAAAAGAAACTAAAATTCCGCCATATTATTTTAGCCTTCTTGCTCACATTCGTATTGCAAACGAAACATGTATTCTGCAGATCTTCTAAATGCTTTCTGCATATTCTTCATAATTATTTATTGAATATCTACCTACACACTAACGTTGCTACGCGTTTTTAATGCAGGATTCAAAAGAGTTCAACCGATAATGCACCAGTATCGGTGTTTTTTTGTTACAATAACGCGGTCAGCCCTTATCTATCGCATTTCTTCACCTTTTAATAATTAATAGTAGACGGTAAAATGTATCAATAATTATAAATTATTGTAAATCATAAATTTTGCCTAAGTATGAATCTTATTAAGGGGCTTAACTTTTATATGAAAAGAGAAAAAGATTTAGAAATAAAAAAATTTCATGTACTTCCTATTTTTAATTCTATCCGAATTGCATTTCACAGAATAAGTAAAAATGCTAGATTGAAATATAAAAAGATGTGTGATGATGATAGACGTTTTAGAGGTGTAATGATATTAAAGTTTACTTAAAAATACTCTCAAAATTCGGCTTCATAATAAATTGACTAATATGCAAAAAATAATGCAAAGTCTTAGATATTGTGTATTTATTATCTATTTAATTTCACGGGCAACTACCCCTTGAGTGTTACTACACCTGTCTTGTATTTGTAATTTATTTTTAGTTTTATTAGTTTGTTTTACATCTAATATATAAAATTCTCGTGTCACAGTTTTCGTTGCCATACTCCTCCGAAACGGCTTGACCGATTTTGATGAAATTTTTTGTGCTTATCCGGTATCTATGAGAATCGACCAACATCTATTTTTTATCCCCCTAAATGTTAGGGGTAGTCCACCCCTAATTTTTTTTATTTTATTTTTTGGACAAAAAATTTTATTTCTATTTTTTTATGATACAACATACAAAAATACATACAATCCTCAATTTTCACCCTTCTACGATCAACCCTTATTTTTTAATAGCCATTTTAGTAATTTAATCATTTTTCCTCTCCGGTCGAAAACTGATCAATCGTCATTTAATTAGTTATCCCCGCCAGATGTCTACAGGTGTCACTTCTGACCCAGTAAACAGCACGGAGTAGGGATGAGAACGAAGCCGGTCTCCTTTCTTTCTCACTCCCTACACAGTTGTCGGCCATCATTATTGTTTTTATGCATCAAGTGTAGTAGTAACGTTGACAATTATTATTTTGCTATCTCAGTGTAACTCTCATATTAACTTTTAATCATTCCTATTTTATCAATAATAATTAAATTATCAATTTTGAGTGTATTTTGCACGATTAGTTAATCAAGTGATTTTATAACCTCAAAAGTACTCAACACGTGACACGAGCTTCCAATAACAACGGATTTTGTGTTGTAAGTATACTTTTTTTTATTTATATCGAAAATGTTGTTGATCTTATAAAAATGTAATTTTAATTTAATTTTATTTAAAAAATGTAATTGAACAATTAAGATTTTCATAGTTTCCAAAAAATCAATCATTATGAATCTTTATTTTGAAATGTCAATGGAAATATTGGTTGTATGAAAAAATTATAAGAGACAATGTTTTCATAAAATTAAATTTTTTACTTTTGTTTGAAATTTTTTTCCATAAAATAATGCTTATTTCACGCATGTACCACATTCTTACATACATACAATATACACATTCTAACATACATACATACTTCCAATAAGTAAGCTATTTTTTGTCTACACTAGAAATTACTAGGAAATTATTTATATGGCAAAACAACGTTTGCCGGGTAAGCTAGTATTATATATAAGTACATAAATGTACCATTGTTACATGTAAGCATTTTAATTGAATTCAAAGGTAAAGAAGTTCAAACTTTGTTTTTTGCATTAATCACATAGAACAATAGACGGAATGCTAATTCCAAGTATATATTAATATACAGTTCAGAGAATAATAAATAAATTTGATTTACTTAATTGGTATTTTTTATTTGTTGCTTATTTTATACCAAGACCTACAGAGGCGTGCGAGTACGCAGCAGTGTTACTAAATATTCGCATCGAGTCACCACACCACTATTATTCATTGCGAATAGTTTACTCAAATCACAGTGACAGGATTCGGTGTGACTTGTTGAGAACATACCAAAAGTACCTACATAAATACGTCAATTGACTAAATAAATATAATATTCATTAGTGCATGCTGATGCTGCATGATAATATTTAAATATGATCATAGGAAAATAATAGAAAGGTTTAATAATGAATGATAGTTCAAAAATTATATATCACATCACATGTTTACAGTAGGTTTAATACACATTTATATTTATTAACTACTGAGATTCACACTTAAAATAACTCCTACGACTTATAAAGATAATAGATTTATAATTAAATAATAAACTAAGTTTGGTTTCTTATGCTATTGCAGACTGGTTAATATAATATTCTTACTAAATGCAAATAATTTCTGTGGTTTGTTTATAAAGCTATTCTTCTATGATTGCATTGTTATATAAAAAAAAACCTTTAAATATTCTTAGATAGCGAACTCTGTTCAAGGAAGCCATTCAGCGTCAGGCTCTGCGTGCGAGGCGTCCTTGTAGTTGTAGGGTGTCTCCGTGAGATCTTCCTTACTGCTCGCCACCTTGTGGTATACCTTCTTTCCGGCATCCACCGCGTATTCTACTCCGTCAGCTGAAAAAAATAATTAATTTGGAAAAAATATCTAGGATTTAACGTGTAAGAGAGACACCATTAATCAGCGCCATCCAGTATCGAGTAGCAGAATTCTAAAGACTAAAGCGGTTTTTTTTTAACATAATTGACACGCCAAAATATCGTTGTCGTTGAAAATACCACCAAAGAGGTTTGATTACATTAAGCAGCGCCATCTAGTATCGAGTAGCAAAACTTTTTAGTACATTACCGCCATCTAGTATCGAGTAGCAAAACTTTTTAGTACATTACCGCCATCTAGTATCGAGTAGCAGCACTATTACTTATATGGTAAAGTAGAGCATAGAGATCCACCACCATGAAGGAATATAAATAGAAAAATTAAAAAGATATTTTACTTTTGCTACTTGATAATAGAGGGCGCTAGTTGGTTTTATTTTTGAATTTTATTAAGAAGTTCAAGTTATTTTAATTCTCACCGATAGCGCCGCCGGTCTTCCGCACCGCCTCTCCTATGTTATGTGAGGAGAAGGTGTCGGGATCAATGTTGATGTTGACGCCTCCAGCCGCCTCCTCCGGCGCCGGGCAATCGCTTTGTGATATGATGGAGAGGTCGTACGGATCCAGACCGAATGAAGACAACTTCGTGCGCATCTAAGAATTTCATAATATTATGTATCAGACATAAGTTACTTATCTACTACACGTCCGCGCTTGACAGCTGAAAAAGCGTTGAACGTCCGCGTCCGCGATCCAAATAGAATCGCGTCGAGCGCTCACTACAGATACCTACTAAACGTCTATTTTCTAGCAAACTATTGAACCATTTTCTATGAAAAAATAGCATTATATAGTTAAAACTATAAAAAAATAGAATATTTGAAAATTTTAATTCAAATATTAACACAAAGTATATAAAAAAAATTCGAACTTGGCAATATGTGTTAATTTTAGGTATTTTTTTGGTTTAAACACTTTTTTACGAAACATCTCTGAATATTTCTTATTTTTACCTGCATATTATTAAACTAGATTATATAAGCTTTGATTTGATATCAAAATATAATTACTTGAAAAGTACAGTGTAGCACAATAAATCAAAACACAACACCCATTCGTGTATAAATCTTCAGCGCCTAGAACAAAATCCTGAGAATGGAAATATTAAATCAATGAATTCAAACCATTTTAGTTTATATTTTTTAATTTTAGGTATACGTAACTAATCATGTTGAACTATTTTTCTAAAATTACGTTGTATTTTAATAAAATAATAGTTGATTAAAATTAATCATGGAAAATATTACGGAAACACGGCAAGCGCGACAAAAATTTTACATGTCGACTTTAAGACATGTAAAATTGTCCTGATTGTGTTTATTTCCTTAATATCTGTACCAATTCCGAAAGATAGTATCATGAGGATCATAATAATATATAATTTTAATAAAATAAGGTGAATTATAAACATTTTATACGCAGATTTCACTGGCACGCATGAAAACTTCGAAACTATAATTTCAAAAAATAAATTTTAAATGTTGCCAAGAGCTTAGCTTCAGATTTAATGACTACAGATTAAAAATGTTTATTACAAAGCCATATACAACCATATTTACGGAACTTTTCACCGTTTTCATAGATAAAAACATGTTTTTAAAGTAGCAAGTCGCTAGGACCGCTATAGCGGCTGTAACGTTTAACTCAACTTTTTTTCAGACCGCTATAGCGGTCGGGACGTTTGAGTGGTTATTATATACTCTTATATACTTATCGTCATTTATTCTTAAAGTTACGGCACAGATAAAAAAATACTAGTAGTTACGGTAAATATATTATTATTATTATTTTTATTACTTATACCATAGCACTACTAAGTACAACATAGGTAGGTACAGTAACACTAGAGAAATATTTATTTATTGTTGACGGTCATAATAAATTATCTAGACGATGACGCCACCGTCTACGCATTTAAATAAATTAAAGACCATTTATTGCCAATTTACAAAAACACAGCATGCAACGAGGAAGATTATTCTAATACCAAAAACACCATAATGCAACCAAAAATTCAGAGTTTAGACAGCTACATATTTTTAGCATAGTTGAACGCGTAGTTCTTATTAAAAAATATCTAATAATTGGGGTTTACCTACTCCAACAAAACAGGTTACCCAACTTACATACACCCACAACCTATAAGTAAATTTCAGTTTCAGGTCGCCAAGATTCCTACATGACCTGCAACATGACTTAAAGGCTGCCTCCTCATCTTACATAGAAACATCCGGGACCCACTGTAAACCACTCACCTTGTCAACGTAGATTTTATCCAAGTTCTTAGACCGGGAGAGGATGGTAGCGGATCGGCGGTGCGCGAAGGCGAGCTTCTGGCAGGTGAAGATAGCGGCGTACGAGGAGTAGTCCGTAGCCACCACCGTGTACGATGCTGAGCCTGCCACGCCTGCGAGTAATGTTTGCACACCTGTTAGATGATGACGCTGGATGTACCAGAGTCCAGAGTCACTTAGCAATACGACACCGACTTGACTGGCTTTTTTATACAACGAAGTAAGAAGACGAGCAAGACGCTCTCTTGATGGTAAGAGATAACGCTGCCCAGAATTTAGTACAGTGCTACCCACTGCACTGCACCAACGCTTCTTACTTGAGAGTCATAAGATGTTAAGACTCTTCAGCCCAGTAATTTTTTTTTGAGTTTAGTCGGTGATAGAGAAACCAAACTAAATAATTGGGTGTCGAATTATTGTTGTTGTGAGTTGTGAGGAATGTTTGCACGCCTGTTAGACGCTGACGCTGGATGTACCAGAGCCAGAGCCCAGAGTCACTTAACTTATACGACACCGGCCGGCTTTTGATTGGCCGATAGTTTACTTAGTTGGTGATGAAAACCAACCAAAATATTTGTTGATATTTGTTGTTTATTTTGATGTTTTTGTTGGTTTATCGGTTAAGATTCAACCGGATTATAATCGGATATTTTAACATTGAAATAAGTTATTAATTATAATTATAGCGTTTGTGTCTGAAGCGTGCGCTTTCGAAAAATATGTCTATCTGTGGAGGTGTTTTTAACATAATGTAAAAGATGATAATCGTTAGTTAAAGATTTGGTGTTGGACCAAAAGCTTCTAATTTTTTGAGATAATCAATGTAAAACTGACATAAAAACTTACTTAGAGGGAATTTAACGATCATCTGTGCTGGAGCGAATGTATTCGGTACGGTTAAAATTCCAGTGTATCTGCAAAAAATATATATTTCCATAATAAATACATTAATAAAAACAATAAAAAATACCATAGTTGATAATAAAAAGTACATCTTCGCTTAGAAATGATTTTACCACACGAATATTAACTAGTCTTACTAATATTATAAACGTGAATGTTTGTAAGAATGTATGGATGTCTCGCTGTATGTTTGTTACTCTTTCACGCCTAAACGGGTGGACCGGTTGAGCTGAAATTTCTTATAGAGATAGCTTAGACCCTGGAATAACACATAGGCTACATAAGTACTGCGGGTAAAACCGCTGGGCCCAGCTAGTTTAGAATAAAGTAACGTCAACATGGGACTCTTCAAAAGGCAAGTGAACAGAGTCTTGAAAGGTAGGCAACGTACCAGCAGTACCCCCGATATTGCAGGTATCCATAGGCGACGGTAGCCACTTACCATCACCTATTACATAAAAAAAACGTACTTGTATTCATGCTTAAGCGGCGTCAGTCCGAGGATGAAGTGCTGGGAGACCTGTTCTATCTGATACTGGCCCGGGGTCGCCAGCTGGGTGAAGTTGTACGTGATGCAGTTGGATGCTGTCGATGTCTTCTGGATCACGTACCAAATGCCGAGGAACTGGAGGAACAAGTTACAAGTTAAGAGTGTCCTGTTAGGAACTTGTATTCCTAGTATCATTATGGTCTCGCAGCTTCTCATATAGGTATAGGTGCATCTACTTAATAACAATGATTTCTCTTTATTGAACAGAAGAAACAGCCTCCTAGATATGTGAAAATCCCTTGTGGTCAACTTTATTTAGCCTATTCCTATTCTATATTCAGAGCTGACGTATAATGTAATGTAAAAAGTATAATGATAAACAAAAATACTTAGTCCAAATGCAGGTTAAAAGTATATTGAACTCTGTAACTATCAATCATAGTTCTTATTTTATCTTAAACGTTGATAAGAGAGTAAAATAATGGGCTTGGCAAAAAACAAATAAAATATTGAAAGGGGATTTCAGAGTGCGTTACGATGACCTCCATTTTATTTAAAGTTGTTTACAATCAGTTTCTTGTGGGTAATAATAACCAACTACTGTATTTAACAAAACAACTATGTCTCAGAATCTAAGAATTAATCATATCGTTATCAATGAGTGTCAAGACTCAAGACGTAACGTCGGGGTCGAGAGTCGAGAATAGAACTCCTCCTTTGTTTGTATAATCTTAACAGATTACAACAGAACAACAACAAAACAGAACAACAGAAAATGGGTTAAATTCAAGTATTTAATAAAATTTGTTAAAAAAAATCTAATTATAGGAAACGTGACAGAAATATTTAGAGCATCTATTTTAAAATACTTGTTATAACTTATTAATCTTTCGCCGTTTTGTAGTGTCTACAGAAAACTGAACAGTCTTCGTTTTGTTTTCTGTATCATAGGTAGGTAGGTAATTAGATTTTCTACTTGTCTCATTTAATAGGAATAAGAAGTCATACAAATAGAAATTGATTGTCCGGGATTTTTTATTTTATTTAATTCATTAGGTACTTACATTTTGGCATTTAAAATTTGAAAATAAACGCAATGACGAATTACCTCTATATTATATTCGATAACTTGTGCACTTTTGATGTTATTGCGTTAAGGTAGGTAGTATATTATTATTTTCTAGAAATATATGTAAATAATATGTCATAACGTAAATAGGTAGTGATATAATATGTATAGTAGATAGGTACATTTTATATTCAAACTTTAACAAAGCACACTCGTAATATACTACAAATTCAATAGAAATGATTCAATGGGAATTATTCACCGAAACGTCCTTACAACTTGACCAGACACCATGAAGATATAAAAGATTTATAAATTTACATCACGTTACTTAGATGAATATCAATGTAGTTCTAATATCTCTTCAGCTTCAATATCTCACTGCATCATCGCGTAGCAAGCGCGATCAAAGGCTATGTAAATAAAAGAAAACCGGACACTGGAACTTAGTCACCAGTTCTTTTTTTTTTGGAGTTTATTCTCCATCAGAACAGGTTACACACTACTTGCATTGTCAGAGTCAAATCACAAATTATAGGTTTTGTGGCCAACCTTTATGTTGCAGTTTCAGGTCGTCGTCATTACTGTGAGGCCTGTAACTCACACCTGACGTTTATTTCCTACATTTCTTATAAGAAACATCCGGGAATCACAATTTTACATGCCTTCCGAAACACGGTAAAGTCCAGGCAAAAATCTTTGCCACACTGAGATTTCAACCCAAGGCCTCCGGATTAAAAGCCGGACATACGACCACTGGGCCACGGATGCTACATTCTAATATACCTAACTAAAACAGGTTTCAATCACAACTATTGTTAACTGTGCTAAAGAATCCCCAAGGGACATGCTTGCCATGTGGGGACCACTCGATAACTCTTATAAAATATAATTGTGGACAAATAAATCGGTAGCTTACCTTGTTCATCTCAAAGTTAGGCATAGCCTCGGGCTGGGGGCATGCTCCTAGATGGTAGGTATGAGCTATGCCTCCCCCACATAGCCCCAACAACACTCCCAAAACAAATATTTTGTACATTTTAATACGCGGCTGCTCGCGTTCGATGCGCGACAAACACTGTCTGAATGGTGAATGAATGAATGCGGGAATATGAGACGAGAACGACTTATATTATAGATTGGGTACAATAAGAGCCGGTGAGCTGTCTTCTCGGAATCACGTTGTTTATTGTTTGTAACCCCAGGTTCAACTTATCTACCAGTATTCTATATTCTACATTTGTATGGCTGTACCAAACAAGGCCCCTTCCTAATTGGATTATGGTTAATTGACTCATAATTTTGTTACTTATTCTGGAAATAGATACGTACCTAATTGACGCATTTATTAATTAAGGAGACCATAATATTTGTACATTTATAATTTATTTTCAATTTATTTTCCTTAAAGTTGGTCATTTTATGTATTTTTATGTATTTCTATCTCAAATTTATACTAACCACCTGCACCTAAATTTATAAACACATTGTTTTATAAGATCAACTCTATAATTAAGAAATAAATCTATTAAATAAAAAAATGCCATATTAGTAAAAACACAAAGCGATTGCAAAAATAAAATCAACTTTCTAATCTCTTCGACATCCACTTCTGAACAAGTTATATTGGTATAATAAAATATTATATAATAACATCCTTTACCCATATTCATGATCGTTGGTCAGTCATGCAGATGCAATCAAATCAGTAGATGCTAGAAGAGTCGTAGTCGTAGATTGAAACCAGTCCTACTCATATTCACAGATAAGCCTATTACTGCAACCGCTGAAAACATAGAAAAGGGGAACAACCTTGTTATAAGGCTCCTATACGCGCTAGAATGTGAGCAATCGCAGTCTAAATGCTTTTTTCTTCAAGAGCCTTGACTCGTCTGTTTAGAAGTTTCAATAATTGTAAAAAAATACCTTATTACTAACGTAACTAGAAATAATTATGAACACATAAAAAAATCCATGTGAGTTTCTTGCCCGTTATTCTCAAATAGGCGGTAAAACATGGAATCTATCAATTGCTTTATAAAATTGACTTGCATTATGTCTATTTGTATAAATACTTTTTGGGAGTGAATAACCAGATTTTGAAGGATATTTGTTCTCTTATTACCTGGATAATCTTACTAATATTATAAACGTGAAAGTTTGTAAGAATGTATGGAGGTACAAATGTCTGGATGTATGTTTGTTACTCTTTCACGCCTAAACGAGTGGACCGATTGAGCTGAAATTTGGTATATAGATAGGTTAGACCCTGAAATAACACATAGGCTACAGTACAGCGGGTAAAACCGCTGGGCGCAGCTAGTGTTACATACCGAAATTTATTTATCATTTACTCAATTTTTATCCGGCGATGCCAGTTCTTTTTTTTTCGTCTATACTGTCCCACAGCTGGGCAAAGACCTCCCCCAAATCCTTCCATGTGTCCCTGTCCTGCGCCACCTCAGGCCAGCCGGTTCTATAATAGAAATATCCTAGTATAGCCGATGTTATGATTTAAGTAACCCATGACTGTGACAGAGTGACTCATCGAGTAATGTAGGGCGACCAGTTTTTTTCAACAACCAGAAGAGACATGATGATTCACACACATTCACGATAACTCATAATAAATGCTAGTGTAAAGTTCAAACAACCTCTTGTTCGGATTGATTCTTTCCTCACTTCCTTACCAAAACATTGTACTTATAATAAGACCTGTTGCACATGTTTCGGTAAAATCGGACGGTAGGGACTCCTTAATATAGAATGTAAAAAATAATAAATGTTGCCAACGTGCCAGCGCAGCGGTTAGTCCATATGGCACAACAAAACCGTTACGGTTTTGAATTTCGTTCTTTGTGCCTTATTTTTGTAGTATTACTGAAAAGGGTTGGCTTTGCATATTTTTTCTTGCTTGATTAGAAAATCAGAAAAATAAAAAAAATCTCTTGTTCTGTCTTGCCTTAGCTACTATAACTACCACACTTCGCATAACGTCCTCGACGTCACTGGTTCTCATTGTTTGCGAAATTACTAAGGGCGTCTGCAAAATTGAGCGGGCACACGCGGCGTGTGCACAGAGCGTTCGGCAGAGCCTTAGCATCCAGTCCCCCAAACCCGCTCTCTTTCACTTGTTTGCATCTTTACAAATCCCAGAAGCCAATTTGCGCTGCTTAGACACCCTAAATCGTGTAGAAGCAAGCGTATATAATATTATTACCTACCTCTTTATTAAAAGTAGGTATAGATTAATTAATTAAAATCAGGCGTATATAATATTATTACCTACCTCATACCTCTTTATTAAAAGTAAGTAATAGATTAATTAAAATCAGGGGTTTCGTCTACATGAGGAAGAATTAGACAGATTCTCTCTTTAATTCATAATTCATTCAGTAAATGTATGTTGTTACAGATCTTATTTTGATATAATAGTATAGATTATTATACAGCAACATAAAAAACGAGTGCATGAGTGCAGTCAGGTAATTTTTATTTATTAATTCTGCTTCCACACGTGTTCTCCTAAAGATAATATAGCAAATCATAGAAAGTGAAAGTGTGCATTTTTTGGCGCGTAGCCATATGCGCATAAATGTTGTTTATTCTTTTGGCTATCTGCTGATTTATTTTTATGAGAATGCAAATCATCATAATACGTAAGTAAATAAACAAATCAGTGGCAAAACGATTTAAAATGGCGACGTTTTTATAACTTTTAGTCTCAGAGTGCGATTAAAATTTCAACCTAAGTACATAAACACACAAAACAAAAACATAAAACACTTAGTACATAAAATACTTATGTAAAACGATTTATTTTTGCAGTTTGGAGGTTTTAGTGTTTATTTATTTTTGTTAAACACAGACTATTGATATTTTTCCCTAACAATATTTTTCCGTAGTGCGCGCTAAGCCTGATGAGTTTCTTGCTCGTTCTTCTCATAGAAGTGCTTTGCGAACGCGCGGTAGAGTATTACAATAGAAAAAATTTAAAAATATTGACTTGCAAAAGTGCTCCGATGTAGCCTCATTGAATAAAAGAAAATTTGAGATTTTAGAGTTTACTTTAATTTTATGGTTTTTATTATTATACTAGCTGACCCGCGCGCACTTCGTTGCGCGTGAGAGTCAATTAATAAAGCGAATTCGGTGCTGCTATTTTGACTATGATTGTATTTCCATCCCCGCGACTTTGTAAGCGTAAAATAAGGCATGGCTATAATATTTGCTCCCGCTGTGGATAGCGAAGAATATCGGGCTGGATATTTCTATGCAGTTTTGTTCGCTACCGTAGGAACCAATGCTATGTCCTTTCACAGAGATCACACTATTTAAGTTTAGCGGTTATTGATTTCCATCACAAATTTTCACGCCTCTCCTCAGGAATTAATACTATTTGTGGTCCTTTCCCGGTAACTCTTTAACTTATCTCTATTATAATTTTTCTAAGCTAAATTATAATTATAGGTTACTAATTTCTCACACCATCCTTCCCGCGACTCAAATCAATTCCGTGGTTCCTGAATTACCATTAAAACTCTGACCCTGAAGGTGGGGGAAGGATCAATACTGAGTCTCCTTAAAAGTTAATTTCTGACATAACAAACTATTCATTAACAGAACCAAAATTCTGAGTACTGGTGAGTTCGCAAAATCTCTTCTTATCGGTCGCCTACGTTACATAAAAAATACGTTGTCCAAATTTTAGCTTAAACGAAGAAGTGGTTACCGATATCCTACACAAACTGCACCCCCTTTTTCCTCCCCTCAAAGGTTGATTTCTGGGATAAAAAGTATCCCATATTTTTTTTAAGTCTCAGTCTACCTTTGTATCAAATTTTAACTCAATAGGGTCCTATTTCCTATACAAACTTTGACCCCCTAACGCTTCAATTCGAAGGTAATTTTTGACATAAAACTTTTTATTATTCCTCAACACATCCCCAATAATCTTATTGTGGATTTGTATACAAAAGTTTTTTAGGAATAATAATTCCCGTTCCCGTAAGAATTTCGCAAAATCCCCTCCCCTCTTACGGGTCGTGAAAGTCACATAAAGAACACGCTGTCTAAATTTTAGCGTAAAATATAACTGGTTACTGATTTCCTACTCAAACTTCTACCCCCCTTACTCCCCCGCACCCCTCCCTCTTAAAGTAAATTTCTGTCTAAAATAATATTCAGTGTTCCTAAACAAAACTCAAACCATGATTCCACAAAATTTCACCTGAATTGGTTTAGCGGTTACGGATTTGCATACAAAAGTTTTTCGGGAATAATTCTCGTTCCCGGGGGAATTTCGCAAAATACCTTCATATCGGTTGCTTACGTTACCTAAAGAATACGTTGTCCAAATTTTAGCTAAAACAAAGAAGCGGTTAACGATTTCTTACCCAAACTTGCATCCCCCCTTTATCCCGCCTTTGAGGTTGATTTCTGGGATAAAAATTATCCCATATCATTTTGTAGAACTCAGTCTACCTCTCTACCAAATTTCAGCTCAATAGGGCCAGCGGTTCTAAATTTCCCATACAAATTTTGTACCCCCCTTACCCCCTCTTAGAAGTTAAATTTTGTCATAAAAACTATTTAATGTTCCTCAAAACAATCCCAACAATCGTTTTACAAAATTTCAGCTCAATCGGTTCAGCGGTTAAGGATTTGCATACAAAAGTTTTTTAGGAATAATTCCTGTTCCCGCGGAAATTTTGCAAAATCCCTTTATATCGGTCATCTACGTTACATAAAAAATACGCTGTTCAAATTTCAGCTTTAAAAGATGGCCGATTACTGATTTCCTACTCAAACTACTACCCCTCTCTTCCCCCTTCAAGGTTGATTTCTGGGATAAAAAGTATTCCATATCATTTATTTGGATTCAATCTACCACTGTACCAAATTTCAGCTCAATAGGGTCAGCGGTTCTAAATTTTCCATACAAACTTCGACCTCCCTTTACCCCCCCTTAAAAGTTAATTTTCGTCAAAAAAAAAAACAATATTCCTAAACACAATCCAAGCAATCGTTTTACAAAGTTTCAACTCAATCGGTTCAGCGGTCAAGGATTTGCTTACAAACGTCTTTTAGGAATAATTCCCGTTCCCGTGGAAATTTTGCAAAATCCCTTTTTACCGGTCATCTACGTTACATAAAAAACACGCTGTTCAAATTTCAGCGTTAAAAGATACTGATACTGAAGTTACTGATTTCCTACTCAAACTTCTAACCCCCCTCTTCCCCCTTCAGGGTTGATTTCTGGAATAAAAAGTATTCCATATCATTTATTTTGACTCAATCTACCTCTGTACCATATTTCAGCTCAATAGGGTCAGCGGTTCTAAATTTTCCATTCAAACGTTGACCCCCCTTTACCCCCCCCTTAAAAGTAAATTTCTGAGATAAAAACTATTCAATGTTCCTAAATACAATCCAAACAATCGTTTTACTAAATTTCAGCTCAATCGGTTCAGCGGTTACGGATTTCCATACAAACGTTTTTCGGGAATAATTCCCGTTCCCGGGAGAATTTTACAAAAATCCCTTTTTATAGGTCGCTTACGTTACCTAAATAACACGCTGTCCAAATTTCAGCTAAAACAATGAAGCGGTTAACGATTTCTTTCACAAACTTGCAACCCCCCTTTCCCCCTTTTAAGGTTGATTTCTGGGATAAAAAGTATCCAATATCTTTTTTTAGGACTCAATCTACCTTTGTACCAAATTTCAGCTCAATAGGGTCAGCGGTTCTAAATTTTCCATACAAACTTCGACCCCCCTTTACCCCCCCTTAAAAGTAAATTTCTGACAAAAAAACTATTTCATGTTTCTAATCACAATCCTAACAATAGTTTTACAAAATTTCAGCTCAATCGGTTCAGCGGTTACGGATTTGCATACAAACGTTTTTCGGGAATAATTCCTGTTCCCGAGGGAATTTAGAAAAATCGCTTCTTATTGCACGATGAAGTTTTTCAAAGAATACGCTGTCCAAATTTCAGCTCAATCCGTCCAGCCGTTTGGGCTGTGCGTTGATAGCACGAAAGTGTACGAACGATTTTATATAATAAAAGAAGATAAGTAAATCTTTAGATAGATATAACTCTTTTATTTAAAAACCGATTTAAATAAAACCAATACTATTTACAAATTAGAGAAATTTGCAACGTTTTAGCGAAAACTGCATACAATTCGGTTGTGCCGTTTTATCACACATAAGTAATAACCTTTTTACAAATTAAGCCAAATAAAACTACTCTGGTAAATTTTCGTTTATGGCCACATCGATAGATGGCGTATTTTTAGTTTGTCGCACTTTTTGCTTTTTGATTTTTTTGAATTGAATTTACTTCATATTCTATTACTTTTACTTCGAAATTTTGATGTAAATTAGGGGCGATGTGTCCGATATAAATGATTATTATTTATTTTATTATTTTATTTTACGTTTCCCTAGGAAAAATTGACAAAATGTTTTACGATCTAGATCGCGCAAGCGACTTTTTCGCGTCGTTTTGTTCATATGCGTATTTTCACAGTTCACCTTAGTAAAGGATCACAATGAATGGGGAGAAATTTCCATTCTTATTATATGTATGGATATGGATATGGATATGGATATGGATATGGATATGGATGGATATGGATATGGATATGGATATGGATATGGATGGATATGGATATGGATAATTAATTATTGTAATTTATTATTATTATTCTTAGTTTTTCGAGCTAGTTCGGTGGTCACCCCACTGAGTTGGTTATCCATTATTAGAATCATTTTTGTGACGCATACTCAGCTAACAACGACTTCCCGTCCTATGTATATGGTATATTTACTACTGTTAGCATATAGGTACGGGTGCCTTCCATCTATCTACCTATGCATTAACTGATGACTCAGCGCGGTATCAACATATTTATAATAATGCGCAAAAGTAACGTTACATTTACTTGTATAAATTTAAGTATTTCTTACTTCATAATCAATATTATACAAAAAAAGGAAAAACAGGTAAAATGAGATAAAATAAAAAAATATTATGTATTTAAATTAAAAATATATTAAAGATATCCCATACACACTATAGAGAGTAGCTACCCACACCATGTGCATCAGCTTACAAATTTAACTATCTCATCTCTCAGTTCAAAACAATGATGTCACAAATAGTTGGACCACCCGCATTTCTAAAAATAAAACTGCAGTGAAAGCTTACAATATTTATTTTGTCATGTTATTTACATTGTTAATTACTTTCTCTATATATATGGATGGATCTATTCTTATTAAGAAGTATAAGAGTATAGGTACATGATATATATGAAAATAAATCAATTTTCTTTATCTCTATATAATCTTGATCTTAGATATTAAATCACGCGCATGAGTCGATCCAAGTCTTACTCGTATTTCATATTTTTATTCATTATAGGTATTAGTATTCTTTTATCTGTGTTATAGGTAAGTCTTTGACCACGATCTCACGTGATTTAATAGCGACGATGCGGCGGTAGATGGCAGCAGACTGTACCTAAAAGGCGGGATACATCCGTCCTTGGCTTCACTGAACATCATGCCGGAACACGGTCACAATGACTGCTTGGCGGACACGGTTTTGTCCAGTGGGTGGTAACTAGCCACGGCCGAAGCCTACCCCACCAGTATAAAATCTTTCAAAACAAAATTCATATTTGGACAGTACTTAAGTACACAGGTACCTTTTTATACGTTTTACGAGTAGAATACTCCACCTGATGGAAAGTGCAGATGCGGTCGACAATATCACGTAAAATGGATCACGGATTTTATCTTTATTTTTTTAATAGCTGGGCCCAGCGGTTTTACCCGCTGTACTGTGCTGTGTTATTCCAAGGTTTAAGCTATCTCTATACAAAATTTCAACTCAATCGGTCCACCCGTTTAGGCGTGAAGAAGTAACAAACATTTCATCATCATCATCATCTCAGCCATTGGACGTCCACTGCTGAACATAGGCCTCCCCTTTGGACTTCCATATGTACCGGTTGGAAGCGACCTGCATCCAGCGTCTTCCGGCGACCTTTATAAGGTCGTCTGTCCACCTTGTGGGTGGACGTCCTACGCTTCGTTTGCTAGTCCGTGGTCTCCAACCGAGCACTTTTCGACCCCATCGGCCATCCGCTCTGCGCGCTATGTGGCCTGCCCATTGCCACTTCAACTTGCTAATTCGCCGGGCTATGTCGGTGACTTTAGTTCGTCTACGGATTTCTTCATTTCTGATTCGATCTCGTAGAGAAACCCCGAGCATAGCCCTTTCCATAGCACGCTGGGCGACTTTGAGCTTCGAGATGAGGCCGCGTCATCACTGGTAACACACATTGATCAAAGACTTTCGTCTTGAGGCACTGAGGTATATCGGACGAAAAGACATTGCGTAGTTTCCCGAACGCTGTCCAACCGAGTTGGATTCGGCGGTTGATCTCTTTCTCGAAGTTGGACCTATCTAATTGGACTACTTGTCCTAAATAGATATACGAGTCCACAACTTCGAGTACCGATCCTTCAACAGATATTGGGGTGGGCACAACATTGGCATTTGACATAACCTTCGTCTTGTCCATGTTCATTTTTAAGCCCACCCGTTGTGAAGCTCGGTTGAGGTCATCGAGCATCATGCTGAGTTCCTCCATCGACTTTGCCATGACTACGATGTCGTCGGCAAACCGAAGGTGAGTGATGTATTCGCCGTTGATATTGATGCCAAGTCCTTGCCATTCCAGGAGCTTGAAGGTGTCTTCCATTACGGCAGTAAACAGTTTCGGAGAGATAACGTCTCCCTGTCTAACAAACATTTCGCTTTTATAATATTAGTGTGATTAGCAATTCAGTCCATATTTAATGGAATTAGGCGTTACTTTGCGGAAATCCATTACAATATATATTAGCTATTATTTAATAATTAACACTAAATATTAAATAATAGCTAATATATATTAATTCAGTCCATCTTAGAGCACGTTTTTAAATTTAACTTTTTAAGACTAACCGTTTACTATTTAAGTTTATATTCTAAAACTTATCTAATTATAAATATAATATAAAATTAGTGTGATTCCTTGCGTGGGTAAGGCAGTTCCACTGTGATGATGGAGTCTTTCTCAGCTTGCACGGACGCCAGCTGCTGGCCCAACTTGATGTTCACTGTTGTTGATTTGCCCCTGTAAATATTATTACGAAAATATAATTATCAACTTATAAATATAATCTTTATTACCTATAGGTACTCCTCTTTCTTTGTGTCTTTGTTAATTACCGTTGTAAATTATAATTTAAATGTGGTGTTACAATAAGGTATTAATAAATAAATAATAATATAAATATTCCTGTTAACTATTTGCATTTACTATCTTTATTAAATAGTCCATCTATTCGTAGTTTACTCAGTTCTTCTCTATTCGAATTTCTTACAGGCACCTGATTTCTTGATTTCTGCACGTTATTGCAACGGCCATCGGCGTCCGAAGCCAAGCGCCACAGACTAACAAATGCCAAACAACTGTCATAGCAGTAGGCCTAACGGCGGTTTCAGGATTTACTTCTGAGAAGAGAGAAAAGAAAATTCAAACATTCTTACTAATAATATATTATGCGCCAGCAGCTTGCTGCGAGCACCGAGACAATATTATTATAATCTTGACTATGAAGTATGTGCAATCGGCTTATTCCGATCGCCAAAAATTCGTAACTTTGCAATGCTTCCCCCTGTATCCGCCCTGCCCTTGGCAGTACCTATATTTAGTGTTAGCCACAAGCGATTGTCTAGGGCTTCTGATAAACTGCGGAAGCGCTCTTAGTCTACTTTTGTACTGTAGTAAAACTTACTTGTTATATAGTACAGCAACGAGAGTTTTCCTCGGCGTGAGGAAAGCAACGCGCTCAATATTTTTGAACCCATCCTCCGCAATGAGCACCCTCCGCGACCCTCTCGGTATGAACTTGGCAAAGTGTCCGAGCGCGTAGAACATGGGTTGTTTGACGAACTCTTGTCGTTCAGGGAACACGATGACGGGCGAGTCCACCATGTTTTGCACCCAGTTCGGACCGCCGGTCGGGTCTAGACATAGATTCCAGTCTATCCAGCCAACTGCCCCGTTCTTTAGGTCCTATTAAAAAAAAAAAGATTAGGCGCTTTACACAGACACTGGCAACTGATGTTTCATATTTCTTTCATATACGAGTATCTTACTAAAATTATAAACGCGAAAGTTTGTAAGAATGTATGAATGGATGTCTGGATGAATTGTTTGTTACACTTTCCGGCCTAAACGGGTAGGTAGACCGATTGAGCTGAAATTTGGTAGGTATAGATAGCTTAGACACTTTTTTTAAAAAAAAATTCGTTACGCATCATCACCCTACGCTGGGGGGGCTAACTAAACTTACAAACTTACATTGGCCAGCTGCACAGTTGCGGTTATAGATTTATGAAACAACCAGTTTCTAAAAAGTTTAAGAAAGTTGGTGGGTGAAGCGCCTTGCGAAAGCTATTTTTATCAAGATGAAAAATATTTTGGTACCACTTACTTCTATAATATCGTGGATATAGTTGTATGCCCTATCCCATGATCCTAGTAACACTTTCGCTCGCACCCATGGCTGAAATCCTGAAAAAAAAAATAGTTTAGCTACTCGATCATAGATGGCGTTAGTAGTCGTATAAATACACAATAATTTTTGTAAATATCGTTATGCTAATAATATTAATAGCATCCAAATTATGCATAATGTGTCCAGTTATTATATTATATTATATTATATTTTTATTCTTACATATTATTGTTACTACATTCAGTGACGTAAAAGTTAATCAAACTAAAATAATAATTTCAAAGAAGCACCCAGTATAATATTATTAAATGTGACGTTGAAGACACACTTGCAAATAAGTATACTTGAAGAAGTAGGTTCTTACTCATTCATAATTATTATTCATAGGTACTTAAATATTTAATGGACAGATATAATTATTTATTAAAGAAAATATAATTTTAACAATAGTGGCAAATTATTTTTGTGTTTGTAAAATTTACTTTTTATGTGATCAGTAAAGATTTTCTAATCTTATCTTATTAAATTTAATATAAGAATCATACGAGTTCTTTACCTTCGGAAGCCTCAGTGGGCAAGAGGAAGCACCCTTCACACGACTCCATAACTTTGTTGAGGAAATACGCCGGAGTCACGTAGTCCGTGTAGAAATGTACGCCGACACCTGAGATGTACTTCAGGACATCTGGCTCTTTTTTTATCATCTGCACATGACATTCAGACACATATAGAGCGTATATATATCGAGTGACGCTCTCTCGCTCGCACTTATTGACAAATTTTGAAATATAAATTCATAGAATTGTTTTATTGAAAATTTCTCTGTACAAGCCATGCATAATATTGTTGCACACATTTTAAAAAGTAAAGTGTTTTCAGTTTGATATATTAAAAAATGGCATGGGAGTAATATTTAATTTCTTTTTTAAAAGACCTCATCACGCCATTGTTTTATATAAAATGTGTGCAATAATATTATGTAGAGCTGATCTTGAAGAATTTTCAATAAATTAATTCTATTTGTCAAAATGTGCAAGCGAGACACTTTTACATTAAGAGCGTCTCTCGATATATACGCTCTTATACAGCACGTAAACCTGTGGGTGCAAGTTTTCTATATGATTTGTGGGAGGCAGTCGTTAGGTCATTTGCAGGCCTTGTGGTAATATTGGCGACCTGAAACCGCAATATAAGGGTTGACCAACCAACTGACTCTGACAGTATAAGTCGGGTATCTAAGCTGTTCTGTTGGAACATAAAAGACAATCATGTACTTTAAATATATTTTATTTCATGTTTTTTTTTTAGTCTGTGCTGTCCCACTGCTGGGCAAAGACCTCCCCCAAATCCTTCCACTTATCTCTTTCCTGCGCCACCTCGGCCCACCCGATCTGGTGCGCGTCCAAATCGTCTCTGCATCGTTTCCTAGGCCGGCCTCGGCGGCGTCGCTTTTCTCTGGGTACCCATTCTGTAGAGATCTTTGCCCAGCGGTCGGGGTGCTTACGACTAACGTGACCCGCCCATTCCCTTTTAGCTTTGCTGATTTGTAGCTAACATCTGTGACTCCCGTCTTCGCTCTTATGACGGTGTTGCGCACTCTATCAGTCCTTTTGATCCCCAGGATGCTGCGCTCCATTGCTCGTTGGCAAACCCCAAGGCGGAATTATTTCATGATTATTTTATTTATATACACTAGCAACCCAGTTGAAGTGATTAAACAAGCTTTTAGTATTATTACCATCTAGCACCAAAGTACTCGTCAAGACGAATCAAATGAGCCCAAATTCGATGACGTTGCGTCGTAAAATTACGGAGTTCCTATGACCACCTTCCAGGTCTATTATCAGATCAGCTTCATGTCATAATAATATTGCATTGTCATCCGATTTATACATGCATGCAAAATTTCAGTTCAACTAGAAACCGGGAAATGGATCAAATTAAACTTGCAAGATTTGATTAAAGACAGACAACAGACAGGTGGAAGTAAATAAAAGCTTGTAATAGTAATATGCTACTCACATCATTAATCCAATATAGCAGCAAAAGCCTTTGATCATCGCCGGCAATTATCTTGACATCCTTGAATGTTGAGTTTTTGATGGTCGGACCCAAATTGTTTACGATCCATTGTCCCTGTGAAGAAATAAAGTCTTGTGACTTCTGTAAAAGGGGAGCGGACAAAATCAAAAAAAATAAAAAATTTGTCCGTAATTTCAATAATAAAAAAAATTCGATTGATACGTATTTTTTTGTTTGCGAATAAAACAAAAATGACTGATATTCGCACTCCCATATCAATACAGCACCAACTCAAAAAAATATTTTTTTATAATTTCAAACTTAAACCAGTATAAATAAAATTGCAATTGCTGTAAAAATACTTTTTGAGTTGACCCTGTATTGTACTAGGTGTGCGAATAGCTCTATATCTATATCTCAGCCATTTTTTTTTTTTAGTTTTTCGCTTATACGTTTCTCGCTGAGGACGCGAGATGTCACTTGTGGATGCATTTTGTATCAACTCGAGCATTCACAAGTGACGCCACTATCCCTTCCATGTAACTTTAGCACGTTGTAAATCACAAGATTTTTTTATTAAAATCAGAAATAAAAAAAATCACGTCCACTATTTTTTTTAAATCTACATTGTGGACAAAGTTTTTTTGTCTGATTCCTATGTGTAACGTCTTTATGATATTGTTGGATCTGATGCTGATATGATATTGTCTTTATGATATTGGGGTGCAAGAGAGGAGCCTCCCCGAGCGACGTATTGAGCCACCCTATACGTCCGGCGCACCCTGGACAGTCTGCTAGGACAGTTTAGTCGGTAACGCAGACTGACTGATCCTCTCACCACGAAATGTTTCGACTCGAAAAGAAGAAGAATGATATTGCTTAATAAATTTGCGTTTTAATGATCTTCTATCTTTTCTTCTCGATACTATTAATATAACAGCCAAGATAAATAAAACATAGCAGACCATAGTAGGAGCGGTCCACCCGAGGCTGTTGAGGAAGGAGACGCCGACGACGGCATTGGTCGGCTCGTTGGTCGTAGTGATGGCCCACACTGGCACGCCCGCTGCCTGGTAATGCTCCAGGAACCTAACAAACACAACACCTCTATAAAATCAAGATAAAGGTGCAATCGCACTACGCGGCAACTGCATTGGAGCGGCGCGGCAACCCAAGTATCTTTGTATGAAAATGTATGGGACATACCGCACTACGCGGCAGCAGCGCGGCGCGGCATTTTCATACAAATTACCTACTTGGACGCACAGTGCCGCACCGCGCAATGTAGCACAGCGCCGCTGTATTGCAGTTGCCGTGTAGTGCGATTTCACCATAATACTCAGGTACACAAATGTACAATTTTTTTGCCGTGGATTTTGATACAAATTACTTGGCCGCGAAGTGCCGCGCCGCGCCGGTGCAGTGCAGTTGCCGCTTAGTACGATTTCATCTTAACTGCTTAGATTAAAATAAAAAGGGAAGATTTGTACAGATGTCACGCAAATAGACTGCTCCGATTAGGTTCATGCTTACAATTTTAATTCGATCGAGGCGCGGCAATTGACACTTTCCGACCCAGCAGACCCAAATTTAGCTATAGCACCGATAGCGCGTATCTTTCCTTTTTATTTTAATCTATTATGCTTATTTTTGTTAAAAATAGTAGCATGTTCCTATTTCTAGTTTTATGAACCCTTTACGCTTCGTAGAGCCCGCGTAGCAAAGTCTACGAAATGGATATTCATTTTCTTAACATAATAATTCAAGTCTGTCTTACGATTTTTTTTTTCATAATAGAGATTTAGAATTAGATTAATTAGCTTTTGACCACGATATCGCGTGATGTTAAGCGGCCGTAGATGGTAGCAGATTACACCTAGTGGGCGAGATGAATCTTACTAATATTATAAACGTGAAAGTTTGCTCCGGTAGGAGGGCACTGTAGCTAGTGAAATTACTGGGCTAAAGAGTCTTAACATCTTATGACTCTTAAGTAAGAAGCGTTGGTGCAGTGCACCTAGAATTGCACATCATTGTGAAATTCTGGGTAGCACTGTACTGATTATAGGCAGCGTTATCTCTTAACATCAGGAGAGCGTCTTGCTCGTCTTCTTACTTCTCCACATAAACAAGTGAATTAAATTAAAAATTTAAAAAACCCCCAACGCAATACGTAATTCAAATTTTTTTGATGGCGGCCATCTTGGATTTTAAATTTTATATAGTGGGCTGTATTCTACTCGTTAAGCTCTTTTATTTGATACCCATATCGATGGGGTCGTGGAAGAAAAAAGTAATCCGCCATTTTGTAGCGGCGGCCATCTTGAATCGATTTCCACCAAACATGGCTAAGAACACTCTCGACTAACTCTACTTTCAAACAAAAAAAACTAAATCAAAATCCGTTCATCCGTTTGGGAGCTACGATGCCACAGACAGACACACACACAGACAGACAGACATACAGACAGACACGTCAAACTTATAACACCCCGTCGTTTTTGCATCGGGGGTTAAAAAAAAAAAAAAAGTTTGTAAAAATGTATGGATGTATGTTTGTTACTCTTTAACGCCTAAACGGGTGGACCGATTGAGCTGAAATTTGGTATAGAGATAGCTTAGACCCTGTAGGTTACAGTACAGTGGGTAAAACCGCTGGGCGCAGCTCGTTCATATATATAATACGAGCTCACTTATAGTGATAGTCAGCGTAGGTCTGGTAAAACTCCTTCTTGAGGCGGCTGTTCCCTAGCAGGTCGTTATTGGTCTTCATCCACCCCGGCGGAGACCAGGTCGTGCCCACCAGTTGGATGGGGGCTGTTGACACGTTCTGCGCTGCTTTTATCATCGGGATCTGATCAAGGGAATGTTCTAATTGCAGCGTATATAGCGAGTAGCGAGTGATGCTCTCTCGCTCGCACTATTTGACAAATTTTGAAATATAAATTCATAGAAATAATTTATTGAAAATTCCTTAAGACCAGCCCTCCATTATATTATTGCACGCATTTTTAGAATTAAAAAAAATCTAATCATGCCATTTTTTAATATATCAATATCAAACTGAAAACACTTTTATAATGTATGTCGCACTCGCTATATACGCTCTTAATTTCACATTAATTTAAGACCGCCACGATACAGGCAGTGCCTAATGTGGAGGTCATTACTTAAAGAAGTACTAACACATACGAGTATATAGCATAATAATGTTAAAGCTATTATTTAGTTTTGTTGTTGCTTTTGTGCTGAAATAAATATTTTTTCATTAGATCCTAGCCTAATAAAATCAGTACAGCTTTAACCGCTCGAATATAGGCGCGACATGGCAAAACTGCCGTGATTACGCCGCAAGGTGCTTGTTGTATTATCTAGATACCTAGAAGTCATGATCTCAACCGTAGTACGTCCATTGCTGAACATAGGCCTCCCCTTTGGACTTCCATATGTACCGGTTGGAAGCAACCTGCATCCAGCGTCTTCCGGCGACCTTTATAAGGTCGTCTGTCCACCTTGTGGGTGGACATCCTTCGCTGCTTTTGCTAGTCCGTGGTCTCCACTCGAGCAATTTTCGACCAGCCATCCGCTCTACGTGCTATGTGGCCTGCCAATTGCCACTTCAGCTCCTACATACCTTATAGTTTGGTTTAAAATGGTCTTTAGGTATTTATTAAGTCGGTGGGAACGGCCGAGCACTCGGGACCGTTCCCGGGCCCCTCCTCGTTGAGAGGGGCGTGAAGGGCCCGTCTTTATAAAGACGGGCGGTCGTCGACGGGGGACTGGATGCCAAGGCTCTGCCGATTCCCAGTCCTCCGTCACTAAGACGATGCGCGAGTGCCGCCGGGTCGTTTTAGTGGGTAAACCGTGCAGCTGTCCTGCACGGGAGTCCCACATAACCCTCCCATTCCCTCGATGGGAGGGTATGCGTAATGCATTTTTTCCCGGCGTTAACAAAAAAAAAAAAAGGTATTTATATACATGCAAATTTATACACATACATACAAAGGTATGTGTATAATAAACACAGAGTTACAAAATGTAGAATTAATAATTGACCTTTGAAAGCTAGTGGCATAAAAATAATATTATTATCGTGTGGTAAATCATTATAAACCTTTTACAAGAACATTAACTAGGCACTGCCATAAGTTAGCAGAAGAACGTTATAAATTTTATTGTGGCCCATTTGTATGGTTGCACTTTTACAAAATCAGTAGATTTTTATAATTAGGTTTATTAATAACCTTATAGTGGTAATCCTCGTAAGCGAGCGAGAAGTTCCTCAGGTTGGTATCGTTGACCGGGAGCTCGTTGTACGCGTACCCTCGCGTGGAGAAGTCACATCCGCCAATCGGAACACGGCCCATGTTGTACTCCAACCCATCCTTACTGAAGTACGATCTGAAAGATAATATCAATAATAATATTAAGGGGGCCCATTTAGTGAGTGGCGAGTCATCACCTGCCTATATATTTCCTAATGAGACGGAAGTGGCAGGTGCCGCAGTCCTAGCAATAGCCTCACTAACCATCCATTTAGAATGCACATCCATAGCTTAGTTCAAGTAGTTTCCAGTTTCCATTAATAAGCAATAGTCCTGTCACTTGGCGGAGACTGTCTTTGAGCCCATTTTCTATAGTGGACTCATAGATAGACTTCGGTAAGTTGCATGTCCTTCCTTGAAATTGAGACCATTTGACTGGTGAGCAGATAGACCTACAGATTTGTAGGCAGTACGTTACCTTTTTACTTAAGATATATATCTATTATAACTTGTACTATTTATTATTATTAAATGCTACTCGTATAACATAAATTCAATGTAACCTACTGTATAAGATATTTCTGGAGCGGGTCGGAGAGGCTCCGCCAGTTGATGCCAGCTGAGTCGGTGAACGCCCCGCCGAACCCTTCGATGGTCTGGTACTTAGTGTACGCATTCAAAGTTAAGGTCACCGACGAACCTGAAAATATAGGTTATTATTGAGATTAATGGATATCGCGAAAATCATTACATGGTATAAAACAGTCTCAACAAGTCTCACCCTCTGTCTGTTCCTATGTATCTTTAAAACCACGCAACGGATTTTGATGTGGTTTTCATTAATAGATAGAGTAAGTCAAGAGGAAGGTTGTATGTGTATAATACGTGCATAATTTATTAGAGAAACACTGATAATTTTCTATTAAGCGCAACGAAATGCGCGCGGGTCCATTAGTTTTAGAAATAGCCAGAATGTCTTACGCTTATAATTGGGACAGGACTATTATCTGTCTGTCCGTATGTATGCTTTGATCTTCCAAAGGATTTTGATATGGTTTTATTAATAGATAGAGTGATTCAAGAGGATGGAATATATTATATACTAGTAAGCATGCGCGCACTTCGTTGCGTTTCACAGAAAATTTTCAGTTCTATACTATATTTTGCATGTGTTATACACATTAACCTTCCTTTTGAATCACGCTATCTATTAGAAGAAACCGCACCAAAATCCGTTGTGTAGTTTTAAAGATGTAAGCATACATAGGGACAGACAGACGGGACGCAACTTTGTTTCATACTATATAATGATAATTACATGCATGTTACGCGATAGAAAATTCGCGCGGGTTTTTAAATGAATATACCTCTAGCCTCTAGATATTGGGTATGTGTTATGGATGCATGAGTCAATATTTTCTTTAAGCGTTGTGAAGTTTATTGTAAAGATGATGGAGCTTTAGTGAAAAGGTAACTTACTTGTACCAATCGATTTTGCGTGGCGACGTAATACGCCGCTACTTTTCACAAAACGCAACCCTCCCTGTAATTAATATAATAAAAGATTATACAGTGAAATATAACTATGTATTTTAAAATAAAGATGTACCTAATAGGAAAGCGTAACCTACCTCTAAACACGTTGAGATTCATTTTGACACAAAAATGATTTTATGAAGTACAAGTAGATGTACGCTGTGAGAATGGGTATCGCTTAGGAAAAATCTGTGAGGAGAGCCCCACTACTGGTGGTGCGTTGCGTTGTTTCATGGCGCGCCAGAATAACATTGGCTTCAAACATTTAGTATGGCTAGAAACACTACATTATTATCTACAAGTGAATATTAAAAAAAAAATCTCTTAAAAACAAGCATATATTATATCATCTAGCACCAAAATACTCGTTAAGACGAATCAAATGAGCCCAAACTCGATCGGGTTGCGTCGTTTAATTATGGAGTTCCTATGACCACCTTCTAGTTTCATCATCAGATCAGCTCGATGTCATAATAATATTGCATTGTCATCCGATTTATACATACATGCATGCAAAATTTCAGCTCAATCAGAAACTGGGAAGTGGATCAAATTATACTTTCAAGATTTGCTTACAGACAGACAACAGACAGGTGATAATAAATAAAAGCTTGTAAAAAGATACGATACTAGCGCTCTTTTGAAGTGTGACAACAAACCATACAGGAGTGAGTTTTTACTTTTTTACCTTAACTGCCTATGTGACTATGTGAAACACATTATTGTCAATAAAGGTCATGACTCGTTGCGCTAGGTCAAAAGTTCGTTTATTTTGACTCGATTTAGATATATTCCGGTGTGCCGAAGATGGATTGACCTTTTATTAACTAGTCTAGGAACCTACATATATAATATATTTTTATATGTGTATCTAAATGGCATTAACAAACGGCCAAAGCGTCGGTGGCTATCTTGAATCTTGAGCATGTCGTTTTTTTTTTTTTTTTTTGCAAAAAGGATAGATATATTATGAAGTTCCCATAGCAAATTTATTTGCACGTTACACAGAACTGATAATGCACTGCGGTCCTTTTCTTGTCATTAAAACTTGACTTCCAAAAGTAAAGTATGAAGAAAAATAGATCGTTGTAAGGGTGACCGCCACTTGTGCCTATTAAGGCCAAGGGCCTAAGAGGCCAGCTCCACTAAGTGCACATATACACGCGCAGTGTAAAGGTCTCAAAAAATATCAAAAGCATTTTTGAATGACAATTCGATCATCGCGAGGATAAGTTTGACCTACAGTCAATACATTTTTTGTACGCCTTATGTGGAAAACAAACTAGCTTGTGAATTAAATAATAATAATAAATACGTAATAAATTTATTCATAAGAAAAGAACATAAAACTTCGTAAGCCTAGGATTTTACAAAGCATTCTTTACTCAATCCAAACTAAGTACTACTTAATGGGTAGTTAAGTTTATGTTAAGTAATAAAGAAAACTTAGGGAAGAGACTGGCTACCACAACACAGGATATCCTAGTGTGGGGCCAGTGGACACCATAGGTTATAATCTATTAGTTCATAAGCAATTAGTTTTAAATTTTTGTGTAACCATGTACATCACATCTATCTTAAATAAATATATAAATAGATGTGTGGAAGCACCATAAGTATCTGTTGCATACCTGAGGCTCGTACTACCAGCACCATTCTCCAAGTATCACCGCCCCGAACTAAGTGGGGGTCATATGGTGGGATAGTAAGTCACGTCGTCACTCGTCAGGTTGCAAATAAAATAATCATTCAACAATGTTTTGATATTGATGTCCTCCCTTTGTGATATACCTATACAATAGTGTTATCTATGTATGATATTAAATTTTCCTATAGCTTACTCTGGAAGAAGTATAGAACACGAAGGTGCCTTTAGCTGGTGGCTGCCGCGTGATGGTATCGCAGTAGGTACTGTTGCATACACACACCGACGACTGGCCGGGCATACTTCGAGCAACGCATGGTTGATCTGGTGAAAATAATGCATATGTGATTCCTGTTATCTCTTTTCACTAAAAATAAGTTGTAATGTTAATAATTTTCACTTACTTGTCTCTGTTTTGTTAAATTGTAAAATAATGATTGTATTTGATATTTTTCCCGCTAATGACTATTTTTTGTTAAACTCGACTAACATCTACGTTCGAGCTTGGGACATGCTGAAAACCAGCGCTGCGCAGGGTTCCCATCGCGCAGCACTAAGCTGAGCTTGTCCCAATTGACTACAAAATTATAACTAAAATAGCAGAATCTATATTAGGTATATACTTTTTTAGTTTAAGGAACTTATGCATGCTTTTTTATTTTTCTTTGATGTTTTTTACTATTTGTCGCTGTATTTTTTTTCGATGTCAATAAATTAATTTTTACTTTTTACTTTTTTGAAACCAAATGTAATGGTGAGGTGATACTTTGCATTATAATATACAAACTGCGCCCAGCGGTTTTACTCGCTGTACTGTAGCATATGTGTTATTCCAGGGTTTAACCTATCTCAAACCAAATTTCAACTCAATAGGTACCCGTTTAGGCGTGAAAGAGTAACAAACATATACATCCAGACATTCTCACAAACTTTCACGTTTATAATATTTGTAAGATTATGTTATACGAATGCGTACATCCTACTGACATTATAAATGCGTAAGCTGCTTCTCCTAAAAATGCCAATGTAATTACGGTAATAAGAAGCTAATTTTATAGGTACATGCTTAAGATTTTTACATTACGAATCCTGATTATACGAGTATTCCAATGTGATAAAAGTAGATGTAATAATATGCGTCTGTAATAGCCCTTTCACTTCTCATCAGGCGAACGCACGGCACGTCAGGCTCGTCTCTTCTCATAAACAAAATTGTAATTATTAATTTAAGAATCTATCCCAATTGCCAAAATGCAATTATTTTGCAATTATTATATACCTCTAGACAGCTTAAAATTTGGATATTGATAGAGTTTTCAAATTTTTTATTCAAACCCCTACAACTTTAAGCACAGGATTGCAGAGACAGTACCTACTGTCAAAATAAAAATTAAGATATAAAATATCAAACGTAACGGTAAAAAGTTTTATAAGTTAACATAATTTTCTAACATAATAAAAATATTCTTACCTCCATAACATCCACTAATAAAAAATAATATCACAATAATAAGGAAACTATTGTGAGAATCCATGTTGTTCTCCACCTCTGGCTGTAATAACTAATAACACTCAATTTTTAAACAAAGATTATAAAGGGAAGCGATAAGGATAATAATATTATGATAACTTATCGCGTCCCGGTAAATATTATGAGAACTCGTTCACACGATCAATTATTCGGATTGTTAGAGACAGACGGCATTTATTACTAGATAGGATCAGTGATAGAAAGTATAGTAGAATACAAAGACGTATAAGCATTGTCTATCTCAGAAATTGAACACTGTTACTTACTGTATTGGTGTCCAGTGGCCGTAGCATGCCACAAGGGATCCGGACAAAACTTCAAGAGTAGAACTGTCATCCCATACATTCACAAAGTACATGTATGGGATGACAATTCTACTCTTGACATTTCAGCGGGATCCCGTGTGGCATGCTACGGCCACTGCAGCCGCGCCGGCACGAGCACATAAAACATTGGAATAAGACTAGCAACTCCCGTCCCACTGTCAAGAGTAATTGACGTTTGTAAGAGCACAATGACATTGGGAGTAGCTGCAAATTGTATGCAATGACAGCGCGAGGAGCAAGAGTAGCGTCTTGATATATATGTCAGTCTAGTCTTGACAGTGGGACGGGAGATGCTAGTCTTATGTCAATGTCTTACTATGCTCAAAGGGCTGTTCTTGGACATTTACAGCCAAATTGTTACGGCTCAATACTCAAACTCCCTACTGAATCACTGAGATCAATTAGAGAAACTATAGATATTGATATACTTACAGTTTTTTTTATGATATTATTGGAGGTATAAGCCGAGCCGTAGAAAACTTGTTCTGTCCACAGGTCACAGTGGCTTGTGAATGATTAAAAGAGTATAGTGACATCGGGTATCGAGAGACGACGCGACGCGACGACAAAAGTTGACAATAATTGACCCATCAGAACCCACCGAATAAATGTAAACAGGAACGGCCGTGATAAATTTCCAAACACATTATGTAAATCACAATCTAATGGCGAAAGCACATCTACCCGCACCGACCGCGCCGAAAGAATCGGATTTTAATTTTTTTATATTATGAAATGTAATAAAACCTCGTACAGTTGCCGGAGTCGAATCGGTCGAATTTCCTATACAATAATTCTTTCGGCGCGGTCGATGCGGATAGATGTGCGAGCACCATAAATGCTCATACTTCGTTAGCGCCTACGAAGAAAGAATGTAGTTGGCGCTGTCTTAGTCAAAGGCACGTCGCGTCTTGGCGTTTTAAAATATTCGATGCAGCTCTCTCGGACTCTATTCATCATCATCATCTCAGCCATAGGACGTCCACTGCTGAACATAGGCCTCCCCTTTGGACCTCCATATAAACCGTTTGGAAGCGACCTGCATCCAGCGTCTTTAAGCGACCTTTATAAGGTCGGTCTGTCCACCTTGTGGGTGGACTTCCTTCGTTGCGATTGCTAGTCCATGGTCTCCACTCGAGCACTTTTCAACCAAATCGGCCATACGCTATCTCTATTCTAATTTTTTTTTTTATAATAGCCGATGTTATCTTTAAGTAATTGTGGCTTAATCTTTTAACTGACGTTGGATGTCGTCTCTAAATTACTCGTAATCTGTAATCTGAGCGCCATAATGCTCACTGCTCACCATCGTGCAAAGGAAATGAACGTAAAAATTTTTAATGTGTGTACAGAGTATTAGTGGGGATTCCTCCTCCTTGAGTCGTATTCCCCATGATGATGCGATCATAAATGATGGAGCGCCATCAGGAACGGTTGGAAGCGATTCTTATAGCTTCGTGCACTGGAGTATCGAGAGTGGTGCGGATCTGGTCAGACCAACGCATCGGGCTACGACCTCGAGGTCTCTTTCCTTCAATTTTGCCTGTAACCATAAGCTTCTCTAGGTTTGCATCTTCTTTCCTTGCTATATGACCGAAGTACTCGAGCACCCTCTTGAAGTAGTGGGGATTAACTATTGTTAAATTGAATCTATCAGCTAATCAAAATGGTTCTGGCGTTATGGGGGCTGATGTGCTATATAAAAGTGGTCAAATTGTATCTGTTGAGATTTCAAAGTGGTCAATATATGTGTGATTTCATCTTGGATTAAGACAACGATAACAAACGAAGTTGAATCAAACAATGGTAAAACGAGTGAAGTTATTTAAAAGAGGGCCCATCAAACTGAATAACGAAATAAAGAATTTAGACTAAACGATTCGCGAGTATTTGGATTCATCTTTGTAAATAAACGGCATAAACTCACTTGTATTTACTTCGGCTTCGTGCCGACCTTTCGATCCTGTACGAGGATCTTCTTCAGGGAGTAGCTGCGGTTACGCGCCGGCGTCCGCACGAACCGCACGAACGGTCGGCACGAAGCCGAAGTAAATACAAGTGAGTTTATGCCGTTTATTTACAAAGAAGAATTTAGAGATTATTCTAGGGATATTTGATTGATAGGTGAGTTTCTTCAGGAATAATCTGATTTTTAAAGTATACTATTATAACAACTTTAAGATATACCTAATGCTAAATATAACTTTTCATAACATTTTTTTGATGACCATCTATTGTCCAAGTAAATATATTTAACACAATTAAAATTAACTTTATCGAATTAAAACTTTTTGTTACATGATTTATTACAGAATAATTATAATAGGTACTTATATTTTAATATTCACAACACGATTACCTCATAAATACAACTTTAAGTACATTGAAAAATGTTAATTAAATTTTATAGTGACTACATACGAGTAAATTTACACTAATACACACATAATGCAGTTAATTAATCTACAAAATAAAGCATTAAAATATAAGTCACCTTCAAAAACAATAAAAACTCGCTAATTGTATATAAACACAATCAAATTATTGCACTATCGTAAATTATAATATAATCGCATATAATGGGGATGTAGACAAGGTCAATATTTTTAAAATATAATAAGTCCGTATTTTTTTAACAAAAAAATATACGGTTTTTTTTCTTACAAATAAAATAAACAATGGCTGAGATATATCGCTTATAAGATTCTGTGTTGGGACGCGTGACGCCACACCACTAAACAAAAATGTACTAGATTGAGTGGTGTGACGTCACGATCAAGGAACTTTAGTGCGTTGTATCTCTCACGTTTTTTATTAGAATTACAAATAAAAAAATACGTGTCCAATATTTTATAATAATCTATATAAATAATGGACAACATTTTTTTTTTAGTCAACATCCTCATTGCATATACATATACATGAAATCATACATCAACGAAAAATAATATACATACATCAGTTATACAATACATATTATGTATTTATGACTTGCTGTACTCACACATCACACTCACACATTAAGGCTCTCTCTTTTATAAAACCTTTTATTTAATTTGAACCACTTCTCGGTTTCTGATTGAACTGAAATTTTTAATGAATATATAAACCGGATGACAATGCAATATTATTGTGACATCGAGCTGATCTGATGATGGAACTGAAAGGTGGCCATAGGAACTCCGTAGTTAAACGACGCAACCTTATCAAGTTTGGGCTCATTTGATTTGTCTTGACGAGTACTTTATGGTGCTAGGTGGTAATAATTATTAATAATATCTTATTTTTAATTTCTTAAAGGGTTTTTTTATTATTTTATTTACTTCTTTTATGAATAAAAGTAGAATATATAAAGCGAGACATTTAACATAGCGCGTTCTTTACGTGAAGTAGGCGACCGATAAGAAGGGATTTTACGAAATTTCCATGGGAACGGTATTTATTCCCGAAATCCGTAACCGCGCTACGAAGTGCGCACAGGTCCGCTAGTGACTTATATTATTCAAAATCACAGATTTAGATCAACGTAAAAAAAATTGAATATTATATATCTAAATAACATCAATTCTTTGAACGGAACTATTATTACAGACACGTTTATTGTCCATAATAAAAGTAACATTTATAATATATAATAATTATTATGCAATGCATAACTTTAATTGCATATTAATCTTTAAATTTTTTTTTTATTTACCGGGGGTAGACTTCCTTTGCAGGAGGTCGACTAGGTGGGTACCCCAATAGTGCCAGTTATTCTACCGCCTGAGCAGTGATGTGCAAACATTACTGTGCTTCGGTAGAAGGGCACTGTAGCTAGTGAAATTACTGGGCTGAGGAGTCTTGAACATCTTATGACTCTCAAGTAAGGAGCGTTGGCGCAGTGCACCCAGAATTGTACCTTTGTAAATACTGGGTAGCACTGTACTAATAATGGGCAGCGTTATCTCTTACCATCAGGAGAGCGTCTAGCTCGTCTTCTTACTTCGTTGTATAAAAAAAAAAAAAAAAAAAAAAAATTATAAATAAGATTATGTGCAAAAAATAATTGGTTTTTATTTATATGCAAAGTTATATAAGTTATTACTGACCTCATTACTCACTGAAGAATAAAGACTCTTTTGAACGGATTTGGGTTAAAATATTAAGATAGAATAAAGTAAAACATAAAAATATAAAGATTGAACACCATAATTTCAATACAATAGGGGATCGGACAAGGTCAAAATTAAAATATAATTAGTCCGTAATTTTAATAATTTAAAATAATTGATACATGTTTTTTTGTTTGAGAATAAAATATAAAATGGCTGAGATATAGCGCTTATAAGTTTTTCCGTAATGACGCGTGACGTCATATGTGTGTGCATTTTGTATCCACTCGAGTACCCACGCCACGAATGACGTCACGACCCTTTCAATGTAACTTTAGTGCGTTGTAAATCACACGTTGTTTATTATACTTAATAACAAATAAAAAAATACGTGTCCAATATTATTTAATATTCTACATTATAGAATTTTTTTTTTGTCCCATCCCTATTTTTTTTCATTAGACACATCTGAAAAATATAGAGGAAACCACGTACACGTACGTTACGTATATTCAAAGTGTTTTTAGATACATATATCATCATCGAAAATGAGTGCCCAATAATTTAGTTTAATTAATGTGCGTATTTTATAAACATTTTTCCTTATTTTGCACGTGGGCTGCCACCTGTTGCTATCGTAGTTTATATTATGTTCCAGCAAGTTTTTGATAAGCTTTCATACGGGAACTCTACAGTGGTGAACGATTTTGGTTCGAGGGAAACCAAGGCGCTATCCGAGTCTAGGCTTATTACCACTTGCTTGCTCGTTCCTCTGTAAACAGAAAAAAAAACATGTACAAGTCAACTACAAAGTTATCTGAGCGCTTGGTCGAGGCGACATGTGACCAAAATGCTGGGGTATATTTGGCCCAACGTATAAGTATTGCCATTCAACGTGGCAATGCTGCTAGCATTCTGGGCACTCTGCCATCTGACAGTGGTTTGGAGCACTTGGATTTTCTGTAGATCGGCTTGTGGCCGATCTGTGGTTAATAAAAGTGTTCTTAACTGCTGTAGTAGCTGTAGTATTGTTAGTTTGTTTTTCTCAATAAAGGCATTTGCCATTCAATAAAAAACTACAAAGAGATGTATCCATGTTAGTCTTACAAAATGAAGGAACTTTTAGTATACAAAAATTATTTACCCTTACTTCGTGACATTTTCAGTATCCACCAAATCTTATACTATATTCGATTCATTTTGGAAAAGTAGTGGGATAGGTACATCATTGTTGCATATTAAACGAGTCGATGATAATATAAAGTTTGATTGCTACTAGAAATGTCACGAACCAAGGGTAGTTCATTGTGGCAAATGAAAATTTACTTCATATTGTAAGCCTAACATGGATACATCTCTTTGTAGTTGACTGTACTTACGACGAAAGTACTTGAATAGACAGCATAAAATAATAAGTTTAAGAGTCACACCTTACATTTAATTAAAAGCTCAAAACCGCATATCTGTGCGTTGGAGTTTTGTCGTGTCATTTTATCATGTACGCCTTTTAAAAGGCCCGGGTTTAACCCGTGTTTAAGAGCGATAATTCTATTTTAATTTACCATTATGTTAATACGTAATATTAATATTTTAGATAAGAAAAAAAACGAAAATTTATGTAAACGCGAACCTTACAAAATTGTAATAATTAATGATATAGGTAATTAATTTTCTCACGACCTTCCAGTAGCCAGATAGAATCGCCGAATATATTGTATGAACAAAAAATGCATCCGAGCTCTTAATTAAACTACCTACTACCTGTATACGTGTCTCATAATATCAATACTACACAACCTACCTACACTAAAATTGTGGTCTACTTCAGTTCACTGACTTTGCAGGTAACTATGAGATAATATGCCACAGGTGTTGCAATTTATCACTTAGATACGGAATTACGCACATCAATTGCGGGATTAGATATATTAATCTTTATTTCGTTAAAGCATGTCATAGAATGTGAGGAATCATGCTCTTTCCGGAGACACAGACTTCCAGTCTAGTTTCGGAGAGGGCAGATCCATAATGAAAGGGTCAGCTCCACTTTGTGCACATGTACGCGGAATTTTTAATGACCAATTCTCAAAAAAAAAGACGTAGAAATTTTTAACGAGAATTTGACAATGCATATGTGCAGTAAGTAGTGCTCGGGAGTAAAGGTATGTTCTAAGCCAATGGTAATTCGTAAGTTATCTATTTTAACATTCCTCTGTAATCTATATAATCTGCTACAATATAAATTGCTGTCATTACGTCCTAAAAATGACACTTTTTGTATGAGAAGAAGTAAGAAGACGAGCAGGACGCTCTCCTTAAGAGATAACGCTGTCCATAATCAGTACAGTGCTACCTAAGATCACGATGATGTGAAATTCTAGGTCCACTGCACCAACGCTTCTTACTCAAAATTAAGTTCTAAATCATAAGATATTAAGACTCTTAAGTCCAGTAATTTCACTAGCTACAGTGCCCTCCTACCGAAGCACAGTATGTTCGCACATTACTGCTCAGGCGGTAGAATAACTCCTTACCTATATTTCAAACGTAGGTGGTGTTCATACACGTATGCTCCTTGACCAAATTAAAAAACTAGATAAACGAATGTGACTCACTTATTAAGTAAGACGACAACAATAGTTTTATCAGGCGTAAGGAAGGCGGCGTGAGCGACCTGCGTCGGCGAGCGCATCTCCGCCTTGAGTCGGCGCGACCCGCGCGGGATGAACTTAGAGAAGTGACCGATCGCGTAGAACATCGGCTGCTTGTAGAACTCCTGCTTCTCTTTGGACACTATGATAGGCGCGTCTATACGGTTGGTCCTCCACGTCGGGCCGCCTGTGTCGTTCAAGCACATGTTCCAATCTATCCAGCCGATCACTCTGTGGTTCAAGTCCTGAAATGATACAGTGAAGATTATGTATTGGAATGGATAACTGGTCAGAACAATAATCTCGACGTTGCAAACCCAGCTTTTCACTTTCTTTATAAATGTATATATTTTTTTCTTGATATAAACAAGAGGAACTCGACGCTCTGGTCGGGTGATGGTGAGTGATATATATATAAAATCACCCTATATCAGTTGTGTTATCAATTATCAAGGTATTCAATAAAGTAATTATACTTACTTCTATAATATTGTAAGCGTAGCTCTCTGCTCGGGACCAACTTCCAAAATCAACTTTACGGTCTGGTGGTGCAACTACGCCTGCAATGAAATAAATAAGAACATTGTTTATTTAGAATTTAGATACATATATATACACGTTAATACTAAAAGTAGTATTTACACTTACGAAGCTACAATAATACTAAAAGTAGTCTAACAAAGGGGTTAATATACTTAGCGCTTTAGAATTTAGAGATATCAATATATGTACGTTAATACTACAAGTAGGTACACCACATGAATGCTACATATTACTTAAAGTCTAAAGTAGTCTAAGAAAGTGATTAATATACTTTGCGCTAATTCAGCTGATTTGCAATTCACATTAATTTACCTTAGTAAGTACCTTTATGCATAAGTACTACCTTAGTAAGGTGCAAAATTCTAGTTGATTCAGTGCCTCCCGTATACATCTTACTAATATTATAAACCTGAAAGTGTGTAAGAATGTATGTCTAGATGTGTGTTTGTTACTCTTTCACGCCTAAACGGGTGGGCCGATTGAGCTGAAATTTGGTATACAGATAGCTTAGACCCTAGAATTACACATATGCTATAGAAAAGCGGGTAAACCGCGCAGCTAGTCGTACTTAATACCGCCGTACTAGATAATCTCACACATACGAGCATAACCCTTTTAGTGCTAAATATAATGAAATGGTAACCTGTAGAAGCTTCAGTATAAAGTATGAACTTGTCCGGGTAATTCTCCAAGGCTTTAGTGAGCTGCGACGCCGGGGTCCAGTCATCGTAATAGAAGTGTACTGCCACGCCGTCTATGTATTGCAACACTGTCGGGAACGATCCCACTAGCTAAAGGAAAAAAGGCAAGTAAAGGATCTACAATACTGGTCAACAGCCAAACGCTTCTGACAAACATTAAAGCGCTACACACACAGAGAGCGGGCGCGGGTCGGCAGTCGGGACGTTAGTACAGCGGGTGAAATTCCGTGTTATTCAGGGTCTTTGGTTATTCAGTACATTGGTGTATAGGGCCTTATTGGGAAAGTCATTGGTCATGTTTTGAGAGCAATATATGTTCCGCGAAAATTTACGGTTTTGAGTTATTTGATTTTTTCGAAAAATCAAGGTGTCCATTTTAAAAATTTATTAAAAAATAACCCTGTATAATTATTTATTTTTTATTATCTCATTACGTGGACAAAATATCAGAATATTATTATAATTAATCACTAAATCTAATTTGTCACAATAAAAGAATTGAAGAGGAGAAGTACCAAATTTTGGCAAATTTATGAATCCGTTGAACCTAAATTGCTAAATTTCTCAAAAAAATCATAGAATAAAATTTCAGGCAGATTTTTTGAAAAACATCTACGTTTTAGTGGCTTTATTTGGAAATATCAAAATTAAGAATCGAATATGGGATTACAGAAATATTGAGGTCACAAGTGACCAAGGAAGCCCAAAACATTGAATGTTCCTTACAAACTAGTTACTCCCCAATAAGGCCCTATACACCAATGTACTGAATAACCAAAGACCCTGTATACGTACATATATTAGAGACATCACACTGACACGACCCGCCCCGCGCACGCTTTCAGTGTGATGTCTTTCATAATATAATAAGGAGTTTCACCCGTCGTACTAACGTCCCGCGTCCTTTTATCCGTGTGTGGTGCGCTTAAAAAAATACTGGGTTGACAGTTATTGTCGTTCGTTTTCTACAGAGACTGTCATCCCATTTTAGCGTTAACCACTAGGAGGTAGGAGGTGTAACAAACATTATTACAATATGATTTTTATAAGACAATAATATAATTTTCATTCCCCCATCTCGGAAAGAGTAATTATGCTCTTCAATATCTGAGTGCAAAAGCCGTTTTTATCCTCTAGACACTAGAGGTTAAAGTAAAATATTGAATTTAGAACATCGTCGTAAAACGGAACTTTGCACTTTTGTATAACAAATTACTACTCGTATTATTGTAAATTTATATCTTTTCCGCAAAGGAAGCAAAAAGTCTAATGGCGAGGTATAGTGCGATTTCGTGATTCAATTATTGAAATTGGCTCGTACATTTCATCAACTATCATCATCATCATCATCATCTCAGCCATTGGACGTCCACTGCTGAACATAGGCCTCCCCTTTGGACTTCCATATGTACCGGTTGGAAGCGACCTGCATCCAGCGTCTTCCGGCGACCTTTATAAGGTCGTCTGTCCACCTTGTGGGTGGACGCCCTACGCTTCGTTTGCTAGTCCGTGGTCTCCACTCAAGCACTTTTCGACCCCATCGGCCATCCGCTCTGCGTGCCATATGGCCTGCCCATTGCCACTTCATCAACTATGTAGAGGTATATTACCTCTTTAGGTACCTAACTACTATGAGAAACATACAGGTACCTATGTTTTTTTTTTTAACAACTAGCTGCGCGCAACCCGCTGTACTCTGAAGCACGGTAAAGAGATATACAGTAGTTTGACTCCATAGAAACGGGCGGAAAATGGAAGTGAATAGATGTCGGTAGATGTGGGTAGAAGTGGGTATATAATCCAGAAGCGGGTGCCACGCAGCGACGGGCGGACGTCGCGGTAGTTTTTTGCAAGTATTTAGTGTTATTTACGTTATTTACTTTTGACGTATGTATACATAATATAATAAATTATATAAAATTATATAAAAATGGCAAAAAAATAGCATACTATATTATGCTGTTTTTGGTAGCTTGAACTTATCAGGAAATCGAGAAATAACATTATTAACCCCCGACGCAAAATCGACGGGGTGTTATAAGTTTGACGTGTCTGTCTGTCTGTCTGTCTGTCTCTGTGTGTGTGTGTCTGTCTGTGGCACCGTAGCTCCCGAACGGATGAACGGATTTTGATTTAGTTTTTTTTGTTTGAAAGTAAAGTTAGTAGAGAGTGTTCTCAGACATGTTTGGTGGAAATCGGTCCAAGATGGCCGCCGCTACAAAATGGCGTATTACTTTTTTCTTCCGCGACCCCCTCAATATGGGTATCAAATGAAAGGGCTTAACTAGTAGAATACAACCCATTATATAAAATTAAAAATCCAAGATGGCCGCCACCACAAAATGAAGAATTGCGTATTGCGTTGGGGGTTTTTTAAATTTTTAATTTAATTCACTTGTTTATCAAGCAACATGGAAAGGTAATAAAATTAAAAAGGTCAGTTAGTTAAAAAGGGGAGGAGGAGGGGGAAGGGGAGGAGGGGAAGGGGGGGGGGAGGAGGGGGGAAGGGGGGGAGGGGGGAAGGAGGGGAGGGGAAGGGGAGGATGGGGAAGGAGGGGAGGGGGAAGGGGAGGATGGGGAAGGAGGGGGGGAGGGGGGAGGGGGAGGGGTGGAGGGGAGGGGGAGGGGTGGAGGGGAAGGGGAGGGGGAAGGGGAGGAGGTTGTCTTGTCTTGTCTCTTGTCTTATCTCATGTCTTGTCTCTTGTCTTGTCTCTTTTCTTGTCTCTTGTCTTGTCTCTTGTCTTGTCTCTTGTCTTGTCTTTTGTCTTGTCTTGGGTTTTAATATACGCCGCCACGACATGATAGGTAAGTAGGTAGTAGGTAGGTAGCTCAAGTAAGTAGATGATATGAGATAGTTAGGTACCTACTGTATGCGGGCAGCGGCTGCCCGGCAGCCCTATGACTTGCACATGTACCGCGCGACTGTAGGTATTTATGTTCAAAAATCACGCTCAGTCAAACTACTGTATATCTCTTTACCGTGTCTGAAGCCTATGTGTTATTCCGGGGTCTAAGCTAGTCCATGGTCTATACTAAAATTCAGTTCAAACGAGCACTCGTTTAGACTTGAAGAAGTAACAAACATACGCACTCACAGCCTCACAAACTATCACCTTTATAATATTAGTGTGTTGTAACAATACATTACCGAGTTGAACCAGATAGGGATGGTGTTCCTCTGGTCATCACCGATCATGATCTTGACGTTCTTGTACGTAGAGTTGCGGAGTGTAGGGCCCAAATTTTCTATGATCCATGTGGCCTACAATTAAAATGATGCTTTTACAATTATTAAAACCAATATAAAGCACAAATATTCGCCTAATTAAAAATAATAAGGCGATATTTTGCTCGAGCCGTAAAGACTGATAAACTCTAGGTTAATCACAAATTACTCTATGCTTAACTGTTGCTCGAATAAATATACAAGGGACTCTTTAAAAGGCAATTGAACGTTGCCTACCTTTCAAGACTCTCCTTGAAAGGTAGGCAACGTTCCAGCGGTACCCTTGGTATCACAGGTTTCCATAGGCGAAGGTAGCCACTCACCATCAGGGGGCCGTCTGCTTTTTTTATGTGATGAAGTAGAAGACGAGCATGACGCTTCCTGATGCTAAGAGATAACGCTGCCCATAATTAGTACAGTGCTACTTAGGATTTCACAATGATGTGAAATTCTAGGAGCACTTCACTAACGCTTCTCACTCAAGAGTCATAAGTCATAAGATGTTAAGACTCCTTAGCCCAGTAATTTCACTAGCTACAGTGCCCTCCTACCGGAGCACAGTAATGTTTTCACATCACTGCTCAGGCGGTAGAATAACTGGCACTGTTGGGGTACCCACCTAGACGACCTCCTTAGACATCTTCTTTCCTTTTTTTGCTTGTTTGTCACCTATTTAAAAAAAAACATAATTATTATATATTTATTACCATATCGCCAGTAATCCATTGTAGTCTATTTAAACCCAGGGTCACGTAAATCCCATTCAAAGGCTCGTTGGTTGTAGTAATGCCCCAGATTGGAATATCGAAATCATGATAACTGTCTATAAACCTAAAACAAAGGTAAAATATGCGTTTATTCTTCGAAATAAAAATGAAAGGAAGTGGGAACTTTAACCCAAATTAAATTCACTGAATTTGGAACCGTTTGGATTTGTAAATGTATAGATACGTGATACGAGTTTGAGTCACCTGATTAGTCATACTCAGGGGGAGGGCATCGGCGGATTTTTTGTATATCAACACTGGTTGTATTTGCTACCCCACTCGTAGCGCCACGTGACGCGCCGTTTAGTAGCGGCCAGTTTGAGGAACTACGCGGGCCTCACGGAATATTCTCTTTAACAAAAAAATCACGACTTCTTATTTTTTTATAAAACTGTTTACTGTATTATTATATAATAAAGTATACATATAAAATATCTAAATTTATTATATCGATTTTAATATCCCCAAAAATGTAAAATAATCCTCAAAATTATGATTATTTTTTGTTCTAGCGAGGGATCAAGTTATACTGGTCAGGCAAATTGCCTCTCTTTCTAATAAAGCGTATTCTCCAAATAGCTATCCTTGTCTACTGACTCGTATTTAGCCAGTGTTGTGAATATTTTGACGATTGAATCGATGCATGATAATCGATTAGAGGACAAATGCATACCACATCTTCGACCAGGTCTAACTGCATGCTATCTTTAGGTACAACTAGCGCATAATATGTTCTGTAGGCCCATGTCCTAGCTTCATTTATTCCTATCCAGTTTTACCCATTGAAAAGTACCTACTGATACCTATTGTCAAGAGCCTAGAGAGGCTTATAGAGCCCAAGCTACCTATTATACCAAATTTGATTAGTTCAGCTGTAAATATGTTAAAAATAGCTAATGTGTAATGTGTATGTTTATTAGAAAATATTCCAAAATAACATTGCAAGAAATGAGTTTTAAGGGGTTTGCCCACTATACCGTACCATATGCCCGTTTGCATTTCTTCTTTCTCTCGTATTTTGCCCGTGTTCAAAACAGAATCTAATCACGAGAATGCAGTACCATTTTCATTTTTGCATGCCTATCAATATAATATGTTGCTTACATGTTCAAGCATCTTTACGTGTTAACCTTTTTCGTTGAACTGGCAACAGATGAACTTTGATGAGTTTTCTTTATTAATAACGGAAACAAGTTTATATTATTATTTTTTATTGGTCATCATTCGTGGCTATAAACCCGTACACTCACTGCATTCTGGTCCCTACACGCAGTTGTTTGACAACATTGCATGCCATGCATAGACCTGTCAGTATCAGCAACATATTCTCAGCGATATTTATTGTTAACGCTCCGTGCAAGGCTCGCAACGATGTTCTCTTACTTTTCAATGCATACAATACTGCCGTAGTATATATATAATGCGGTTATCTACCTAAACCTAATTTTGAGCTATGAGCAATAATGGCATGAGCCAGATGTTCATATTTGTAAATAAACGGCATAAACTCAGTTGTATTTATTTCGGCTTTGTGCCGACCGGTTCGATCCTGTACGAGGATCTTCTTTAAGGAGTAGCTGCAGTCGGCACGAAGCCAAAGTAAATAATGAGTTTATGCAAAAAAAATAGTGAGTTTATGCCGTTTATTTACAAAGGTGAATTTAAATATTCACGAATCGTTTAGTGTAAAAAGGGCTCGATGCTATTTTTCTGTTTGGCATGTTCCTAAGACAATTATTATTATTGTATGATACGGTATAATGGACAGTCACCTTGAAGTCCATGTCATTTATAAGTTGACAACTAGAGCAGATGATTTTTTATAGAGGGTTATTCTCATAAAATTTTATCATGGCAGTAACGTCACAATTTATTTTTTAACCCCCCACGCAAAAATACGGGGTGTTATAAGTATGACATGTCTGTCTGTCTCTGTATTACGGATTTTTTTTGATTTTTTGAGATTGTTTTTTTTTAGGTAGAAATAGTCTAGTGTTCTTAGCCGCCATGAAATGGTGATTACATTTTTTCCACAACTCCCTCAACATGGGAATTAAACGAAAAGGTTTGATTAGTAGAAAACTACTAACTATAAAAAACAGATTTTAATAAACTAACATCTGAAAAACTAAAAGATGGTTGCAACCACAAAATTACATATTTTGAATGCGTTGGGGGAATTTTTAATTTAATTCACTTGTGTTGTAAACATTGGGTAGTTCCCGTGTTCCCCACTATTCGTCCCACTAGTGGGGCAGGTGGAACTGTCAAATATTTTTTGCTTCTCACGCGCCCCACTGATTGCGTTTTAGTGTGGCGGGTGATAATATTAAAAAAAGTACACTTCACGCGCCCCATCAGGGCGCTGTAACTCATGCAAAAATATAATTTATTGGGCACGACTAAATGATGAATGGTGTTATTAATGCAAATATTTTGCGAAGAACTAGGAGGTCAGAAATTATAAGGAACTATGTTTTATATATAAATGATATAATTAATGTGACATCCCATCAATGTGTTTTGTTTGCAGATGACATTTCAATAATAGTGACATCCGATAAAAATAATAATAACATTGTAAATCATCAAATTGACATTAATATAACTATTGACAAAATCATTGAATGGCTAGAATTAAATAATTTAAAAATTAATTTAAGTAAATGTAATTATATTCAATTTAATAAATCGAGCTATACAAAAATAAATCTGAATATGGCTATCCCAAAGCTGAAAGAAACAAGGGAAATAAAGTTTCTAGGTTTAACAATTGATCAAGAGCTAAACTGGAAGTCACAATTAGCAAATTTGTGCGGTAGAGTTAACAAATTTACATATGCTCTCAGCCAAATACGGAACGTGGCTAGTCAAAAAACCGCTGTTATCTCGTATCACTCATATGTAGAGTCGATCCTACGTTACGGCTTAATGTTTTGGGGCAATAGTACTGACAAGAATAGAGCTTTTATTGCCCAAAAGAAGTGCATCAGAGCTGTTTGCGGAAAGCGTCCTGATGAGTCCTGCAGGCCATTGTTTCAGAAGCTTGGACTTTTACCACTGCCTGCTTTATATATTTATGTTGTATGCACTTTTGTTAAAAAACATAAACAACTTTTCAAAACAGCGGGAGATGTAAATCAGAGGCTAAAAAGAAATCCTCACAGGCTTGTGTTTACTGATACACCGGGCTCTGCAAAGTATATTAAGAGTTTTATTGTCATGTGTGTTAAAATATATAATAAAATACCAAATAATATTAAATCTCTTAACATGAATCCGTTTAAGAAGAATTTATATATGTGGTTATTAAATAATAATATTTATGACATTGAAAAGGAATTCTTGACAAAGACATTTTGATTTTTAATTATTCATTCTTTATTTTATAAATTCTTTAATCTCTTTTTAATTTTTAATAGTTATTATTTTTTGACATTCAATATATATATTTTTTAATTATCTCTGACATACAAACCTAATATAATAATTATTTTTAAATGGATCATTGACATAAAATTTAATTTAATCTTTGTAATTTTACTGCTAAAATAGCTTTTTTATGTTTACATTTGCATGCTTTTATTATAATTGGCTCAACATGTCTCAGCACTTAATACTAAACTGTACCACCTGAAATACCATGTTGTATAAGCAAATAAAGATTATGAATTATGAATTATGTACTATTTAGAAGACAAACAACACATAAGAAAATCATCCCATCTGATAATATATTATTAAAATCTCGTATTGCGGTTATTTTAGTCGCATTTTCCTGATTAATTCGAACTTTTATGTACCTTTGTGTAATTTATATGAATGGGATAACATGTGTTTTTTTCATTAATAGACGCAGGTACAGGCAAAGCAGTACAAGTCAACGAATACTCGTATGTACGACTTCATTTCAATTATGATCTCCTGGTACCTTTTTCTTGTTATCTACCTTGCAAATATGTGAAAGTGATAGAAGAAATAAAGGGTCTTGAGGAAATCTTCATTTCAAATGACAGCTATCAAAATTAAAATATCAATATCTCGGAAAGTACTCGTAGTCTTAGGCTGATGGTGTCTTGGAAGAACCTGCCCCACCAAAACGCGATCAGTGGGGTGCGTGAGACACAAAAATTATTTGACAGTTTCACCTGCCCCACCAGTGAGGCGGATAGTGGGGCACGCGGGAACTACCCCAAAAATTTGATTTCAACGAATTTTAACATAAATAAAAAGTAAAGTAAGTAGGTATTTTAGGATGTATTAAAAAAATATGACACGTGAAGTTGCGTAAAGTTACCGTCATTTTTCGTGACAAAAGATCATCTCGTATTTTGGTATATAAAACCTATGGCGAATGCGAGTCAGACTTGCGCACAAAAAGCTACGTAACATTCATTATCTATACAACAGGGAGACACTTTTATAATATTATGTCTATTATTTATAATATTTACAATATTATCATAATATAACCTCTTGTTTAGTCGCATCACGCGGCGCTGCGAGTAGGTTAGTGAAAACCTACAGTATTGATATACAAATATAAAATTTGCTAAAATATAAAAATGCTCCGATGCCATTCCCCTGTTTTTTTTTTCAATCGAGATACCTACAAATTTAATATTTTCTTTTTTATGAGCGGATGAGAATATACCATCCACATCATGAAAACGTCATTTTTTGTTATAGACTAAAATAAGTTCCGAACAAGAAATGAAAACTCTTTTTAAAAGTTATTCACCACAAACATAAAAACCTAACCTCTTTTTAACCCCGAAGCAAAAACGACGGGGTGTTATAAGTTTGACGTGTCTGTCTGTCTGTCTGTGGCATCGTTGCTCATGTACTTTGTCTTACTTCTGGGTCCCGTACAGATGAACGGATTTTGATCTTGTTTTTTTGTTTGAAAGTAGAGTCGAAAGGTAGTCGAGAGTTTTCTTAGCCGTGTTTGGTGGAAATCGATCTAAGATGGCCGCCGCTACAATTTGGCGGATTATTTTTTTTCTTCACAACCTCGTCAAATGTAAGGGTATGAAATGAAAGGACTTGACTAGTAATATATATGCATTACATTTAATACATTTAAAATCCAAGATGGCCGCCGCTAAAAAATAGCTGATTAATTATTTTCTCTATAATCCCGTCAATGTGGGCATCAAATTAAAGTTGAAAGGGCTTGACTAGTAGTAGTATGTAGTATATAATATTATTATGATAAATTTAAAATCAAAGATGGCCACCATCCACAAAATAGGTAATTTGGAAAGCGTTGCGTAGGGGGCAATTTTTTTTTTATTTAATTCACAAGCCTTTTTTTACATTCGCCGTTGTCTATAATCAAATCTTGCAAGTAAAATTTAATCTACTTCCCAGTTTTCAATTTAGCTTAAACTTTGCATGCATGAGTATAAATCGGATGTCTTTAAGAATCTAAATTTATATATGGAAAGAGTGACTGACTTATTGACTGACTGATCTATCAACGCACAGCCTAAACCGATGGACGGATTGGGTAGAAATACTAAGAAAGGATTTTGCCATGCGGGCAAAGCCGCGAGCATAAGCTAGTATTTTATATTTGATTTGTTTAAAACTAAAACGCTATTTTTGCTATAAGATGAAATCGGAACTAACAATGTCTTTGGAAAGCAAAAGTCTTCCTTTATGATTTCCGACATTAACACCATTTAAAACAAAAGATCAGATTTGCGACCGTGCGTATGTTTTGCCTCTTAGTCAAAAATATTATATTATCGCTTTGTAATCGATTACTTGGCATAATCGAGTTTTAAATTGAAACTTTTTCGTTGCCCATCACTAAAACCAGCGTAGCCAATAGGAAAAGTGGGCGGAGTCGTCAAATTGTGAAAAAATTTATTTCAAGGAAAACTTTGTCTATTGCCCCTCTATTGGATATGTCCTCGATGGTCATACTTGACTTTAGCTGTTGATGTCAAAGGTTTACTTAAATATTATTAGTACAACAACCAATGTTTGATTGTTGACGCATCTAATGATATGAGTACTTATTATATATTTAGCCCGCTTCATACAATTGCTGAAAATGCCCGCAAAAGCTGCGAAACGAGTATGGATAAGTTAACTTTTTTTTATGTGAAGAAGTAAGAAGTCTAGCAAGACGCTCTCCTGGTGTTAAGAGATAACTCTGCCCATAATCAGCACAGTGCCTCCTAGGACTTTACAATGATGACGTTCACAGATCGAGCTATTTTAGTGGGCGCTCTACATTGAATCTTCGCGCGAATTTCACGCCAAGACTTTTGCCAAGACTTTGCTCCTTAGCGTGGACAGGGCTTTAACCGAACGTACTTACAAGACCTCTACTTACAAAGCTGGCTCTATTGTCAGTACCTAATAAGAAAAATACAATAATAACAAATCTTCTTCTTAGTCGTACACTCTTGTCAGAGTAGTCGTGGTTGCTCTGATGCTCAGTCTTCTGCTTGGATTTTTCCGATGGATTTAGCGATGTGACGCCATTTTACAACAAATCACCTTGAATTCTTAGACAATTCACATGTCCAAAAAAACGTGTAATAATCACGTATTTTGTTAACCTTATCTACAATTATGAGATGTCATGATGAAAATAATCGTACTTATAGAAATAATCGGCAAGAGTCTGGAAGTACTCTTTCTTGAGGTAGCCGGTTAGGTAGCTGTTAACGGTTTTCATCCAGCGTGGAGGAGACCAGAGGGATGCTACAGGTCTAATCGGGGCCGTTGACACCTCCATACATGCCTTTATTAATGGTATCTGGAAATAAAAAAAAAACTGCTATTAAGGGGTTAATAGTCGCTGAGTTGCTCTGTCTCGCTCGCACGATATAACTTAGTCAAATAACAATTGATAAATCCTTCTTTTTGGAAATGTGTTAAATTGAAAATTTAGCTCATATTTTTATACAATTTTTAAAAGTATTCCTGGTTTGCTACCTTAAATAACAACAATGGCATTCTCAATTATATGAAAAATATCTATCCTTAAACATGCCTCAATCATCTTATCAAGTATCAAACTGGTTATACTTTTAAAAATTGTATAAAAATATGAGGTAAATTTTCAATTTAACACATTTCCAAAAAGAAGGATTTATCAATTGTTATTTGACTAAGTTATATCGTGCGAGCGAGACAGAGCAACTCAGCGACTATTAACCCCTTAAAGATAAACCAAAAAGTAAATTCCTCGCCTTTAAAATGAATATAACCAACATAAATGAACATTTAAAATGTATAATATACCTAATTATTACCTAACTAATAAAGAATACTAAGTTGTATAAAAATAGATTTACTTTAGTACTAAGATGTTATATATTATAATATATAAATAACCGTATTGTATATTATACTCGTAATAATCACATCAAATAAAAATATTTAATAGTCACGATTCACACACAGCACATAATAAAATCCTAATTAACATAATATAGGTACCTAATTAACATGTGTATAGTTAACTAAATATTTAACTGAATGTTCGAGACTCGGATACCTTTATGCTAAAATATACGAGTATAAATGAGCCAAGATTTTTGTGCAATAAAATTAAAAGTTCAACTATAAATTAATTTAAAGCAAATGCTCTCACCTTCAAATCGTAATCTTCAGGCGCTAAGTCAAAATTCTTCAACTTTGTGTCTCCGACGGCGTTTTCATTGTAAGCATACGCTCGTGTTGAGAAGTCCGTCCCACCAATAGGAATACGCATCATCGTGTATTCTATTCCTCTCTTACTGTAGTATGAGCTATAGATGTAGTAAAAGAGAGAAATTAGTAAAGTTTTCTTAATATTCGATTTATGTAATACTAGCTGCGCTCAGCGATTTTACCCGCTGTATTGTAACAGTAAACTATGTGTTATTTCAGGGTCTAAGCTATCTCTGTACCAAATATCCGCTCAATCGGTCCACCCGTTTAGGTGTGAATGAATAACAAGCAAACATGCTTACAAACTTTCACGTTTAATAAAACTAGTAGGATGTACGTATGGCATTATTATGGGGCGATGATATCCTGTCTGGTGGGTCCAGTGGTCTGGTCACACTTTCCACGAAACCTAAAACGTAGACGAGTTCTCGAATGGAGACCACGTCTAGGCAAACGTAGCGTAGGGCGTCTATGAGTAAGATGCGGCGATTATGTCCGGAGGGTTGTCGAAAGTGGTTGGAGACTGAAGACGAAGGATCGAGTTGAATGGCGTGCCGTGGGAAACGGCTTATGTATGTCTTGCAATATAATTTTGTTTTTGTTGTAATCCTACTTATAGAAAGAACCGCGGGCAAAAAATGCCCACGGTACTATCAGTAGGACTACGTAGTAGCACCACGTGCAACAAACCCAATGGACAAATGTAGGCTGATGATGATGATAATAATAAATGTATTTGACATGATATAGTAATTTAGTAACGGGCAACCAAACCCAGTGGACAAATAACACAAACCACACTGCAATGATGGAGAAAAGTGTTCTGTGTATGACTCCAAGGGTTTATAACAAATTACCTAGGGATCTTTTAGAGTGTAATGAAATTAATACATTTAAAGTAAAGCTAAAGAATTTCTTCTTAGGAAAGGCATACTTTAGCATACGTGAATTTCTTGAAGATATGACCATTTGACAATATAATTATTTAAATCTTGCATTTTATTTATTTTTTATTATTTGAATGAATTTAATTATTGTAATGTAATAATAATATCAAACTTATGACATTAATTGTAATTTCCTTATATTGTTGACATTCTTTTAATTTATTTGAATTTATTATTGACATTTTATTGAATTATTCTATATTATTATTATTACACTTTGCATGCTGAAAAGCTGATTGTAGCGGAGTTATAATTTATTCTTTGTGATCTTTTTGTACCTACTTTCGCAAATAAAGAACTTTGAACTTTGTAATGTAAGCTGATGATGATGATGAATGTATTTGGCATGATATAGTATACTTACTCGACAAAATATTGCCTCGCTTGCTTATCCTTCAGGTCGTGCCAGTTGATCGCGGCGGCGTCAGTGACCGCGCCTCCGAACCCGCTGATCTCTTGGTACAGCACATCTGGGTTGAGCTCCAGTGTCGGCACGTATGTGCTGGCTACTTTAAGTCAATTGGTAATTAAAAACTTTTTTAAAACAAGCTTTTATTATTATTACCATTTAGCATCATAAAGTACTCGTCAGGACGAATCAAATGAGCCCCAACTCGATTGGGGAATAAACTAATTAAAAATTTAAATATTCAGTGCTAATAATAAAATATTTAACGTTAATTATAATAAAATATTTAACGCCAATTTACGATATTTATAAAGATGTTAATAATGTAAATTCTAACTTACGTATTCGGAATTTTTCCACGCGTCCATAGGTTTTTTTGAATCGAAGTCCTTCCTGAAATTTAAAATTCATTTAATGTGTCTATAAATCTGTATAGTATAAAAATGATGGCTGACTAATCGATCTTTAAAAGCATAGCACGCTAGACGAATTGATGGGAAATTTGGCACAGAGATAGACATCTAAGAATAAAGTTAATTGTTTAAAGAGACTAAATTTGAATATCATAAGCGTACCTATGTTATATTCTTACACAATTTGCATAAATATTATTGTTATATAATAAATGAATAATTAAATAATATGAATAATTAAATGTTTTAGACACGCGATTTACGGTAGCAAATTCATGAATTTCAAACCAGAAGCGTGAAAAGACCTTGAGAGGTGATACTATCTGTACATTAGTTATTGTTATATTACCTACATATTGAAATGTTTTACGCCGCAACGATATACGCGGTAGACGGCTAGTACTTACATATTTATTCTTTTAAATTATGCCAATATTATGTCAATTGTTTTTTTTTCTATTTTTTTGTATATCTGAGGTGTCACAATAAAGTGTTTTCTATTCTATGTTAATTCTATTTAGCCAATCACTCCTGATGGAAAATGATAATCCTGGCTTAGTTGTAGCGCGGCTACTCACTCAAAAACTATTTTATTATTATTGGAGCACACCTCTTCTTAATTTTTTCGTTAGACAGAAAACTACAGCGTACCTTTGCTGTTGTTATTATCACTACATAGTATAATTAATCAAAGTCACTCTCCGTGTCTGTCTGTCCCTGTGTATGCTTAGATCTTTAAAACTACGTACTTTAACAACTGATTTTAATGCGGTTTTTTTTAAATAGGCAAAGGGATTCAAGTGGAAGGTTTATATTAATAGTTTGTATAGTTATATAATTCATGCATAACATAGTAGAGAAAAAGTGATAATTTTGAAGGCATTTCGAAGTGTCCACTAGTAAATGATAAAGCAAAGTGTTTGATGCGAAGCAGTTGCAACATTCTTTAGGATTGGATGACGCCGCCTCACCGTTTGGTTGGATATTTTTTAATAAGAAAAAGAAAATATACACTTTATTATGCGGGGGCATTATATATATTTTCCTTATGTAATACCTGAATGCGTTCGACCTATTCGAAGTGTATCATCGCTGTCACAATGTACAGAAATCTCAAAAACAGATCTCATAAATGCTCGTAAAAATTCGTGCAAAGTCCGTGAGTATATCGTCGATGGTAATATTAACAGCAATAATAACAATTATTATAAGGTGTTCAACTTTCAACCAACCTCGGAAGAAGTGTAGGCCACGTAGGAGCCGCAGGTCGGTTTTGCTCGGGTGACGGTGTCGCAGTAGGTCGCATTGCACACGCAAATCACCGACCTACCGGGAAAGGCACGCGCGGCACACGGCTTGTCCTTCTCTGAATGAACATACAAGTAATACCTATATTCTTTGGGTTAAAACAACTATAAAATAAGTGCCGTTTTGTTTTACACTAATACATACTGAAAATTATATTTTGCGGCATTTTGTACCTATGTGTAAAAATAAGTGGCAAATTCCTTGATTGAGAAAAACAAACTAACAATACTACAGCTACTACAGCAGTAAAGAACACTTTTATTAACCATAGATCGGCTACTAACCTATCTACAGAAAATACAAGTGCTCCAAATCACTTTCAATTGGCAGAGTGCCCAGAATGCTGGCAGCATTGCCACGTTGAATGGCAATACTTATACGTTGTGTAAAAATTTAAAATACAAAATGAATTTGCATGTTAATAAAAACTTGGGTTTTAAAGGTAGGTAGATTCATCCAAACTACAGGCTACATTCTCTATGGAACACTATGACTATAATATTATGAACATTCCCGCTTATAACATCAAACGATAATCTTCAAAATAAAAAAAGTCGGAAATCATCAACTTGTCCTTAATTTTAGAAAATATAATTTTCAAAAATTAATTACGAGTTTGAAAACATAAATATGTGTCTCTAGGAAAAACGAGTTTACGTAACAAATCGACCATCGACGTTTTAAACGTTTAAAGTTTTGTTATCACTCTAGCTTTAGTTAAATTAAGTTCATAATTTAAAAAAATCAACGATAATAAAATTTTAATTGAGATTTATCTTAGGAACCGAATCAGATAAAAAGAAAAAGTTTAACTATAAGAATAACTCATTAAACTTACCGTTACCGTACACCCACTCGCACAAACTTAACACAAATAAAGTCCTTATTAAATAATTCATGTTCTCCTTTAAAAGATTTATTTAAATATTGTGCAAAAATCGTGCACAATAACCTCTTATATGACTTGTGAGCGGATTAACTGAACAAGGATATTAATCAAAAACATAAACTTTCACTAATTTATTAAATTTTATATCATAATCAGATAAATACTAATGATTCTTATCACATGTACTAATGAAGTGATTGTTTTTCCCGAAACATTAACATTAAAGCGAATTCGCAGAGTATTTCTCACGGCTCACAAGCACCTACTAATATACGAGTAACCAGCCTGCGTGTTCGTGTACTGACTTATCTTTAATCATTTACATCTATTTTTTACCAGAAAAATAAAAATATAATTACTATTATATGGTTATTATTTTTTGGCATTATATTATCCCCCCGACTTTGTATACCTATTTGAAATTACTCATATTCACCCTCGATGAGTGCTTCGGCGTACCCGCTGACCCGGCATTATGGCGTCCCGCAGGAACACTCCCAGTTTTTTTTACTGGGTATCCCCGCCACGCCCATTTTCGGCGGGGGAGTCTCATATACTGCCCCGCGCCCCCCGCGCGTGTAACGCATTTTTCCTGGGTAGAAAAAAAGGTGTAGGTGGTTAAACCTAGGCATAGGCGGATTTAGGGGGGGGGGCCAGGGGGCCAAGGCCCCCCCCCCCCAGTAACATTGTAGAGTTACGAATATTGCACATATTTCATGGTAAAGATTATATTTTTTTTCTCGGCGCTCGCAGCAAGCTGCTCGCGCACTTATTATAATGAATGTTTAATCTTTCTAACAGCTCAGAGCGAGCTAAACACACATTTTTCGTAGTAACAATTGTAATATTTTTGCCCTTCCGCACCTTGGCCCCCCCCAGAACCAAATCCTGGATCCGCCTATGAACCTAGGTGTAACCGGTCACTATTGGTTAAAGTTAGGTGTATCCATTTTATTTTCAGCTAAAACTTTACAAACGTCAGACAAATTGTTATTAAACTTGTTTACTTGTTGTTTTATGGTGATTGTCATAAAAAATTGGCACTGGCATTTCTAAATTCTGAATTATTGTGACCTCAATAGGAAAAGTTGCTCCTGGCGCTGCGCCGGCTGCTGCTGAAGCACGTTCGCTTTGCTAGTTCGGCTCGCGCATTCCTAATCTTATACTGATGTCGTTCTGAACTTCGTAATAAAAACAGGTATTTTTCTTACTAATATTTTCTTCACATCTAACTTTAACCAACAGTAGGTTTACCCGGATGGTATGAATAAGAATGTTAAATCAAGTTAAATGCAATACCTAAAGATTACAATTGTTTATTTTAAATAGACTAAATAACCTTTATTTACATATTGAATAGTTATATACTGTTATGAACTGAAAACCGGAACTGTACTAAATGAAGATTTATTTAAAATAAATATTTGTTCATTGAATTACACTTTATATCCTCAGGGGTTATTCATTAATTATCATTAATAAATAATCTCCACCAATAAATGTTGATTATGTTCATTTAATCTATTTAAAATAAACATTTAATTGTTATTTACCTTTATTGCATTTTCTATCCTCAGGTGTATAGTACATTAGGTGTGTAATACATCAATTGTTATTATGAATAATCTTCACCTAACTCATTCAAAGCCATTTCCGCAAATTTGTTTGTCCTTCAATAAAATATATTTGTGTTTAATGATAAGTAAAATAAAGTATATGAATAATTTTAAAATTTAATAAAATAATTTTTAAAAAAATTAGGTACTAATAGTATAAATATGAAATTGTGTACGATTGTTATACCTACAAAACTTTATTTATACATATGTCTATTACTAGCTGCGCCCAGCGGTTTTTGCAATATAAATTTTTGATTCAGTAGGTATTTAATTTGTGACGAATTATTTAGAGGTACATTAAAGATAAATGTTTTATATTATGGTTAAAATTTGTTATTGACTTATTGATCTGTCTACTTGTTACAAAGTTAATGTCTAAGTAATCAATTTAACAACGTAGCGTGATTTCAGCAGTGAACATTAATAATTTAATTATAGATAATGGAAGATTTATGCAAATTAATAAACAGGTAAATCAAAATGCAGTTAAGTTTTAAAAGTAGGTTATACTTCTTTGTATCTAAAAGTGTTACAAAATAACTCTATGTAATGGTAAGACCACTATGCCACGGTACATAATATTAAAGTACGAAATAAAAGAGTATCTCATAAATTTCATAAATATATCTCATAATTGAATAAAAAAAAAATATTGTTTGCATTATTCGAGACTTTTTAACCGATTTTTTGTTTCATGGGACATGTTTCTCAGGTTTAAATTTTATTTGAAATTTTATATTAAAATCAGTGGAGCGGTTATGATTGAAAACGTCTCACCCTCGCTTGAACTATATTCATTACCACGTCATTCTTTACAATTTTAAAGGTTGACGCCTAAAATGTGAATCAGCAGCAGTTGCCGTAGCATGTCACATGGGATCCCGCAGAAATTTCAAGATTGGAACTGTCATCCCATACATTGTACTTTTGTGAATGTATGGGATGACAGTTGTCTTGACATGAAGACAAGTCTACGCACCGTCTGTGCTACGTCGTATCGATTTAATAATTCGTCATACGTCATTTCATACATTTTTGACAATTCGGTATTCGGTTCGGTACCTTGACGGATAAGTGAATAGTGAATATCCCTGCGGGTACCTATAAACCGGTGTCATAATAAAATCCCATATAATCACGTCACGATTTATCGCTTATATAACTTATCACATATTATATAATATTTATTTTAATAATTATTGCAATACATACTCTTCAATAAAATAAATTGTTTACAATATTAATTTGTGACAAGTGGCTTGATAGTGTACCCAAAAGCAGAAGATAAAATCTTATTACCTAATAGTTTCGAAATGCAATCCTAGCTATGGAGCGGGCTATGCTCGGTGTCTCTCTGAAGGATCGCATCAGAAATGAGATGATCCGGTAGAGAACCAGAGTTACCGTTATAGCCGAAAGGTTAAGCAAGCTGAAGTGGCAGTGGGCTGGTCACATTTGCCGTAGTACCGACAACCGTTGGGGTTCTCGAGTGGAGACCACGTCTCGGTAAACGTAGTGTAAGGCGCCCATGGGCAAGATGGGGCGATGATATCCGGAGGTTCGCTGGGGGTGGGTGGAGAAGAAAGACGGAGGACCTAGTTAAGTGGCGTGCCATGGAGGCCTATGTCCAGCAGTGGACGAACATAGGCTGACGATGATGTTGATGCAATACTAGAGACAGATGAAATCGTACGAACCAATATACCTCTACAACACGAAAATTAAAAAAATACAAGGAGGAAGTTAATAAGTAGGAGGTCTTTAAAAAATCAATAAATAATACAACATTGCCAATTTATAATGTAATAATTTCCATAATAATACAAAACACTAGAACAATAATTAGTCAAAGATCGCTCCACTCTCAGCCAAATTACAATTTTAGGCCTATATAATCTAAGGCTCCAGACAATTACGTCGTCAGTCAACAAAAATATTTATTCTGAACGACTGTTAAGAAGCAAGATAAGATTATAATGATTGCTTAATTAATCTTACATACATAATATTATATCTTTTTATTTCTTTAGGGCCATCTTTGGTACCTAGGTCCGTTCCTAGATTTAGACACACTTTGATACGGGAACTCCACAGTTGTGAATGATTTAGATTCCAGAATTATGGCAGCACTATCCGAGCCTAGGACTATTATCACTTTCTGGCGCGAACCTCTGCAGAAAAAAATACCAATATAAGAAAATTATTTGTAAATAGCCATTAATTAGATTAGATAAACTTTTATTAAACAAAATAATGACAAAAAACGTTCATCATTAAATATTGATGTACATTTGATACTAAAGGCAACTAAGCAGGGAAAGGAAACATTTATATACTTTAGTTTAGTTAATGACGGTACCAAAGATATGTGAGGAAACAGGGGTACACCCTTTAATACAATTGACACACAAAGATTACAAAATACGAGTCAAACGCATTCAAAACTCAAGAATATTTAAGTTAATGTAATGGTTACTTAGTAGTTTCCACCATATAATAATGAAAAAATGTTTAACCTATAGTCTCCAAGTAAAGCAACACAAAGTAGAATATATTATTCAGTTATAATATTATGAAATAAAAATATTTAATTGCTTTAGATGTGTCCTATGACCTATGAATAGGTTTCTCACATGAAATATCTTTTCTAACAACGCAACGTTGGCTACGTTAGGTACTACTAGAAATTAAACATAGAGATTGTTCGGGTTTGTGGTAATCGAGCTTCATTTAAGCATTTCATGAATTGTATTGCATACTCACTTATTAAGTAAGACGACAACAATAGTGTTATCAGGCGTAAGGAAGGCGGCGTGAGCGACCTGCGTCGGCGAGCGCATCTCCGCCTTGAGCCGGCGCGACCCGCGCGGTATGAACTTAGAGAAGTGACCGATCGCGTAGAACATCGGCTGCTTGTAGAACTCCTGCTTCTCTTCGGAAACGATGATAGCAGAGTCCACAGGGTATCCATTCCACGTCGGTCCGCCAGTTTCATTGAGGCACATATTCCAATCTATCCATCCGACTACTTTGTGATTCAAATCCTGAAATTGTGGAAAGGAGTCATATTCATCAGGAGTATTCACCTAGGGCGATATAATATCATGTTTCCGGAGGAGATACCACATGTCACTCATCGAAACATATGGAATTTTCTAGAGGCTTATAGGTAGTGTATTTTTTAAATGGGCTGCCACTAAAAATCAGAAATGGACGAAGTTCAAGGACGATATTGAGGGTCCTCATAATGAAAACATGTAAGCATAAGAGGAATGAGATCAACGTATTATTTCTCGTATATTTATGAGATTTAGTTAGGCACTAAGAGGTAGGTAGTTATCATGAATTACACTTACTTCTAAGATATTATAGGCATAATATTCTGCCCGAGTCCAGTTTCCCAAATCTACTTTACGATCTGGTGGTGCGAAGAGACCTGTACACAAATTAATTATTGTGTTAATACTTCAATAGACCAGATTACAGCTACATTTTATCATCATAACTATATAGGTATTTCATAGATTAAAAAGTTAAGGAAATTTATGAGAAATCAAAATTATAGATTAAAGTGGCCAACCTATATATTAAGTTGAAGCCTCATGGGGCGATGATATCCGAAGGGTCGCTGGAAGTGGGTGGAGGAGGAAGACGGAAGACTGAGTTCAGAGACGTGTTAAGAGGGAGCCCTATGTGGAGCAGTGGATGAATGTAGGCTGATGATGATATTAATTACATCCATATCCATACATATAATAAGAATGGAAATTTCTCCCCATTCATTGTGATCCTTTACTAAGGTGAACTGTGAAAATACGCATATGAACAAAACGACGCGAAAAAGTCGCTTGCGCGATCTAATTCGTAAAACATTTTGTCAATTTTTCCTAGGGAAACGTAAAATAAAATAATAAAATAAATAATAATCATTTATATCGGACACATCGCCCCTAATTTACATCAAAATTTTGAAGTAAAAGTAATAGAATATAAAGTAAATTCAATTCAAAAAAATCAAAAAGCAAAAAGTGCGACAAACTAAAAATACGCCATCTATCGATGTGGCCATAAACGAAAATTTACCAGAGTAGTTTTATTAGGCTTAATTTGTAAAAAGGATGTTACTTATGTGTGATAAAACGGCACAACCGAATTGTATGCAGTTTTCGCTAAAACGTTGCAAATTTCTCTAATTTTTAAATAGTGTTGGTTTTATTTAAATCGGTTTTTAAATAAAAGAGTTATATCAATCTAAAGATTTACTTATCTTCTTATTATATAAAATCGTTCGTACACTTTCGTGCTATCAACGCACAGCCCAAACGGCTGGACGGATCGAGCTGAAATTTGGACAGCGTATTCTTTGGAAAACTTCATCGTGCAATAAGAAGCGATTTTTCTAAATTCCCTCGGGAACAGGAATTATTCCCGAAAAACGTTTGTATTCAAATCCGTAACCGCTGAACCGATTGAGCTGAAATTTTGTAAAACTATTGTAAGGATTGTGATTAGAAACATGAAATAGTTTTTTAGTCAGAAATTTACTTTTAAGGGGGGGTAAAGGGGGGTCGAAGTTTGTATAGAAAATTTAGAACCGCTAACCCTATTGAGCTGAAATTTGGTACACAGGTAGATTGAGTCCTAAAAAAAGATATTGGATACTTTTTATCCCAGAAATCAACCTTAAAAGGGGGAAAGGGGGGTTGCAAGTTTGTGAAAGAAATCGTTAACCGCTTCATTGTTTTAGCTGAAATTTGGACAGCGTGTTATTTAGGTAACGTAAGCGACCTATAAAAAGGGATTTTTGTAAAATTCTCCCGGGAACGGGAATTATTCCCGAAAAACGTTTGTATGGAAATCCGTAACCGCTGAACCGATTGAGCTGAAATTTAGTAAAACGATTGTTTGGATTGTATTTAGGAACATTGAATAGTTTTTATGTCAGAAATTTACTTTTAAGGGGGGGTAAAGGGGGGTCAACGTTTGAATGGAAAATTTAGAACCGCTGACCCTATTGAGCTGAAATTTGGTACAGAGGTAGATTGAGTCAAAATAAATGATATGAAATACTTTTTATTCCAGAAATCAACCTTGAAGGGGGAAGAGGGGGGGTAGAAGTTTGAGTAGGAAATCAGTAACCGGCCATCTTTTAACGCTGAAATTTGAACAGCGTGTTTTTTATGTAACGTAGATGACCGGTAAAAAGGGATTTTGCAAAATTTCCACGGGAACGGGAATTATTCCTAAAAGACGTTTGTAAGCAAATCCTTAACCGCTGAACCAATTGAGTTGAAACTTAGAAAAACGATTGCTTGGATTGTGTTTAGGAATATTGTTTTTTTTTTTGACGAAAATTAACTTTTAAGGGGGGGTAAAGGGAGGTCGAAGTTTGTATGGAAAATTTAGAACCGCTGACCCTATTGAGCTGAAATTTGGTACAGTGGTAGATAGAATCCAAATAAATGATATGGAATACTTTTTATCCCAGAAATCAACCTTGAAGGGGGAAGAGAGGGGTAGTAGTTTGAGTAGAAAATCAGTAATCGGCCATCTTTTAAAGCTGAAATTTGAACAGCGTATTTTTTATGTAACGTAGATGACCGATATAAAGGGATTTTGCAAAATTTCCGCGGGAACAGGAATTATTCCTAAAAAACTTTTGTATGCAAATCCTTAACCGCTGAACCGATTGAGCTGAAATTTTGTAAAACGATTGTTGGGATTGTTTTGAGGAACATTAAATAGTTTTTATGACAAAATTTAACTTCTAAGAGGGGGTAAGGGGGGTACAAAATTTGTATGGGAAATTTAGAACCGCTGGCCCTATTGAGCTGAAATTTGGTAGAGAGGTAGACTGAGTTCTACAAAATGATATGGGATAATTTTTATTCCAGAAATCAACCTCAAAGGCGGGATAAAGGGGGGATGCAAGTTTGGGTAAGAAATCGTTAACCGCTTCTTTGTTTTAGCTGACATTTGGACAACGTATTCTTTAGGTAACGTAAGCAACCGATATGAAGGTATTTTGCGAAATTCCCCCGGGAACGAGAATTATTCTATAATATTCGCTAAACCAATTCAGGTGAAATTTTGTGGAATCATGGTTTGAGTTATGTTTAGGAACACTGAATATTATTTTAGACAGAAATTTACTTTAAGAGGGAGGGGTGCGGGGGAGTAAGGGGGGTAGAAGTTTGAGTAGGAAATCAGTAACCAGTTATATTTTACGCTAAAATTTAGACAGCGTGTTCTTTATGTGACTTTCACGACCCGTAAGAGGGGAGGGGATTTTGCGAAATTCTTACGGGAACGGGAATTATTATTCCTAAAAAACTTTTGTATACAAATCCACAATAAGATTATTGGGGATGTGTTGAGGAATAATAAAAAGTTTTATGTCAAAAATTACCTTCGAATTGAAGCGTTAGGGGGTCAAAGTTTGTATAGGAAATAGGACCCTATTGAGTTAAAATTTGATACAAAGGTAGACTGAGACTTTAAAAAAATATGGGATACTTTTTATCCCAGAAATCAACCTTTGAGGGGAGGAAAGAGGGGGTGCAGTTTGTGTAGGATATCGGTAACCACTTCTTCGTTTAAGCTAAAATTTGGACAACGTATTTTTTATGTAACGTAGGCGACCGATAAGAAGAGATTTTGCGAACTCACCAGTACTCAGAATTTTGGTTCTGTTTAATGAATAGTTTGTTATGTCAGAAATTAACTTTTAAGGAGACTCAGTATTGATCCTTCCCCCACCTTCAGGGTCAGAGTTTTAATGGAAATTCAGGAACCACGGAATTGATTTGAGTCGCGGGAAGGATGGTTTGAGAAATTAGTAACCTATAATTATAATTTAGCTTAGAAAAATTATAATAGAGATAAGTTAAAGAGTTACCGGGAAAGGACCACAAATAGTATTAATTCCTGAGGAGAGGCGTGAAAATTTGTGATGGAAATCAATAACCGCTAAACTTAAATAGTGTGATCTCTGAGAAAGGACATAGCATTGGTTCCTACGGTAGCGAACAAAACTGCATAGAAATATCCAGCCCGATATTCTTCGCTATCCACAGCGGGAGCAAATATTATAGCCATGCCTTATTTTACGCTTACAAAGTCGCGGGGATGGAAATACAATCATAGTCAAAATAGCAGCACCGAATTCGCTTTATTAATTGACTCTCACGCGCAACGAAGTGCGCGCGGGTCAGCTAGTACTTACTAAAGTCCAGGTATTAGCTAATGTTTGTGAGAGTAATAACGATGTTAGATTAATATTGGGTGATTCCTGAGAGTCAAAATTTTACGTGTCTGAGGAAATAAACTACCCGTAACATAAAAATTCTACCCAAAGGTATTTTTTTCCTGTTAGTCTAAGGTTCAATCTACTTAATGCATGATAGACATCAGGTTATATTTAGCTGCAAGTATCTAAAAAAAAATGTAAAAGCCCTGAAATTTGATTACCGTGGGCTGTCCCTTACACATTTTCGGAACAAAATATATTTTTTACACTAATTTATAAAAGGAATTTAATTAATTCCTGTGATCAAAGCTGTAAAGGGTGAACTGTTATATGATCAAAAAATACGCGAAGGCTGTACTCAGCGTAGTTTTAGAAAAAATAACAAATTTAGGTTTGTCCCCGGACAAAAAGTGATTCCCATGGCGCGCGACATAACTACCCACATTTCACAAACCACAATACTTAGAAGCTTGTACGCACGTTATTGGCTAACTTCGATTGCGCTCTAAACATAGTGAAGAGAGGCTCCTCCTCTCGTTGTTATAAACTGGATTTACGAAGGTGAGAAATTGATTACCGTGGTTTTGGTTCACTAGATCATTGATTACCTTTTCCATGTTTAAAAATATTTTTTTATCCATTACGGTTTTTTGACTAGTGTGTGCAGTTAGAAAAAGGGTATTGTTTATCATATATTTTATTAATTTTGGTCTATAATTATGGTATTTAAAAATATTGACAAAAAACTATACAATTTTGATTTCCATGGTATTGATTCTCATGGCATTTTACCACGGTGATCAATTTTCCCCTGAGTTTTCTTGCGCATTTTTTCACTTTTTACCCAACTACAGCGAAGCCGCAGGCATGGAAGTGATTTTGACAGTTTATATTTGTATATTTCATTATTTCAGATATTTTTTTTATATTGTATACATCAGATTTTTTTTATATTGTACTATAGTAGACAGCCGCTGTAGCTTATGCGGCACCATTATATCCCCACATTAATAAGTCGCTCAGCGAGCTATGGAGAAGGCTATACTCGGGGTTTCTCTACGTGATCGAATCAGGAATGAGGAGATCCGAAGACGAACCAAAGTCACTGACATATCTCCGCGGATCAGGAAGCTGAAGTGGTAATGGGCATGCCACATAGCACGTAGAGCGAATGGCTGATGGGGTCGAAAAGTGTTCATGTGGCTACTACAGGCAAGCAAACGCAGCGTAGAACGTCTACCCACAAGTGTGGCAGACGACCTTATTTAGGTCGCTGAAAGACGCTTGAAGCAGGTCGCTTCCAACACCGGTGTTATATATGGAGGTCTAAAGGGAAGGTTTATGTTCAGCAGTAGACGTCTTATGGCTGAGATGATGTATGATGAAAAAATAAAACGAAACAATGGGCTGACTGCAACTTTCAGTCCAGATTAACCTAACTAATGATAAATGTACAATCTGATGACAGCTTCTGGAGTGAATCCTGTCAGTGACTGTGACTGAGAACTTAATCTCATATTCTAGGACTATATATTCAATATTTTTACATTGTTTAAGACTGCAATACGTTGATTTTATTTAGTTTACATGATTATCATATAGAGAGCCAATATAGACCTTTTTAATACTTGATGTTTGGTGTGTATCTGTTTGGATCACCGTTTTAAATCATTTCTATTTTATATGTTTAGTATGTAGAGGTCAATATATAAATAATAACATAGAATTCAAACAAAATAGTTTTAATTTTGATTCCCATGCCACACTTTATTGATTCCCGTGGCACCAAAAATTTAAATTTAAATATCTTCTGAACAAAACAAGTTATAATGATGCCTATTTGATTGATGTGCTTATAATTATGGGAAATTTGATGTTTTACATGTAAAATGCAATAATACTTTGATTTAAAATCTGCCACGGAAATCACTTAAATACGCCCGATCTCAGGATTTACCCTATTATACCCGAGGAGGCTTCTGTGTACAGTATGAATTTATCAGGATGGTCTTCCACCGCTAGGTCTAGTTGCGAGGCGGGGGTGAACCGGTCGTAATAGAAATGTACTCCGATGCCATCTATGTACTCCAATGCTGCCGGGTTTTCACCGATAAGCTGAAAGAAAACAGGGGGTTTTAAGAGTGATCTCAGTTACATGCAAGTTCAGTTCAAATGACGTGAACAATTTTTATGAAATCCCAATAAGTATTTTGATAAAGTTTGGTTGGTGAATAAAAATCATGGCTGAGATACATCTCAGTAATTTTAGTAGATAAACTACTCAATGGACAAATTGTTGGACACATCCCTATTGTGATACTTTTCTTTAATCTTTCGTCAACAGTGAAGAGTTGATTTTTGTTTATTGACTCAATTTGGCACTAATAGATTTTTTATAGATAAATCTAAGAGCGCTTAGTCTGCGGGACGCTCGCTCGTTCGCTCTATTTGACACATTTTGGAATATAAAAAAATTTATAATAATAATATTATGCAGCGACCCTCTTGAGGAATTTTCAAAAGGTTAATTCTATGAATTTATATTTCAAAATGTGTCAAATAGTGCGAGCGAGAGAGCGTCCCGCGGACTAATAAGGGCTTGTTCACGTGAACGCGCGGGCGCGGGCGCGGGCGCGACAGACTTTACTTACACCGCACGTGCGTTTGTACGTGAACACTTTCATAGCACGTCGTATGTTTGATATTTCGCGCCGCGCGTCAACGTGGGCCAACGCTAAGCGCTCTTAAAGTGCTATAAGAAGAAGAGCTTTACTTAAATCACGCAAAGTACCTTTGTATTCTACCTCTATTTATAGTGGACTAGCAGCATCTATCATGATAAAATGATACCCATCTGTGTAACGATATGATGATACCATAGAGAAAATATCCATGATGAATTATGATACATACCATATTGAACCAGAGGGGAACGGTAAACCTTTGGCAGTCTCCTGCAATGATCTTAGTGGAGTTGTATGTAGAGTTCCGAATTGTTGGTCCCAAATTGTTCACAATCCAAGAAGCCTAAAATTAAACTTGCATAAAAACCTGGATTTTTTCTCGCACATTAAGATAAATGAGATAAAACTCGTTATTGATACAACATAATGAATTAAATTTATTTACAAACACAGAACTTAAAGCTAACAGTAGTGGTACCAATTGGCGGTCTTATAGCTCAGAGCGATCTCTTCCGGACAACCATAACCTACTTACTACATAAGTATGATCTATCACCAATTTTATGATTAAGTTTATAAAAATAAGTTCTTACCATCTCTTCGACAGTCCATTCCAGTCTATTTAAATACACGCTCCCGTATACCTTATTCAGAGGCTCGTTTGTGACGGTGATGCCCCAAATTGGAATACCGCATCCATTATAACAGTCTATAAACCTTTGGAAATACATAAAATAAGGTTAAAGTATGTAAATAATAAACTAGACAAGGAACCTACTGAAAACTACCTTTGAAGGTTTAAAATCACAAATATTATGCTACAACTAGTATGTAGGTATATGTATCTGAGTGTGTTGTTATTTCACGCAAAAACCACAGAACCGATGGCAATGAGACTAAGTGTGTAGAGAGCTGGAAACTTAGAAGAACACTATAGGGCATGGGGTACTTTTATCCTGATTTTCCAACGAGATCGCGACTTCGGGGCACTGCTAATAATAACATTATGTTATAGAATGGTGTATTGAACCAAGATGCCAAGATGATAACCGCCGCTCGCTACCGTCGTCAGTGTTTCCCGTATGCTGTAACGTGGGTTTGTTCAAATCAAGAATGAATAGGTTCTTACTAAACAAGCGTGCTACAACTTAGACTGTATCGTCACTACCAACAGGTGAGATTGCGGTCAAACGCTTGTTTAGTCTGCTATAAAACAAGTGAAATTTAAAAAAAAAAACTTTTTAAAAACAAGCTTTTATTATTATTACCTCTAGCACCAAAGTACTCGTCAAGACGAATCAAATGAGCCCAAACTCGATGGGGTTGCGTCGTTTAATTACGAAGTTCTTATGGCCTCCTTCCAGCTCCATCATCAAATCAGCTCCATGTCATAATAATATTGCATTGTCATCCGATTTATACATGCATGCCAAATTTCAGCGCAATCAGAAATCGGGAAGTGGATCAAATTAAACTTCCAAGATTTGATTACAGACAGACAGACAACAGACAGGTGAAAGTAAATAAAAGCTTGTAAAAAAAGTTGTATTACTGCCATGTATTGGCACTCAACGTTCATTAGACCAGTAGATGAAGTATAATTAAAATCCCAGTGCCACTTAGGACTTCATTACGAAGTCCTAAACGGCACTTTACTTGAACTACTTGTAGAAATAATCCGCCAGTGTCTGGTAATATTCCTTCTTGAGGTAGCCGGATATAAGGCTGTTGGATGTCTTCATCCAAGCTGGAGGCGACCAGAGAGATGCCACAGCATGTATTGGGGCCGTCGCCACTTCCATGCATCCCTTTATGAAGGGTATCTGAAATACAGTGCAAATGTGAGACAAAAATTTTAGAAAACATAACTTTTTGGTCTGTTTGGATATGTGGTTGTAGCTTAGATTAATATATACCAAACCGATAGGGATTATTATTATTGGAGTTTAGTTCAAGGGGTTTTTGCCGCTTCGACCATTGCTGATTATAATCTATTGTGACGCAATAGATATTATCAGTAATGGTCGAACGCCCTCTTGAGCTATTACTCCCTAAACCCGTAGCTTCTAAGAACATCCAGATCTTTAAGAGGGTGATTTCTTGTTTCTCATCGGGAAGCATCATTTGTCGTCCTAGATGGATACTTCTGTTGAACGATGGGTCTATAAGTAGGTACTTAAAAATTAAACTCAGTATTCTGACTGCGCTATTGTGCGATCCATCTCGTTTGTCTCGTAGATTTCATTATTTCACTAATATTTTGGGTTATCGTAATGTCTATTGATTAAGTATATTATATTTATTGTGGTGTTAAAAAAAAATATTTTTATTATCATATATACCTATCAGTAATTCCCAATCTTAGGCAAAGGTCCATATACCTAATGGTTTCTAAAAAGCAATTCCGCATAACGCTTGATTAAAACATTATTACAGAACAATAAATATAGAGGTAGATAAATAAATAATACCTTAAGTGCATAATCTTCCGGTTCAAGTGCAAAATATTGGAGGAACTTATCGTCAATATGATTACTATCATATGCATATGGACGTAAAGAGAAGTCAGTACCACCTATGGGGATCCGTATCATATTGTATTCCAATCCTTTCTTGCTGAAGTACGAACTGAAAGTTGGAGGTAAAATAAATTAAAATGTATTGCAATTCAAAATATGTAGGCATACTTCTTCAATTTAATATATTAACTATTATTATCTAATCTAACTTAATATATAAAATTTAAATAAATAAAAAAAATAACCTTAAATTTGAATTTATTGCATGTAATTTGTAGGAGTAATGGTGTTGTATTAACACAGATTTCCAATGGCTAGAATTAATTAAAAAAAAAAATATCAGTGAGGAAATCTGCTGGTGGTATGATAATTGGTGGTATTTAATAAGTTCATCGATCATCTTCGTCTACGTTCGTCTACAGCGATTAATCGGTTCTACGGCAAATATGACCAGCCCATTGCTAGGTACTTCAGCTAATTCTTTCAGCTATGTTGGTAACTCTAGGTCTCTTTCGAATCACATCATGCGATCCTTCCAAGAGACGCCAAGCATAACCCACTTGCATATCAAACCTAATCGCATAATAAGTTTTATTTTATTTTATTTTCAAAGGAAAACTTACTGCTAGGAACATGTTTGTCTAAATATAGTGGTAATAATAAAGCTATTTTTACAAGTTTTCACTGATGTTTACAGTATAACGATCGAAAATAATGTTGGATACAGACAGACGTCAGTAACATGCAATTAAAAGGTAGTATTTATCACAAATTAGTAAGTTTTTTTTACTTATATGTTACGTACTCTATCAAATGTTGTCTCGCTTGAGGATCCTTCAGGCTGTTCCAGTTGTAAGCGACAGAGTCGGTCACGGCTCCTCCAAAGCCATATATCTCTTGATACATCACTCTTGGATCTAGATCCAGTACAGGCACTTTTGTTCCCGCTGCTATGGAATACAAATTGGTTGAAAAATAAATGAGAATTTCCGTTTAAAAACTTTTTCTTAAGATGATGTATGAGTGACAGGATATAAAGAGCAATTCAGGAATATGATGGTAAGTATCATAATTACCCATATCAGACACAGTGCAACCCAGTGTTTTAAAATTCAGAACTCTGCGTCTCGTTATAATACTTATTGATGTCTTACCTTGATAGTAAGTAATCTCTAGGTACTTACTATAATTTCTGTATCTTCTCACGCGTCCAAATGATTTTTTGAAACGCAATCCTGCCTGCAATTATTCAAATAAACATTATTTAATTATGTCATGAAGTCTTAAAAACGTACTAATGGTAAACCTACCGCTTGTAACACTATTTTGACTACCAGTGGATCCGCGCGTACTTCGTAGAAAATTATCAGTGTTTCTTACTATAATGCATGCATATTTATATTTTTTATACTTTACCTAGGCCTACGTTTGACCACATCCCACCTAATGGAAAGTAAAAATGCGGTATTATAAACCTTTTTCTTGAATTACTCTATCTATTAGAAAACTCTATCTATCTATCAAAATCCGTTGCGTAGTTTTACAGATATATAAGCATACACAGGGACAGACACAAATACGCGGGTAGCAACTTTATTTTATACTAGCACGTTACACGACAATTTTAGGATACGTCTTTTAACTTCGGCGCACTATGTATCTAGATCATTTTATTTTTGTTGGTTTATGATTTACGTATAGTAATAGACATAAAACAGGGCGTAGTAGCTAATAGGCCCTCAGGCCTTTAAGTAATACGTAAAGAATGGTCTTTACAATCTGAGTTGCCTATTTAATGTGAATCTAGCTCAAAACGGGGTCTTGTCATGCTATCAAGTAGAGCTGTTATGTCCTTCATTCTTCTCTTGAGAATGTTTGAATAACAGTTCAATATGACATTCCAGCAAGACAGTGCACACTGCGTGCTAAGTCCACTACCTTAAAGTTTTAATTTCAATGACTTGACTATGAAAAAATGTAATGAAATGATGATGTAGATAAGAGTCACGGATCAAGGATACAAACCTCAGAAGACGTGTAGACCACATAATTCCCATAAGAAGGCTTGACTCGGGTGATAGTATCGCAATAAGTAGCGTTACACACGCCCACTATGGAGTTACCGGGGACCGCCCGCAGCGGGATACATGGCTTGTCTCTGTCTGTGGAAAAGATAGGCTAGAATCCAAAAATACTAATAACATGTTTGTGAGTCATATATAAAAAAAATAGGAAGATGCGGTACTGACGATCTGACATGGTCCGCTTCAATTAGGCCCAGGGCACAATTTTACATCGGCGCAAGTCAGCGCGGTATCGACACTTTCCGATCCAACAGCCCAAGTTTGGCATAGCAACGATAGCGCTTTGCCGCATCTTCCCATTTTCTTTTAATTTAAGATGTAAGTAAGCAAAATGCATGTGTAAGTATTGCCATTCAACGTGGCAATGCTGCCAGCATTCTGGGCACTCTGCCATCTGACAGTGGTTTGGAGCACTTGGATTTTCTGTAGATTGGCTTGTGGCCGATCTGTGTTTAATAAAAGTGTACTCAATAACTGCTGTAGTAGCTGTATAGCCCAGTCAATGAGTGCCCAAAAAGGGTATGTGGATCGAAAAGTCGAAAGCAGAAAAACTAACTTAGTTACTTTGTTTGGACTAGTTAGGAGATAAACATACTAAAAGTCCCCACCCCTCCGAGGTGAGCCCGAGGGGGGGGAGGCCGAAGAAGGTCCCATTTTTAGGTTTTTTGCTTATATGTCAAAAACTATGCGTTATACGATATTTTGCTGTACTACATTATTAAACCTCATAAAATTTTCTACAACATTGGCCTGGACACTTTTTATCTATCTCCAATCGTTGTCCAGCTATGAGCTTCCAAACATGGTCTATTTTGAAGACGCTTAAATTAGTTTTCCATACAAAGTCGGTAAAAAAATCTTACAAATAAAATTTGACCAACTTCTGGTTGTCGTATCATAATGAAACTTTGCAAATGTCTAGAAATCTGATGACAGTTTAATAATCTGGTACCACTGAGCTGATCTGATGATGGAGCCAGGAGGTGTCTACTGAAACTCTTCAATGGATATTAGTAAAACCGGCGACTTTAGGCTCATTACATTCGGATTGATGAGACGTAGGCACCTCCTGGTCCCTTATCAGACCCTCGACAGCAAGTGTTATGAAAAAGTCTCATCGATTCGAATGTAATGTGCCCAAACTCGACGGGTTTACTAATAGCCATTGAAGAGTTTCATTAGACACCTCCTGGCTCCATCATCAGATCAGCTCAGTGGTACCAGATTATTAAACTGTCATCAGATTTCTAGACATTTGGAAAGTTTCATTATGATACGACAATCAGAAGTTGGTCAAATTATATTTGTAAGATTTTTATACCGACTTTGTATGGAAATATAATTTAAGCGTCTTCAAAATAGACCATGTTTGGAAGCTCATAGCTGGACAACGATTGGAGATAGATAAAAAGTGTCAAGGCCAATGTTGTAGAAAATTTTATGAGGTTTAATAATGTAGTACAACAAAATATCGTATAACGCACAGTTTTTGACATATAAGCAAAAAACCTAAAAATGGGACCTTCTTCGGCCTCCCCCCCCTCGGGCTCACCTCGGAGGGGTGGGGACTTTTAGTATGTTTATCTCCTAACTAGTCCAAACAAAGTTACTAATTTAGTTTTTCTGCTTTCGACTTTTCGATCCACATTTCTTCTTTTACTGGACTAGTAGTATTGTTAGTTTGTTTTTCTCAATAAAGGCATTTGCCAGAAAAAAAAATGCATTTACTTTAGGAAACATGTATGTATCTAAAAAATGTTAAAGGTTCTTTAGGCTCGCATTCAACAAACGCGCCCTCTTTTCAAAGTTTTAATTCATAACATGAAAAGCGCCCGATTTTGATAAAATTTTACTGGTAGCTAGTAGTGGTGGGTCGTTAACGATTTTTGGGTTAACGCAACGAAGCCGTTAAATTCATCATGTTAAACTGTTAAAAAGCCGTTAACATTATTAACAGTTTTTCATTAATGTAACAGATTTGTACCAACGGCAACGTAGCAGTTAATAGATATCTCTCACTCTCGCTCGTACAATTTTAAGCTAGCGGCGTCTCGCTCGCTCACATAGGCGCCCTCGCGTCCACTCGGCATATTCCGTTTCTATTCGTTCTTTCAACGAAGAAGAAATAGATAATTTTAGCTGGTTTTGCGTTAGCAGCTTCAGATTACGTTAGCGACTTTTGAATACCTTTTCGTTGAGATAATAAAAAAAAGCGCATTGCCAAAATCGTTGAATGACACAGTTGATAGATTTAGCGGGTTTTGCAGTAAACAAAAAGCTGTTAATTCGTTAACATTAGATTAACAGTTAAAAAAAGCCGTTCGTTGAATTAACGCCCACTCCTAGTAGCTAGTAGGTACCTGTGAGCTGTTCTTCACTTTCAAACAAACATTTTTAAAAATTGGGCTTCACGCTGTGGGCTTCACCTTTATCAAAGACAAGCCTTTTCTTTTGCTTCCGAGAAGGAAATAGGTATTTAAATAAAAATTAAGGTTGAGGTCTTCATTGACACCTTACAGTCTACGAAAACATGCCGGGGGCTACGATTTCGTAGCAACGTAGAGCGCTCAAAAAAGACTCCAACGCGCTACAAACTATAGATTAAATGAAATATTTTGATCTAGCAAAGAATTATTTATATTTTAATATTATTATTTTGTATCTAGAAGTACATTTATAAAATAGTCGTTTAATTATATAGAGTCAGAACACTTAATCGATGTCGTTACCTCAAATTCGAAATCATTTTAGGGCATCGAATTTAACACTAAATATAAATGACGCAATGGTTGGCGAAGTAATGTTTTTATAGCATACATGATTTTTTTGAATACAAAATATAAATAGTCATGCATACTCCATACAATGTAACTAAAGGCATTATTCTTAGTTATAAGTCATTATTGTAATTAAGTATTATTCATACTCCGTCTGGAAAAGACAGGTTTCGGCAGAACAATGAAATTTGAAATTTATTTATTGCATAAAAAAGTAGTATAAGTACAATTTTGGCTTACATATAACCTAGGTATAATAAAATATAATTTTTATATAGGTAAGTAGTGGCTATTAAGAATTTTATTTAATGTTGACATACTTGTTATAGTTTAATGAAGTTACACTCAGTAGGTACATTATAATGTTCATAATTAATTGTACTAGAAAGGAGTAATGGTGACCGTTGTAGTAATAAAACTGTGCTACGGCCGCCACAGTCCTTCCGTTTGGAATGATGACTTACTGGTAAGATAACATTTGTAAAATATTAGTAACAGTAGGTATATAAAATAAAAGGTCTTATAACAATTTCTATTACTTAAAATACCTCAAATAACAGACTGATATAAGACTAAACAAATTAATTAATTGAAAGATACCGTGATTAACAATCGATTACATACCTAGTTCTCTCACTTCCTGTAGCATTAATGTTACTAAAGTTGTGTGTGTGTGGTGTGTGTGTGTGTGTGTGTGCGTGTGTGTGTGTGTGTGTGTGTGTGTGTGTGTGTGGTGTGTGTGTGTGTGTGTGTGTGTCTATGTGTATGTGCGTACATGTGAATAACCTGCGTGCGTACTTGCGTGCGTGCTAGTGTGTGCTTGTATAAACTATATATATATATACATATTATATATATGTATATATATGTATATATATATATATATATATATATATATATATATATATATATATATATATATATATATATATATATATATATATATATATATATATATATATATATATATATATATATAGTTTATACAAGCACACATATACACATATATATATGTCTGTGTGTGTGTGGTGTGCAATGCGGCAAACTCCGAGTTTGTTTAAGTATGTTGCATGGTTTCATTATATTGCAGCTGGTTTTACAAGTTCTTCAGTTTCTGTATAGTTTAGGTTCTTCAACCAGTCGCTTACATGTTTTTTTACTTTATTGTGGGTTTGGGGGAAAATGTTCAGGGTTTTGTTAATTTTATTGTACAGCCGTTGGCTTTGAACTTCATAATGCCTGGCAGCAAGTGATGTACGATGTCTTACGATAGGGCATACTCTATGAGGGAGTCGGCGTGTGAGTGTTGTGTGAGTGCCTTGTGTGTATTTTAAGTTTCGATGCTTGTGTAGGATAGTGTGCAATATATATAGTTGTCTTACTGAAAGCATTTTTATCTCTTGATATAATGTGAATGTAGGATATATCATAGGTTTCTTTAACATAACCTTTAAGATGGCCCTCTGGGCTCGTTCTAATGGAAGTAGGTTGGTAATACCAACACCTCCCCACACTATATCACAATATGATAGTATTGATTGAATAAGTGAATAATACACTATTGACATTGTGTCAAGATCTGCTGAGGATCTAATGTTTTTAAATATGTACATTAGGCGTCTGGATCGTGATGTTAAATTATTAATGTGTATTTTCCAACTAAGACAGCTATCTATGTGTATTCCTAGATATTTAATTTCATGCACCCTGGTTAAAGTGGAGCAATTACAATTTTCTCTTGTCTGACACTTATGAGCAACGATGGAAAAGGAGTTTTGTAAGGGCTGAGAGTTTGTGTTAACTGAGAAGGTTACATATTTAGTCTTATCAACATTCAGGGTAAGTAAATTGTTAGTTAACCACAAATTGACCTTATTTAGAGCAAATTCGGCCCTAGACTTTGCTTCAGTCCACGTATTTGCGTTAATGATGAGGGCAGTGTCATCTGCGTACGCATATATCTGGCAGTCTGGGAGGTCATCCTGGATGAGGAGGTCATTTATGTATAACGTAAACAGACAGGGGCCCAAAATGCTCCCCTGTGGGACGCCAAACATTAGGGGTTTGTCCTCACTAATATAACCACCGATCCTTACACACTGATAGCGGTCAGTGAGGTAATCACGAAAAATATCTAGTGCAGGACCTCTTACACCCATCTTTTCCATCTTCAAGAGTAGCTTGGGAATTGAGATGGTGTCAAACGCCTTTGACAAATCTAAGAATATTCCTATAACTTTTTGCTTTTTATCTAATTGATGTACTATTGAATTTGTAAGGTCTAAAGTAGCTGTTTCCGTTGATATACCTTTTCGAAATCCGTATTGTCTGTTTGAAATTATATTAAATTTATCTAAGTAATTAGTTAATCTTATATGTAAAAGTTTTTCTAGTATTTTTGAAATAGATGGAAGGATTGAGATAGGCCTGTAGTTATTGACAAGATCTCTTTTGCCACTCTTGAAGATGGGCAAGACTAAGGCTTTTTTTAACATCTTAGGAAAAATACCATTACTAAGACACATATTAAAAATGTACGTTAAAGGAGGGACAAGTACTTCACGAGAGTCTTTAAGAATTCTGGTAGGTATGGCATCCCATCCTGCAGCAGAGTTAGTTTTTAGCCCAATGATAATCCTGTCTACCTCAGCGAAGTCAGTATCAAACAAGACCATTGATTGGTTATTTATTGGTATGCTAGATTTAGGCTGGACGATATCAGCAGGGTGAACAGTGTTATTAAGTATTTTGTTGGCTAATTCCTGACCAACTCCCACAAAGTAATTATTAACAATATTTACGACTTCTTCTGGTTCTGAAGAAGAGTTAAGCAATTTATCTGCTGTAGTTGAAGCATTATTTTGCATGTTTGCAATTCTTTTTATCACTTTCCAAGTATCCTTTGGATTACCCTTAGCCTTCCTGAATTCATTTTTGTTATATTCGCGTTTTAACCTCTTTAGTAAATTGTTACAGAAATTTCTATATCTTAAATAAGTTTTTTTATTTATAGCATTGTCCGGGTCCATTTTAAATTTTTTATGTAATTTGTCTCTATTTCTAATACATCTCAGAAGGCCAGGGGTGATCCAGGGTTTGATTGTTATTTTTCTCCTGGAAATTTTAATTATTAGGGTGTTGCTTAGGATGATCCTTGAAATTGTTTCTATTAAAAAATTCATAGCAATATTAGCATCATGGGTGATGTTATATACTTCCGAGAAGTCAGTAGCTTTGATTGTCTGAAGCGCTATATCATAATTTAGCTTCTTAAGGTTCTTCTCCACTACATTACTTTGTAATTGTGATTGTACACAAAGAAGCACAGGGGCGTGATCAGTTACAGAGCAGTCGATGACAATAGTTGATGCTACCGAACCTGTACGCAGAATGACATGATCCAAACAACGGTTATTACGAGTAGGAAACATATGAGCCGGTAACATGCCGTTACACGCCGTAATGTTTAAATATTCACTAGCGTTAAGGTCATTATTATTATCTAATATATTTATATTAATATCGCCTATAATCGCGACAGTTTGATAGGGCGCTAGATCATTTAAAATTAGATTCAGGCTTTCTAGAAAGATCTTTGCATTAGTCACTGAAGGTGATCTATATATAGCGAGTATAGCTAACTTATTTCTATATGTTAGTAACAAGCAAGTAGCATCCGAAATATTGATTTCTATAACTGAACAGTCTAATCCGGTTTTTATGTAAATGACCACGCCATCATTTTGATTTTTGTACCCTGACCTGAAGCTTCCAAATCCTTGCAATATTGGTGTATTTATGGACTTACTAAGCCAGCATTCCGTTAGGATTATGATGTCGCATGAGACGCGTATTCTAGTCAAGAGAATTTTTAATTCATTAATATTTTTACCTATACTACGTATATTTAAGTGAAGAGTATTTAGTGAACCTGTAGGGTAATTAGGGTGATTGTCGCTTAATGTCTGATTGCAATGTTCTGGGATACAATAATACGATTTTGAAACATTTATCTTTTCAATTTCTCTGTTAATATCATCCGTGTTAACCATAGTTATTTATTATTATTAATCGAGTTCATGATTATCACTAGAAGAAGACCCCAGACTCATGTCATGGTTATATAAGCGCACTAAGAGAAAAAACATCATACTAATTATATATTTATGACTCATAATCCATAACAATCGATAACTGTAATAATAAAACCCGAATAGGCTATCTATTGTCCCTGTTCGTTTACAGATCTCAATCAGTTGCATATTTTTATTTGTACGAACCGGTCGCGCCACGGTGACCTTGCACTTGCCAATATAAAGTTGTAAAAGTTATGTGATTAAGTGATTTATTACCCAAATATGTTGTACGCTGAGTGTTTAGTGATGTGAGTTGCAGTGTTTGTGATATAAGTGTGAAGATATGTAGTGACATTTTTTCGTAACATAATTCAACAGGAATAAAACATAGTATCATCATGATTATAATTAAAACTAAAGCATGCAGATTTACAATGAAATACAATAGGCAAGCAAAGACGAGATGTTGCGTTATTGAAGAACTCAGTCACTTAGATGTACTCTTGGAGGGTATTTTGTCCAGCTTGTCAAGATCCTTCTCGTTGCTGATTCGGATGGCCGGTGAGTTATCTTTCTTTCTAAGATACAATTTACCGTGGGCTACCCAACAGTAAGCGTGTTTTGGCGTGTTCCCGGGCTAGAAAATGAAGTTTCTTCATCCTATTAGTAAGAACTTCCGAGATAAATATTGGTACTTTCGGGCATTCTAACTGCATCAACGATGTGTTGGTCCGATTAGTGGGATAGCGTTTGTTGTATGTTTTGACGGCAGTTATAAACCTCTCTTTGATAATTACACTATTGAACTCTGCAATAATAGGTCTGCAGAGTCCAGGCTTAGCGGTTGTTCGATAGACATCCCGGATGTCCGATGTCTGCAATTCTATCTCTAGGCCCTTCGCCGCTTTAATCACTAGCTGTACAAGATACTCCTTCGTATCTGGCTTACCACCGAGTGTGGGGACATTCCTAAACTCGACACTACACATCTTAGACTTCTGCTCAATCTGTTCTACTTTATTTTCCAGCGCCTGTATGTAAGCTAAGTTCTCATTATGTTCCTTCTGTAGCCCATCAAATTTATTTTTTAAGTCATCAAACTGGGAAGTGATAAACTCAAAAGATCTCTTAAATTGTTCATTACTTTCCTTAAATTCATCGATAACTTTCAGTAAATCGTTAAATTTCTCATCCTGTTTTGCTTGCCAGTCTGTAAACATTTTCTTTATATCGTTCATATGTGTAGCAAGCTCAAAATCTGACCGAGACCTCTTGTACCGGCTTTCTATCAATTTATTACGATCCTCAGAGTCGCTCATCGAAGTTACGTTATCCTTCAGGAAGGCTGTAGATTTGGACGGTTTCGTAGGAGAACCGGGAGGAGTCCTTTTTGTTAGTGACATTTATTATTGCGAGAATTGTATGCGTCGGCAGCTGTTAATGTAGGCCTAAATGTAGCGAGCGATGACAGCGGTTGCAATCGAATATGAATGTGTGCTGATGTTTATGTGCGCGTGCGTTTACTATAGCGGTAGCGGTGCGACGAGTTATTAGCGTAAACAGTAGAGGTAGATGTTGGCTCCGTCTCTCACCTAGCGAGCGCAGATGCTTTTGTCTTTGTCTTACAGTGCACAAAAAGAGATAGGTGAACTCACTGATGTTTCATCGCAGTCTAGTCAGCTGTGGAGGGGCTCGTATGGTCCTGACGTAATGTTCTGCCTCTCAAGCCGTAGAGTATCGTAAAATAGCGAATTTAAAGTGTGTTTTAGAGTGTAGTTAATTTACTTGTTTTAGTTAAAAAATAGAGAGCAAAATAATAAAGTAGTGGACACGTCTACGCGGCTTCGCGATCCAAACGGGGAATGCATTACATTAAGGTCTGATATTATGTACCTGAAATCTATGAATAAACAAATTCTATTCTTAATTAGAGGTATATTCTCAAATTAAATTTATCTTAAACCTTATTAATTAATTAAATTAATACATTATAATATACTTGAAAACTATAGATGTAGCGAATATTTATATGTACTTACCGTAGTCATACATCCATACAAACAATGAACATTCCAATATAATGAACACCCGTGCGAACTGATGCATAATATCTTTGTATTAATTTACTATTTAATTCTATAAATATTAACAAAAAAATATTATAAAATCCTTGAGTAATATTTAAGTCAAAATAAGATTAAGAAAATCATTCAGTAGATTTTTTACACTATATATATGTAACTATATTTATAAATAAAATATAATTTTCTAATTTTCGTTTCTTTAACAGTATTTCCCACTACAAGTGCCTTTTTACTACTATACCTACATTCCAAAAGCTACGTGCTCAATTTCTATTTTTTATTTGTTATCTTATAAGTTTTTCATAATTTTTAGTTGGTTATTTTTATATTACGGTATCGACTATATCGTTTTGATTGTTGCTTCATAACAATATTGTGGCAGTTTGTGGTGTAATATTATGATTACAAATGACCTAGTCGTAAAAGATAGCTTTGAAAAACTAGTTAAATGTCAGTTGTTTATCCGCCAAGCAATAATGTGCAGGCATTAACATTTTCTTGACTGTTCCTGACTGAAAAGCATTGTTACCTGCGAAATTACAGAGGGCCTATTGGCTAATTCTCACCCACTACGATTGATGACAACTTCAATGAACATTGCTGCATTTGTTATTTTACTCAAATTAATGAGGAGATTTAAGCAAGTAATGTACGCGATTTTGTCTATGGATTCTAGTGTTTTACATGTCATTTGGCGATAGCCAATAGGCACCCTCTGGGCATGAATAGATTCAACAACTCAGAGTGGCAGACGCAGAACAGTGCCGCACAAAATTTATAATTATAAACACTGGACACTGGACTGTCTGATATAGGCAATCATGATGCTTTTCATTAGGGCCTAATCTGTCTATATCTTTTAATTTTAATTTAATTAATCGGGTCTTTTCGCGTTTTTTTTTTGTTTTGCTCGTGACCGTGGTGCATGTGCCGATACGTTGAGGTTGGTTTTATAAATAATGATTTTGTGAAACTAACGTAAAAATAATTACGCGAAAAGACCCGATTAATAAAATTAACATGAGTTTTAATCGTGAAAGTTTAATTTGTTATATTGTCTATCATTGTAATAAAAAAGATGTTGATGATCTTTAGGTACATACCCCATAGCCCATACTCCATACAAAACAAAGACAAAATGTAGTTTAACACTTAGTTGACGTTGGGGAGTAAGGGGAGAACGGAGCTTAAGATCTATCCGGCCCTAGTCAACCTCACCTGCACGCGCTAGCGTTCAAGAACTGGCGGCGGTGGCACAGCCACCGTGGTGCTCCCTGCTAGATAACAGACGAGGCTCTGGCTACCGAGACATGGCGGTATAACCATACACCCTTCTGGGCAACCAGAAGGAAGAGGTGTCAACGGCCTTGAGAGCTAAATACTCTCAGAAATGTTTGGTGCAGAAGGCAAAGGGAAACCACTGCACTATTTTCCCAAGACAACTCCTACCAATGATTGCAAATACAAATAGTGATACGATGTCGGACAATCCGGCTGACGCCCGGCGCCTAGTGATACCCGGGTCATTGGGTGTGAAATATGCTACCGAAGGCTCTGCAAGTGATACTATCTCTAACCTTGCAGTAGTACACTCACGCAAGAGAAAGGATATGCCATCAATCCGCTCTAAACATCGTATTGGTACCTGGAATATACGAGGGCTACTTAAACCAGGAAAACTCTCTATAGTTGAAAAGGAGATGAAAGAACATAATGTTAGTCTGCTTGGCTTATGTGAGACGCACAGAAAAGGAGTAGGACATTTCAAAACAGACGCAGGAAATACCATGTTTTTTTCCGGTAATGAAACTGAAAGTAAGAATGGAGTAGCGATAATAGTGCCCCATAATCTGGTCGGTTTCATATCAAAATATGTGCCGGTGAGCGATAGAATAATATCAGTTCGCCTCGATTGCAAGCCAATCGCTCTTAACATCATACAAGTCTATGCCCCTACAGCACAGTCATCTCAAGAAGATCTGGACACGTTCTACGAACAGCTACACACTACCATGGAAATGATATCAAATCGCGAAATGCTCGTCATCCAAGGAGATTGGAATACAAAAATCGGTAACACCACAAGTGACGATCATCTGCGACATGTGATTGGTAAATATGGCCTAGGTACGCGGAATGAAAGAGGAGAGAGGTTTATTGACTTCTGCATCGATAAGAATCTGGTGGTAACGAACACTTTATTCCAACATCATAAGCGTAGACTTTACACCTGGATCTCTCCTGGAGACCGTTACCGCAATCAGATTGATTATATAGCAGTTCCAAAACGTTGGAAGTCGTCTGTCATGAACGCCCGAACGTACCCTGGAGCCGATTGTGGGAGTGACCATCAACTTCTGGTAGCTGACTTGCGGATACGTTTTAAGTGTGTTCGTAAAGCTAATCAAGTCGCAGTTCGCTTAGACCCCACACGAGCCCAGACATTTCGGGAACAGGTAGAGGACCAACTGCCATTAGTAGTCACAGCAGAAAGTCAAATAACAGCCAACAACCTGTGGCGAGATTTCCAGAATATAATAACCAAGGTTCTAGAAACCGTAAAGAAAGCTCCCGACATCAAAAAAGACTGGATTAGTGATGATGCGTGGAAGCGAATCCTGGAACGTAAGGAACTTAAAAATGCTGGTATTAAGTCTGAAGAGGACCAAGAGGAATACACACTTCTCAGCAAACAAATCCAAGATTTATGCAGGAGAGATAAAGACCGGTTTCTGGAACAGATATGTGTGGAGATAGAGACCCATGGCAATAAGTTTCAGACAGGGGATCTTTTCAAGAAAATCAAGGTTATCACTCGAGGATTTAAGCCTCTCTCCTGGATGATCGATGACGAGGCGGGAAATCCAATACATGACATCCACGAAGCTGCAGAAAGGTGGTGCGAGTACTGTGCCGATCTTTACAGGGATGTAACACCAGAATCTCCGATACCTAAAACGTTACCATCAGGCAAGGAGCTGGAGCCCGACATTCTTTTATCAGAGGTCGAACTTGCCGTCAAAAAGCTAAAAGCCAATAAGGCTGCGGAATCAGATAGCATTACAGCTGAGGCACTGAAAGCACTTGGAGCTAAAGGGATGGAGTCTCTGCACAAGATCTGCGATTCTGTATGGAAATCTTGTGAATGGCCTGCAGATTGGGTTCATTCCTCAATATTACCACTGCATAAAAAAGGTTCAGTAAGGAACTGCAACAATTATAGAACGATAGCGTTAATATCCCATGCCAGCAAAGTGCTCTTACATATAATAAATAACCGCCTAAAGTCATTTCTTGACTGGCAAATCCCACAGGAGCAAGCCGGTTTCGTAAAGGGTAAAGGAACCAGGGAACAAATCCTTAATATAAGGCAGATAGTCGAGAAATGTTACGAGTTCAACATTCCTGTTATTATGTGCTTTGTCGACTATCAGAAAGCTTTTGACTGCGTGCGGTGGAGGCACTTGTGGGATGTTCTGAAAGAGGCGGGAGTACCGGATCATATTGTGTTACTAATCAGGAACCTCTATGAAACCGGTTTTGGAACAGTCAGACTCAGGAACGCAACATCCAGCTCTTTCAGGTTCCAGAAGGGAGTGCGTCAAGGTTGTGTCATATCCCCAATTCTATTTAACATCTATGGGGAACATATTATGCGGAAAGCCCTAGAGGATTGGGATGGTGGTATCAAAGTGGGCGGTGTCAAGATCTCAAACCTTCGATACGCGGACGATACAACCTTGTTTGCTTCCACGGAGGATGAGATGGCTGAGTTGTTGTGTCGCTTAGAAACTGTGAGTGCGGAAATGGGCCTCGCCATAAACACCAAGAAAACCAAGCTGATGTACGTCGATAGAGCTGCAAAAATTGAGCGCTCTGACAAATTGAAAAGCTATGACACAGTTGAGGAGTTCATATACCTTGGTTCGCTCATTAACAACAAGGGCACCTGCGAGCCTGAAATACGTCGGCGTATAGGAATGGCAAGAACAGCTATGTCTCAATTGAGTAGGATATGGAAAGACAGCAATATCAGGAGACGAACGAAAATTCGCATAGTCCGAACGCTAGTCTTTTCCATCTTCTTCTATGGTTCGGAAGCGTGGACCCTGAAGGCCGCAGACAGACACAGAATAGACGCGTTTGAAATGTGGTGCTGGCGGAGGATGCTGCGGATTCCATGGACAGCATTCCGTACTAACGTGTCTATTCTTAAAGAACTAAGATTAGATAAGGAGAATCGACTGTCTTCCGTATGTCTGCAACGGGTGCTGCAATACTTCGGCCATATTGCGCGTAGAGATGGTGACAATCTGGAGAGGCTTATCGTAACGGGCAAGGTAGAGGGCAAGAGGCCTAGAGGAAGAAGTCCTAAACGATGGTCAGACCAGGTCACGCAACAGCTGGAAATTTCCGTCAGCGAAGCACTCCACACTGCCGAAGATCGGGCTCAGTGGAAGAAAATAGTTTGGAGAAAGCAACATGAAGGGAGTCACGATCCTCAACTTTGAGGGACCGACTGAAGAGAGAGACGTTAGACAACCGTTAGTATCGAAACCATATTTGACTTCGAAAAACTAAATAGTTGGTATTGTCGTCTCCACGTCTATATCTATTAGGCTGCAAAGTCGATTCTGATACAAAAATCCAATAAAGGCTGTTCCAATAATGTTAACTAATCTAGGACCCATACACACGGTACTTTACCTACAATCAATCATTAATTATGGACATCTAATGAAGTTAATTATTTAAATAAGTATACCTCATTATTTACATGCTAACTGTATTATTTTAAATAGATGCGGTTAATGTCCGGCTATTGCATATAACTACAGGATGAAAAACTTTCAGGTAGAGGATATTATTTTTCCTATTAATATAATAAAGTTGAACGTTTGTCCATGGGCGGAGTATTTGTTGCTCCTTCATGCAAAAAACCACTGAACTGATTGTGGTGTAATTCGGTAAGTATATGTAGACAGCTTAAAACTTAGAATACATAAGCTACTTTTTATCTAGATTTCAGCGGGATCGAGATTTATGAAAATAAAACATTCTACCTTCACAAAAACAATAACTTCAAATTTGAAGATTATAGACAAACGTAGTCGACAAACGACATCGTAGTGTATAAAAAGTTATATACTTCTTCTAACCAAATACGATTTCTTCAAATTTGTAAACGGCGGAACTATATAAAATGTACCTAAATGTGTATATGTTTTTTATCTCCACACACACTAAACTTTACTAACCGTAAACTATTCAGAAACCCTGAAATAGCAGATTGTCTATTTTGCTCCGCTTTAAAACGCTAATAAAAAAAACATTCCTTACGACGGCTATAAACAATATGAGAACCTCCTTCCATTTAAAATCGTTTAAAATAGCAGTCATTGTACGAGCACACTAAACATCGCGTCAATATCCGTTATTTACGTACCTATCTAATCTATTTCTATAGGGTAGGTAGTTCAAAAAGGAATTATTTAATAATAATTAATTAGACTCTATGACCCAAAGAATCAATATATACTTTAAAATGGATAATTATAAAATAATTAAGTTATTACGAGAAAGTACGTTCGAGTGAGTGGTGCCTCTTTCTGTGGATTAGAAAATTATAGTTTTCAGTGAAATTAAATAAATTGTTTCTATAGAAATCCTTAAGGTGTAACCAGTAGTTATTATAGGTAGTCCGCATTAAACGGGTAGATCTTGATTATTGGAGTTACCATGGCGCCCACTCCGGAAGAACATGGTGGTATTCAAACCCCGGTGGATGTTGATGCGCCTTCTCACCGCGTCGTCATTTCGGGCATGGCTGGTCTCTATCCGCGAGCGAATTATGTCTCGGATCTTGAAAATATACTTTACAATAAGGTAAAATATCTGATACTAATTTCTGCTATAGCTAAGTAAACAACTTTTGAAACCAGCTTAATAAATTTAACTAAGAAATATATTTAACAGTGAACTGTGTGTGATTTTCTTGGGTTATACGTATGCATTATGCATTTATCCGGACCCTGACCGTTCGTCTGGCCACAGGCCGCAGGACGTAGTTGCTATTGCGGCTAGCCGCTTGGTTCTATCCGTTCTTCTATCGTCCTACTGCAAAGCGCAACCGTCCGGTTGGGTTGTACACAGTGCGTGTCTAGAAACTGCGTGATCATATTTTGCATTCCAGTTAGCTGGACTTTTGACCGCATTCCAGTAAACAGCTAAGTGCGTACGTAGCCATAGTTCTAACTAACCCGTTTACTATTGAAGCTCAAATTGAACTTTAAGCTCTATTAGCTTATATATATCTTGAGCTTCTGAATAGTGTACAATAAAACGTTTACCTATAGTCAACTTATCAGAGTGCCAGAACTCTTGAAGAGTTCTTAGCCCGACTAAGACTGCTGCTGCTGCACTACACACCCAACAGCAGATTAAAGGAAAAACATATGTTAGTTCATTCGTAGAGACTGAGGTGGTTAGGAGTCAAAACAGCGTCGTGTTGCTGACAGACAGAAAAGACGTGTCACGGATGTGACGCTATCGTAACATAACGCGTCTTCGACCTGACCTTTTCTGTCTGACCTGCGCTGCATCACAACGCTATTATACACTTAATATTAAAATACTATTATGAGATCTTGGCAAACGTAGTGTAGGACGTCCTTGGGCGAGATGGGGTAATGATATCCGGAGGGTCGCTGGGAGCGGTTGGAGGAGAAAGACGGAGGACCGAGTTGAGTGGCGTGCCAGGGAGGAGGCCTATGTCCAGCAGTAGCCGCACACAGGCTGATGATGATGTTTATGAGGTGCATTGTTGTTATACAAACTGTAGTTTTACATTAACATAATATGATATATATACCAACCATTTCTATTTATTTATAAACTTAGCTAAAATGTATTTTTTGATACCACCTTTCGAATTACTAAGTATATTTGACTCCTATTTGCGGTTTTATTTTAAGGAGGCCCCGATACAATAGGCTATTTACAATTTTACTACAATAGGCAAATTGACAATTTTACTTTACATTTTACATAATAAATCTATAAATACCCTGAGTATTCAATGACTATACCATATGACTATGAATAATAATATAAATATTATCTACGCTTACGTAATTAATTTGATGATTTTTATAGTAAGACATATGGTTTCTGATCTCTTATTATTTTTTGAAAAAAAAAGGTTTTTTTGTTTTGTGACTTAATAGTAACCAATTGAATCACATATATTCAGCGTGTGACCAATAACTACTGAAATGAGAAATAAATTTATGTGTTTACTGATCAGAACAAATTTCATTGATTTTTGCGTTATGGCTTATGACCAGTTAGAATTTTTTGCTTTCACGAATTGTAGTCTGAACTGTCTGCTGGATAAAGGTACTTCGATTACATAAGTAGCTTTACGCTCTTTTTATTCAAACAAACACAAAACGCTTTTTACATGTACCTACTCGAATGTTTTACTCAAAATTGCCTATTCTTATAGATTGTAAAGATTCCATCATAAACGTTTCAAACCGCGCAACAACGTGTGTGTGATGGTGTTGATGTTTTCAGATAAATCCAATAACGTCAGAAGACCTACGATGGCGGTATAACCACCCTGAAGCAGCCCAGTACGCGGGGAACGTGCCCAACCTCGATCGATTCGATGCTCAATTCTTCAAGGTGCACTTCCGACTCTCTAACAGTATGGATGCTATGTCACGGAAGATATTAGAACAAGCGTATGCTGCTATCTACGACGCAGGTACTCTTACACTTACTTATTTCGCTACCAACAATATATTATTAATTATCCTAGCACAGGACATAAGTGAATGGAATTAGAGGATGGAGGCTTTCAGCAATGGGTTGAGAAAAACTCGAAAGATGATGATGATGATGATAAAAGATTTTACAGATAGCCATCGTAACGCAATATTGACAATCATGTTTTAACGTTCATTATGGTGATGACAATTATCTATTTTATAGTTTTGAGATTATAGTTATTGAACCGAGGCACTAAAAGTTTAGGAGATAAAGTTATTTTTTATCTTCAGGAATAAGTCCAACCGAGCTGTCCGGAAAGAAAGTTGGTGTGTACATCGGATCCTGCTTTTCTGAAACAGAAAAGGCATGCTTTTACGTTGCCACTAGTCGCACCGGATTTGGTATTGCTGGGTAAATATTATCTATTGTTATCAGTTATCACTATACATATAGCTGAGGTTTTATGTAATTACTCACTTATTAGTTTATTATTGTCCAAATTTATCCTCTATTTACGAGCAACCAACAATGTATGGCAGCGTTTTACAAAATTGAGGTGAATGACATCCTCGCAAGTATAACTTTAAAATTAGTTGCTGCTGTTTGTTCATTCCTAACTAGTAACCATCATAACTTATGCTAGACTGTTACATAAAGAGAAAATCTGACACTCTCATCATCGTAGGAAACATAGATCTCTTCTAATACCTAGACGAGTCATAAGAAAGGATTTTGCGAAATTCCTACGGATATGGGAATAATAACTAATGCAGTAATAAAATATTACTTACAGATGCAACAAGTCAATGTTCGCGAACCGCATATCCTACTGGTTAAACGCCAAGGGCCCCTCTATGGCTATAGACGAGGCCTGCTGCAGCTCCGCGACCGCCCTGGAACATGCGTACCAAGCCATCGCTCGAGGGGAGTGCGAGGCTGCCATTGTCGGCGGAGGCTACCTGTGTCTGCATCCACAGTCCTCTGTACATTACGGGAGGTAATACTAACAAAGATAAAGCGTAACAAAGACAAGAAAAGGTGTTAAGAAGGTACTAATGTACCAACAACGGGTTTTAAATGTCATTTGGTGTTGTAAACGACCTTAGGCGACAGTAACCGCTATCAGGCGGACCGTTTGCTTCTTTGTCTGTCCCTAACATAAAAAAAGACTTGGCGTCCTGAGAAAACGCGTTGTTGAGGTCTGAGGGTATAGTGCAAATGCAGTTAGGTACTCGTAACTTCTTAACATACAGATCAGACAACGTGTGTTTGTTTCTAGTCCATGCTGAGTCAGCAAAGCGGGCTTGACTTTTCTACGCAAAGTTCATTACCTTGGCGTAAACTATATTAATGTTCTCACTTAAATAATGTTACCCAGGATCATGAAAACAAGCGCGGACGGAAAGACGAAGTCGTTCGCTCAGGATGCGGCGGGGTTGGTTAAATCAGAAGCTATCAACGTGCTGTTCCTTCAACAGGCTAAATTCGCTAAACGGTATGTTAGCACATTTATCCTACTCATATAATAAATGTTCATATTCCATAACTTTTCACACATCACAGCCGGAAATTCTAAAAAGTTCTAAATCTAAATCGCTTCAGTGGTTTAGGCATACAAAGGTAACAGACAGACAGATACACACACCTGTGTATGTCTGTCACAAGCATTATAATAATACCTCTAGTATGGATATGCACCAATGAAGCAGATGGACTGTTGTTATCAGTGGCGTAACTACACTATAATAGGCCCGTGGCAAATTCTATGGACGGAGCCCTCCCAGTAAAAATTGTCACTTTATAATGGAAACGTTAAAGATTGGAGAGGTGTTTAGTTCACTCTGAGCGCTTAAGAAATTAATTAAAATATGCTTACTTATAACTTTTGAAAATAACAGATTTTTTTATAATTGTGAATACAAAAGTTACACGAGAAGCTCATTTTGAGATCAAATCAAAAAATATAAATTTAACAAAAAAACAACAAATTTGTACAAAGAAAACCTTATGGTCAGGGGCCCCCTAGGGTCAGGGGCCCGTGGCATTTTGCTACTCCTGCCACCCTTTAGTTACGATACTGGTTGTTACATGTGATAGTTAACTTTATAAGACAAGATTCCATTATGAAAAACATGGAAGACAGTCGCTACATTCAGTATACTACTGTAAAACTTGTTACAAAGTTTCAATGACCGTTGGACACATTATACTAGTAATTACCATACATAATTAATGAATACAAATAATAGCTACACACATCCGTCATATGTATAAATTAAATATAACCTGCTGACTTTTCTTGCATTTTCTATTTATTCCAATTTGTAAGTCATACTCATTAATAAAATTATCATCCTACGCTAGGTTGTTAAAAACATAGCATTGTCCAAAGTCCTCTAAATTTTATACGTAAGCATATATTGCGTTTATTAAACTGCTGAAAATTTGGTAAAGAGATAGCTTAGACCTTTTTTTTTTTTTATCCCAGGAAAAATGCGTTACGCATCATCACCCCGCGTCGGAGGGCGCGGGGCGGTATGTGGGACTCCCCCGCCAAAGATGGGAGTGGCGGGGATACCCACTAAAAAACCTGGGGGTGTCCTGCGGGACGCCATAATGCCGGGGCAACGGGTACGCCGAAGCATTCATCCGCGGCCAGATAGCTTAGACCCTGGAATAACACATAAGCTACATAAGTACTGCGGGTAAAACCGCTGGGCGCAGCTAGTTAATTATAATTACTCATTTTGTTTCAGGATTTACGCCGATCTTGTGCATATCAAAAGCGAATTTTTATCACTTGAAACTGAGGAAACAGGACCTAAATATGGATTCTACCGCAATCCAGACATTGCAGCTCACTTCCTCAAGCAGTTCTATGAGGAGGCTGGTGTTCCACCGCGTGCCGTTGAATATGTTGAGGCGTTTGGGTCTGGTAAGTGTGGTCACATAATAATAATCACCATCGTCATCAGCGTTGTCAACCCATATCATCCCACTGTTAGGCAAATACCTCCTCTCTTTCGTGTCATTCGTTTCTGTCCTGCACAGTTCACATCCAGGTCTTTCCTGCGATCATATAGAGTACATCATCATCTCAGCCATAGGATGTCCACTGTTGAACATAGGCCTCCCCTTTGGACTTCCATATGTACCGGTTGGAAGCGACCTGCATCCAGCGTCTTCCGGCGACCTTTATAAGGTCGTCTGTCCACCTTGTGGGTGGACGTTCTACGCTTCGTTTGCTGGGTTTGCTTATAGAGTACATAGAGGTATCATAATATCTTATAGGAAATAGCCGGGACCTACAGTTTTACGTGCCTTTCCAAACACGGTGGCATCCGGGTGAAAATATTGCCAAAAACTGAGATTAAACCACAAACAGATTGAATGATTGACTCAGGGTCTCTGATTACAAACTGGACGTGCTACCACAGAGTGAGAGACTAAATGAGTACTTACAATACAAAAAACTTTAAATTGGAGACTTGAAAAATTAAAAAGTATCTATTAGAGGTAAAATCACGATTATCACATTGTCTTATTATCTAGTCACGAAAGACATTTCTTTTACGTAAGAAGTTGATAGTGTCTATAGTCTACACCTACTGGCGAGTAGAAACGGATAAGAGAAAGAATGGAATGAAAGAACGAGAGGCAGTAAAAGCGAGAACTGGTATAATAATATGGTAATAGTGTCACAGGCACAATAGTGTTAGCACAGGCCGCCGCCAACAATAACGGAGGTAGGACGATAAAAAAAACCTACTGGCGAGTTTCTTGACGTCAATTTTAAAAGGTTAAACGATATACGAGCAGGTATAAATTCAGACTCATTGCACAATAATTACTACAATACTACTTAGTTTGACACAATGTGCTATGGACACTTAACTGCGTAACACATTATAATGTATGTACTTGGTTTACTTAGTAATTTGGTCATTGATCTTGTTTTAATTACCCCGATCAAATTATTGAATATAAAGCAAGTCTTTATTTTATACCATTATTACGAGTACATTTCGTTTGCGCTAGTGAAAGTATACCCCCGCTTAAAATACTGAATTTTATTTAAGAAAATAAACCTAGATTTTATATCGCAATCATTTGGGGCACTTTTTCAACTCGACGCAGTTTTTAAAAATGCAGGTTAATTGTGGGTTATGTTTTTCTCCGTTATGAAATATGTGTCCTAGTATTCTTCTGAAAATTATAAAGAGGTTTAATTGTGGGTTATGTTTTTCTCCGTTATGAAATATGTGTCCTAGTATTCTTCTGAAAATTATAAAGAAGTCTAAGCTAATTTCAGCTCAATCGGTACACAAATATATTTGTAAGATGTAGAGAGACATCATTTTCAAGTATAACCCGGAATTATTATTTTAACAGCTGTACCAGATGCAGACAAGTCAGAATTGGAATCATTCGATAAAGTGTTCTGCCAAGACAGGGAGAAACCTCTGCTAGTTGGCAGTGTCATGTCCAATATTGGATATGGAGAAGCAGCCTCTGGTATATCAGCTGTTACAAAGGTGAGTACCAAATTAATGAGTATGAGCATGAGCTCTACAATATCAACATACCCCAGATTTTATTAAAATACTACAATGAACGAATTGTTTAGCATAATGATACTCCATAAGATGATTGGTACCAAAGAACCTACTGGTTAAGTACCAAAGAGATTATAAAGACTCAACTGAAGAAGGAGTAGGTCACAATCGGTGTTGTTTTAAGAATGATAAATTCTAAAAATAACACTGAAAAGTTATGCCCGCCTGGACATCAGCTGTGTACATCACAAAATCTCTGTCTGTTAAAAAATTTAAACGCAAAAAATTACGATAAAACGGTCAAACTCAGTATAAGGTAACATTTAAACTTCCTAACGTGTCATATTTTCTCTAGGTACTTCTCGGCTACAATAGAGGAGAGTTAGCAGGCAACTTACACTGCGACTCTCCGAGACAAGACGTAGAGGCTATACAAGAAGGACGTATCCGCATCCTTACTGAGAATGAGCAGTTCCAGAGAAACTACGCGGCAGTCAACTGTTTATCAGTCACGGGAGTTAATGCACATGTCCTATTGCGTTCTCCATATAAAGCTAAGGTACGTCAATGATTCACTTTTGAACTTTCACACTAATTCAAAATTTTAATTTCGTCCTCTTACGGCCAGGAGCTTAACTATGACTTTACACGCGAAAACTCATAGAGATCTATATTTCGTGCACCTTATGACAAAGAGTAACATTTATTGCGCTGCGCATAGTCAGGAATCATAATTAACTCTACTACACTTTTACGATATTTACAAAGAAGTAATACGCCTCGCCTTTCGCACTCACTCTTTCACCTAAAATCAGTTGAAAGTGTGTAATATCGACATGTATTACTTGAGACCCTTTACTTAATTTTTTTATGTGACTAGAAATGATATCTGTCGAAACTCTTGCAATAGCAGCTTGTTATTTGTACCAATAATTTAGCAGATTATGTAATTTTACTTAAGTAATTGTTACTTCAGGATCACACCCGCTATTCGACTAACATTCCACGGCTGGTGAACATATCAGGAAGGCAGGACTCGTCCGTGAAGAAAGTGCTCGACTATTTGAAGTCGCAACCCATCGACCCTGAGGAACTCGCGCTTTTGCACAATATTCATGAAACTAGCATTGCTGGTCATTTGGGAAGAGGATTCATTATCCTTGGTAAGTAAATAGTATATTTTGGACCTAAAAAACTGAGTATAGATTATGTAATACTGGTACAATTTGGAATAAAAAATGATAAATTGCGCGTGGCACTGCATTGCGCCCGTAACCCAATAAGAAGAATCTCGACCTGCCTTTTTTTCTCTGTTTTCACATTGCCCTTTAGCCTGAAACACAGTAAAGCCTCCCTAATATTTCTTGGCGGATGAGTAACTTGGGTGCAAATGTCGTACTTCCCCAGGTGTACTCTGCATTAGAGGACCACTACAACTAAAATGCTTTTTATATTCTTTCTAGATACTGACGAGGAGAAAAAGACCGTGAGTTTGTGTGAAAAAGCGGAATATTTCGACGACTCTCAGCGTCCGCTCTGGTTCGTGTACAGCGGCATGGGCTCGCAGTGGGTCGGTATGGGAGCACAACTCATGCGGATACCCATCTTTGCTGCTGCCATCGAAAGGTACTCATGTTTTTCTACTTTATTGATAAATTACGACTCGGTAAAATAAGTTTACAAGAATATAACTTGTTCTTATCATTAAATGTTTAATTGTAAGATGGTCTAAAAACTTTACACTTGGGATGTAAATCATACCATTAAAAATTATTTGGCTATATTATCTTTACTCGTATGTAAGAAACCGCCACATAAGCAGACGGCCCGCCTGATGGTGACCAGTTACCATCTCTTATAGAGACGTTCTACAACACCAGTGGTAATAGTTTCTATTCTTTACCAGTAGTGATGCCAACACGGTGTTGATCATTGCCGACGTATTGTCGGACCAGTAGAAAGGGTAAAACCTTCCTACCTGGCTTCAGAGTTGGCTAATTGTTGGAACAGGGTCACGGTCAGTCTTCGTATTTTTGGGTAAATAGGAAACGAACGGACGGATAGGATTGGTTTATTGGTGGTGGATAGGGTGATTGGTGAAGGATTGGGTCTTTCGATTAATCATAACTTTATCTATATAATTACAGATGCCGCATAGCCCTGGAGCCAAAAGGAATCGACATTGTTCAGATATTAACAGCCAACGACAAGAGCATTTTCGATAATATCCTACATTCATTTGTTGGCATCGCTGCGGTACAGATTGGCCTCACTGATGTCCTATTCAGTTTAGGATTGGTTCCTGACAAAATTATAGGTATGTATCTTGCAAAATCATAATAATCTTCTAAATATATAAAAGGAAAGAGTGACTGACTGATCTATCAACGCACAGCCTAAATTGGGTTGAAATTTAGAACATAGATAGGTTTTATGACGTAGACCTCCGCTAAGAAAGGATTTCACCATGCGGGCAAAGCCGCGAGCATATATAAGCTAGTATTAATATATTTAGGGATCCTGTGCACTAGCTTAACGCCTATCGCTTTTGGCTAACGCTAACAAAAGTACTAAGTAAGAAGACGAGCAAGACGCTCTCTGTTGATAAAAGATAACCGAAATCAGACAGTAGGTACAATTCACAATGATGTAAAATTCTAGATGCGGTGCACTAACGCTTCTTACTCAAAAGTACATTAGATGTTATGACTCTTTAGCCCAGTAATTTATTTGCGTATCATATAAGTTGATATTATAAGACTATTGACCGTAATATTTCACCTCCCAGGTCACAGTGTAGGAGAGCTGGGTTGCGCATACGCTGACGGATGCCTAACAGCCGAGGAAATGATCCTAGCAGCTTACAGCCGAGGGCTCGTCTCCCTCGAGACACCCTTCATACGCGGCTCCATGGCTGCTGTCGGCATTGGATATCAACAGGTCAATATTACTCGTACTTCAGATGATCGTCATATCTGGCTTCTACTAAAAGGAGCTTAACTGCTAACTGCTTCTCATAATTGTATCTTTAACAAATCCTAATCTTGCTCGACTAGTGCCCTTAAGTACTGTTTCATACTACATTTTATTTATTATAAGAAAGATAACATCTAGGTGACATAGTAAGAGGCTACATAAAATATTAACTTTTAATCTACGAAGAAAGAGCATTTAATAGCTTCCACAGGTTCCACAGATATTTAAGCAAAACAACACCAACAGCATGCTGAAGTTCTGATTTTGAATTAAATAAAACCTCATTGGCAATTTAGTATACTTTTCGGAGGATGAAAAGTATTACACTGGGGTGTTAACAAACTGGGGAACGTGACGAGCCTCATGCTAAGCGATAACGCCAACAGATTTTAGTAGCAGTGATGAGCGCGGTGTCTAGGTATTCAAAAGGTAAAAATTCCTCGCAACACCGCGCTTCACCCGTCATCCAGAGACATGAGGAACACAGAGAGAAAAGGAAACAGTGATTTTTTATTGTGACAGAAGTCAGGACACATATTATATTTTGATGATAAGTCACGTTAGCCCAGTAATTCTCCTAGCTACTGACTCACATTAAGGATCCCTCACACCATAAAAAATATTCTTCATGTATATTTCCTTTTCAAACCAACACAATCCTTCCAGATGAAGACAATGTGCCCACCAGAAATAGAAGTAGCATGTCACAACAGCGACGAGTCTTGCACCATATCTGGGCCGGCCGATGCAATGCGCAGTTTTGTCACCAGCCTCACTGATAAAGGCATCTTTGCGAAAGAGGTCCCCTGTTCCAACATCGCTTATCATTCACGATATATCGCTGACGCAGGTTGGTAATAACTAAAATGTATTCTTTTCATACCAAAAATGAGTAAAGTAATCGAATAGAAAACTTTTCATTAAACACCATAAAATACAATAGAATAAGCTTAAAAAATTAAACACAACTTATATTAGTAATACCTACTAATATAACAACTATGTAACTTTAAATAAATACAATAATCAAATTGGCACAACGCTTTTATATTTGTCATACCTACTACAAAACATATTACGATGAATTTGGACCATTCTCTAAAAATAAATTAATAAAACGAAGGTTGCGAAACGATGAATGATTTCGGAGAAATTCATAAACACATTCATACACATACAATTTTTTGTTATACTCATATTTGTTTGTACAGTAAGCAATTATAATAGATTAACATAAAATTGCTTATGTACCTAAACCTTACAGCTTTAAAAATATTGCATAGGGCGGTAGAGGTATTACACTACCAGTTAACACGGTGGTGTACACACAGACATTTAGAAATTTGTCAATGGTTTTGTTAGGTACATCTATGGATAATGGGCACACATTACACATATGGAATTGAAAACTATATTTTTTAGTATATTAAAAATATTTTTTGTTCATTGTGTCACAGGTCCTGGCCTTCTAAAGTATCTGACTGAAGTAATCCCGACACCCAGAGCTCGCAGTGAGCGATGGATGTCGACGTCTGTGCCTCAGGATAGATGGGAGGAACCTGCCGCTAAATACTCTTCTGCTGAATATCATACCAATAACTTATTAGTAAGCATCTACTCTTCATACATTTGCTAACGTTGCGCCTAGTGTTTTTTACCCTTTGAAAAGTAATGTATAGTACTATGTATTCAAAGTCACATTAAACCTTTTACATTCCGACGAAACTGTCTGTCTGTCTGTGGAAGACAGACGTAACTATGTGTTTGTTCACAACCATAATGGAGGAATGTCGGTCGTCCAGCAGCCAGATGGGTTGATGATATAGTTAAAGTAGCGGATCACACATTGATGAGATTGGCACAAGGACGCCTATGACCAATGACCAGTAGTTGCATGTAAAGGGCTGTAGATGAAGATGATAATGATATTTTTAAATGGATTCATCATCATCATCAGCCTTCAATAGCCGACTGTTGGGCATAGGCCTTGGTCGACCCGGATTCTTATGTCCTAATAAGGGCCACCATTCTGTCATTAAGCGACACCTCCTGCCATCACCACGTCTGGCCACGTGACCTGCCCAGCTCCACTTGAGTTCCGTAACTCTGGTACCGATATCTTTGACTTTAGTTCGTCATCGAATTTCGGTGTTAAATGGATTATTGCATAATATTTTTATCTGCAACCTTAAGAGACATATATTGCATTGTCCATTAACTTTTACCTGTATTTATGTCAATAGAGTCCCGTATTATTCGAAGAAACGAGCAAGATGATTCCCTCCAACGCCGTGCTGGTAGAGATAGCACCCCACGGGCTGTTGCAAGCCATCCTCAAGCGATCTCTGCCGGTCTCGTGCATCAACATACCACTGACCAGACGAGGACATAAAGATAACGTGTTTATGGTGTTAGAAGCTGTTGGCAAGTAAGTGCAAGTTAAGAGAGGGTTCTCTCCAGGTCCGCGGATGAGTGCCTCGGCGTACCCGCTGCCCCGGCATTATGGCGTCCCGCCAGAACACCCCCAGGTTTTTTAGTGGTATCATCATGATGGGGCGTGGGGTAATGATGTGTAACGCATTTTTTCTCAAAAATAAAAAGGGTTCTCTCCAAATTCGTCATATTTTATTTATACTAAATTACTAACGTTTTACCACGTACACCTGATGAAAATGCAGATCCAGTTGATGATGGATCACGTAGGCTGTCTAGAAAATTAGGGACCTATTTATTCATGAATACTTTTATGTAGAATTAATTATAATTAGAAAACTTAATGGTGCTCCAGTGATCTAATTGACTATCTTGCACTGGTGACTCTCACTGTTAACTTCTAGAATCATTGAGTGCTACAGTCAAAATACGTTTCTTAAATTGGTCGTGTAACGAGCATTACGTAAAAAATTATATATTTTAATGATTAAAACTTTGTGTACTTTACTTAACTTCTAAAGTTCCATTAATTTATAGGTCTATTTATCAGTAATATGTTACTTTGTTAACAGGTTATATATGAATGGATACAACCCAAAAGTACGAGTACTGTACCCTAAGATAGAGTTCCCCGTCTCAACTGGTACACCGATGCTGTCACATTTAGTGGACTGGGCTCATCAAGAGAAATGGTAAGACATTGGTTCACACACTTCTACATACGAGTATACCTAGTGACATAATGAACATTTATCCATGTATTTTAATTATAAAAATGTGTGTTTCCTGTAATTAAATAAGATTTTTCGAACATAAAATCCAAATTTGGAGCTAAATTTATGCAATGGAAAAATATTTTCTATTTCTACAAAATGCCTTTAAGTCACCCTAATCCCTATAATATAATGTGTTTCTTGGCCGTTACTACTATCTAAATGGGTCTTAAATTAGGTAATTATAATATCCAAATATTACTCTATCAATTATACTAGCAAAATTGAGCTCGCTATTATTAAAGCCTAATTTGAATACTCGTAAATGCAATTCTAGTTTTAGTTACATAATTTTAAATTTTCAGGACTCTACCATTATTCCAATCGGCTCGTAGATCAGTTGCTTCGTCCCGATATGTTTTATTAAACCTTTATGACCAGGATTATGAATTCTTGAATGGACATGTTATAAGAGGTAAGATTTTATTTTATATAAAATAATTATAAAATGTAAATTATTAAGACAAACCAAATTATAATACACTTTTAAGTTTAAATCTTCAAATTATAAAACTAATAAGACAAAGATTAGGACAATTTATAACTAAAAACAACAAAAACGGCACAACTCACGATAATTAATTACAATTGGTGAACTTATGATAATTTCTAAGGTAAAAATCAAATATTACGGTCACACTTCGGTCACTATTTTATGACAAATATAGAATAATACATTATTGCAAACCAAAAAATGTACAATAGTAACTTATTACTAGATACACTTGTATGATGTATTAAGAGTTGAAAGTAAAAGCTTTAGGACAAGAAACAATCAGGAAAATCAACAGGACAACGTTACAAATAAAAGCGATTTCTTTTAATTTTTTGCAGAAAAAACATTACTGCCATTTTCCTTCGCCCTAGTAGCGACATGGGATACCCTAGCCATGAAGATGGAAGTGCCGAAGAAGTCAATAAGTGTAGTGTTCCGTGATTTGATGTTCTACAGTCAACCTATCCTTTACAAACAAAAGACGGTTAGGCTTTGTATTTCTATTCAGAGAGGAACTGGCAAGTTTGAGGTAAGAAAATAATACAATATAAAAAAACTTGTTTATCTTAGGTTTAAATTAAGTTTATGTCATAGATTTTAAAAATTAAGAAGATGCGGTACTGACGTTTCTGACATGTGACATGGTCCGCTTCAATTAGGCCCAGGGCACAATTTTACTTCGGCGCAATTCGGCACGGTAACCAACATTTTCCGATCCAACTGGCCCAAATTTGACATAGTAACGATAACGCTATGCCGTATCTTCCCATTTTCTTTTAATCTCAGATATTATGTTATTTCTATGAAATACGAGTATCTAGGATATAAGTCGTGCACATATTTTTGATTTCTTGAAAGTTAGAGCCGTTTTTTCTGCGCATTAGCAGCACCTATCTAAGTCATTTTGAATTGGTTAGAGCTAGAGCACAACCGCTCTGCTCTCATAGATGAAAAAGATTTTCGCGAATTATAAATAATACATACCTACTTACAGTTCGCTATAGTGGATTGTGATATTTTTACAAGCTTTATATTACTTTCACCTGTCTGTTGTCTGTCTGTCTGTCTGTCTGTCTGTAATCAAATCTTGCAAGTTTAATTTGACCCACTTCCCGGTTTCCAATTGAGCTGAAAATTTGCATGCGTGTGTAAATCGGATGACAATGCAATATTTTTATGACATCGAGCTGATCTGATGATGGAGCTGGAAGGTGGCCATAGGAACTCTGTCATAAAACAACGCAACCCCATCGAGTTTGGGCTCATTTGATTCGTCTTGACGAGTACTTTATGATGCAAGATGATAACAATAATTAAAGCTTGTTTTTAAAAAGTATTTTTTAAATTTCACTTGTTTCCTACAGATAATGAATGAAGACTCGAAGGTGGCTACTGGATTTATAAATATTTTAGAGAAGAATTCAAAGACAAAGACCGTTGCCAACCAAAAAGAAAACACAGAAGAATCAAACGAAATAAAAAAAGAATTATCATTTGGTGCGGCAGACGTGTACAGAATGTTATACGAAAGACAATATGCCTACAGGTAATAAAAAAAAGAATAAAAAAATTGAAAACACGATAATATAAAAACATACAGCCGTGATTTATAAACAGCAGCAAGCATGCGCGTGATCATTTAACATTCACAGAGATTCCTATTAGATACGAGTAGATTAAAAAGCCAATATTAGGCATACAGTCTTTTTATGTATAGCATGTTATTATGTGGAAACGTTACACCTAATTTTCTTTCATCAATCAACATCTTTAATAAAAAAAATCATTTCATTTACTTCAATTGAGAAAACGCTGTGTTATTTATAAAAAATATCTATTTTTAGTGGAGCATTCCGAAGTATCCACAGCACCAATGAATCCCTGAACGGAGCCAACATTTTGTGGGAGGGCAATTGGGTCACCTTCCTCGACGGCTTATTCCAAATAAATACTCTAAGACACACCTATAATGACGTGTCTCCAATTGACCGAATCGGAAATATTGTCATCGATGTTGAGAAGCACACTGCCAATGTACAAGCAAAGCAGAATATGGACCAAGTATTGCTTACAGCAGAATTGCTTGATATGTATAATCGCACCTGGTATGTATTATTATAAAATGCTGAAATATGTTTTAAGATATTTAAATATCTTGATATTTTATTTTGATATTTTTTTGTTGTGACTCGTTGCGATTTTTTTTCTCAACTTGTCACAGTGTTACCGGATTTGGTGTGACTCGATGAGAACATACCGCATTTTCAATGGCATAAAAACCTACCATGATTTATAGCTAGATTTAAGAGTATAGCAAAATAAAACAGCAATATTTTAGCTGCTATATAAGGATTTATATTCTTAATGTTTTAGTGAATGTATTACCCAAAAGGTACCAATGAGCTTAGAAAATTATGATATCACATTATATTTATAATTCACATTCCATTTAATTTTTAGTTGTGAAGGTGTGGTAATAGAAAATATACAATTCCATGATCTGCCTCCAGTATCAAACCCTATTACCATGCATTCCTTGAAGTTTGTACCAAGGCAATGCTCAGAATTTGATGTAAGTATTTTAAAATATGTTTTGAGGAAGTGTTTAAATCTTAAATTTTTACTTTACTTACAATCTTAACCTTTCGCATTTCTTACAGGTTTCAACATCTTTAAAGATCTTCTTGCAAATGACAGCAGAAAACTTGAATAAAGATAAAATTAGAGTGATTGGGCTCTCATTGGACCTAACGGACATTTCCAAAGAAATTGAAAATATTTCGCGTGAAAAATGTATCCCAGGCATTGATGTTGAATATCAACACATTTCTAGAGATATGGCTTTACAAAATAACATTAACTTATACGTAAACGTTGATCTCATAGTCATGAAAAATCTTTCAAATAGCGACAAAGTAAGTGTGATTTATAAATCAGGTTTTTATACTTAGTCATCGAAATATTCTACAAAAAAAACCAGTCATCAAAAAAACAAAATGAGCAAGCACGCAAAAACCGATTTATAAATAAATGCAAATAACATAAATTATTTTAATTTATATTTTACAAAGTGCCTTACAGTCTTTAAAGTACTGAATATATATTTTCCACAGCCGACTCTCCTTTCTGCAGAGTTCTTCTGTACCTACTTCGTGACCTATCCAAAAAACTTAATATCCAACTTATGTTGTTCTTGTTTCCAGATTTGTCAAAACTTCTATCAAATGCTAAAACCAAACACCTTCATAGTAAGCGAAGAGGAAGTATCTTACAGAGCGGCGCATATTCGACCTTCAAATTTGTACAACGTCGTCTCTGTATTGAAGAATACCGACTCTCAGCTTGAATTGGCTTTGTGGAGACCTACAGCAACATCTTCTATGACCTCAGCGTTTACTGCTCGATCAGAATCTGATCTTCCTCTCTTAAGGAATGTTCGAAACAGTATGTCTGCCGAAAGTGGCCTGATCGTCGTGACAACGTACCCACCTATCTCTGGTCTTCTAGCATTAGTCAAACAATGGAGAAGAGAATCCACCCGCAATAGAATCCATCTAATAATGGTCAATGAAAAGTCGAAAGAAAATTCGAGACTGGACGAGCTTCCCGATGTTAATTTAGCGTACAATATATTCAATGATGTAAGTTACTTGATTTGTTTTAATGTTTTTTCAATGCAAATTGGCAAAGGTTATTCAACTAGTAGGCACTACAAATAACTGATATTTTGCTTAATGTCACGGTACAAAGGTTTCTTTATACAATAAATAATTTCGATTGCACAACACAGACCAGAAAAACGAAACGATCTTTAATTGTACTTGACCTAAGGGTGCATTTCCACTTGTACGGAGCGGACTAGAATTAGTCAATCAGTGCCGGGATTTACTCGTAGATTTGTTGATGTAAATAATTTCAAGCACTGTAATTGGTCAATTCAATTGTGGTCACTGCATTGTATTAGTTTTTTTTTATTTGCCGTTATTTTATGCTTTTATTAATTTACTTTATATTTATATTCTCATTTATTTGAATAAAAAATTTGTTTCAGGGTTCATGGGGAGGTGAATATGTTTTACCAGTGAAAGAAACTTCCTCAATCAGCGGTAATGTCACACTTCAGTCCAATATCGGCAACTTGGATACCTTACGCTGGGAGCCTGCACCTGAACTAACGGAGAAAGGGACTTTAGTCACGGTGCGTTCTCTTTCTCATTCTTCATAACGGCTAGGAAGTTCTGCTAGGAGCATAAAGAAGCAGAGCCGTAGCAGAGCCAAGTAACAAAGAAAAAATACTTGTCCAATGTTTTTTTCAATCTAATAGATGGACAAAAAAAATCAAGATCATACAAACGTATAATATGTAGAACGTATGTTAATTTAATTATTATATTTCTTATCATCACTCAGGTACATTACACTGGCTTAAACGTTGGCGATGTCAAAAGAGCACTTGGCGTAATAAGTAGAAAAGAAACCGTTAACTCATATGGAATTGAGTTCAGTGGAGTTACAGAAAGGTATGAATAGTCATTTTCTAAACAATAAATATTTCTTGGACAAATAAATCAGAACTACTTCTAATCCTAAAACTAAATCAACAGTACCGCACAACTCACGTCTAATATTGCTGAAAATACATATCTCTAATACGGTTTCGGACAATTACGATGTCATAATGTTATGAAGGAGATATATTCTCATTATTACAGTGAGTTGTGCTATTTTGCTTTACTTATGGAAAACACTCACACATATACTTTTAGTCCTATTGTGACCCTGGGAACCAGCTGATTTCCTGTTGCAGTTCAAATTTGGTTAAGGTAGTGATACTAAATTGAAACAACCCGTAATTTTTCAGAGGAGACAGGGTAATGGGTATAGTGAACAAAGGCGCCGCCAGCAGCCAAGTGATGGCACGACCCGAGCTGATGTGGCCAGTTCCTTCATACTGGACGTTGGAAGACGCTGCCACTGTGCCCTTCGCTTATATGTACGCCTACTACTGCCTGCTCAGGACTGTAAGTACACCTGCGTTAGAAAATAATGATGCTTTTGGAGGAGTTTGTAGTAATAAACGTTTTTTTTAATATAAACTGGAATATAACAATACAGCACACACACGGTTAGACCGGTCCACAAGTTTTAAGTTGCTCAGCGAGCTGTGGAGTGGGCTATGCTCGGCGTCTCTCTAAAGGATCGCATCAGAAATGAGGTAATTTGGCAGAGAAACAGAGTTACAGACATATCCGAAAGGATTAGCAAGCTGAAGTGGCAATGGGCTGGTCACATTTGCTGCAGAACCGATAACCGATAGAGGGTAGGCGTGTTCTAGAGTGGAGACCGCGTCTCGGCAAACGTAGTGTAGGGCGTCCTTGGGCAAGATGGGGTGATGATATTCGGAAGGTCGCGGGGTACGGGTGGAGGAGAAAGACGGAGCACCGAGTTAAGTGGGGTGCGATTGGGGAGGCTTATGTCCAGCAGTGGACGAACGTGGGCTGATGATGATGAAACATTACAGCAACTACTTATCGCAAAAAGTGAATCTAACACGGTATTTTCCCAACTCTATTCTAAGCACGTGAAACTATGGGTTCTGACTATTTCCTATTAAGATATGTTGGAGACAGTCGTAAGGTCATGTTGCTGGTATTGTAGCAATCTGAAACTGCAACATCTGGGTTGGTTACACAACTTATAATTATTGTGGTTGTGATTTTACTTTCACAATTTCACAGTGTACATAGGTGGCCTGTTCTGTTGAAGTATTAGAATATGACATTATATTGCATTTTTGGCAGGATTACAAACTTAGCCAACAGTCCAATGGCACAAATGTTTTTTTTAATTTTCCAGAGTATCAAAACAATAACTAATAATGTGAAACAATACACGGTGTTAGTTCACGGAGGGGCCGGCGCGCTAGGACAAGCTGTCATTTCTATATCTCTTGCGAGAGGGTACAGGGTGTTCACTACAGTCAGTGATTTAAAGAAGAAACACTTCCTGATGAAACTGTACCCTCAACTGAAAGGTACTATTAGCTCACTATTCTTTTTATATGATAACTAGCTTGTGCTCGCCGCTTTGCCCGCGTGGTAAAATCGTTTCTTAGCGGAGGTCTACATCATAAAACCTATCTACATTCCAAAATTCAAGCGAATCCGTTCAGCGGTTTGGGCTGTGCATTGATAGATCAATCAGTCAGTCACTCTTTCCTTTTATATATTCAGATATTTTGGACACCAGTTAATCTGGTTGATTGTACCAATAATTTAATTTTAATAGACTTTCACTAAATAAAGAATTGAATTGAAATGTCCATTACACGACACGGCTAGGACAAGTAAAGTAGAAGCAGGAGCAGGAAGGGATTTATCCCGCCTTCTAGATTTAGTCTGCTACCATTATCGTCTAATGATTAGCGGCGATGCGGCCGATAATGGTAGTAGAATAAATCTAGAAGGCGGGATAAATCCCTTCCTGGCTTCGCTGCACATCGTATCAATTTGATCGTTATGAGAGAGTATTAATCATATTTATTTATTTCAGCTGAAAATATCGGTAACTCTAGGGACTCAAGCTTTGCCGACCTCATTTTGAATGCAACTCAGGGACAAGGGTGTAATTTGGTCGTGTGCTGTCTCAAGAAGGATTTCAAAGACGTAAGATTTTATTGTGCTCTTTATAAACGTTTCAATTTTAAGTTTTTATCGGTTATCCTCATAGCTTCTTCATCTTACTAATATTATGAACGTGAAAGTTTTTAAGAATGGCTGTCTGGATGATCTTTATTTATTAACTAGTTCGTGTAGAGCGTGAAGTAACCACAAACCACCCACAAATTTTCGCATTTTTTAATATTAGTGTGATTGACTGGATAACATATTATTGTTTGTTTTTAAAGAACCGTCCCTTATTTTTTTCTACAAAGTTTATTATTTATTACAAAGAAGTTGTTAAAAATTTTCAGTTGTCTTCAAAATGTGGAGGAGCCTCCAGTTTATTATGTGATACCGTGCAAGTTCTCAACCGTGAGAGTTACAACTTAGGCATGAATAATTTGACCCTGGAGAGGTCTTACTTAGCAGTCGATATAACGGGTGTCTTAAATAACGCAAAGGAAGTACAAGTAAGTTAACTAATGAATATATTCTTTATAAATAAACCAGTATTTAGTATTTTTACTAATTATCTGCTTATAGTTTAAGAAAATGTATCACTATAAAACAGAACGTTTACCAAGTCCTGAAATGTACTTGGTTTATTTCTTTTCTTCGACGACTAATTCACAAATAAATGTTAGTAATAAACTTATTACTAACATTTATTTGTAAATGCATCCTTAATTTATTAAAATGACAATAATACAGCTCTGGGACTGTACCGGTGGAAAGGTGCCCATTACGCTAACTGCATTCTGCATTTTCGACGTTGTATAGCGATGGGCATTCTTTGTATCAGGAACGGTCCAGAACGATTGTCACTATTTAAATAAATGCATTTGATGTGTGTTCCCTTTGTAAAACTCTTATAAATTACAAGAAAAGCGAGTTTTTTATACAACAAAGAAAGAAGACGAGCAAGACGCTCTTTTGATGGTAAGAGAGTAAGAGATACCGCTGCCCATAATTAGTAGGTACAGTGCTACCCAGTATTTTACAAAGGTGAAATTCTGTGTGGACTGCGTCAACGCTTCTTACTTGTGAGTCATAAGATGTTAAGACTCTTCAGCCCAGTAATTTCACTAGCTAGGTGAACTTTAGCTGAGAATATTAATTGTGATTTAATATTAACAGACATTACACCGCCTAGTAAGTGAGGGCATATCTCGCGGGGAGGTGCGTCCGCTGTCACGCGTGTGCTACTCCGGCCGCGAAGCAAGCCGTGCCTTCCGTCTGCTGGCTGCGAGTCGGCACCGCGGCCGCGTGCTGCTGCGGCTGGGAGATGTACATTCTACTACGGACTCTAGGTACTATACTAGCAATTTAACTGCAACAAACCATCTTCTCGGGACAGGCTTCTCAGGAGGAAACAGTTCCTAACACCGCATTCTGGCTATTAATCATTACAAATGTGTGGTGCCCAAATTTTATGGCAACCGCTTACTAAAATTAGCATCCATATCATCAAATCTGAAGAACAGCTGTAGCGGTAATGCTTTGATCCGATATATCCCTTTTAGAGTGTTACTTCTTATTAAGAGCGTATATATCGAGTGACGCTCTCTCGCTCGCACAATTAGCCGAATTTCGAAATATAAATTCATGGAATTAATTTATTGTAAATTCCTCTGTACCAACCAGCCCTCCTTAATATTATTGCACACATTTAAAAGTGTTTTCAGTTAGATACTCGTATATAAAAAAATGGCATATTGAGATTTATTGAAAAAAAGTTATTTTTCATTTTTGCTTCCCAACCCCTTTTTTAAGGAATTTTCAAGAAATTAATTCCATGAATTTATATTTCAAAATTCGTCAAATTGTGCGAGCGAGAGAGCGTCACTCGATATATACGCTCTTAACATAGATTTTTTCCTGGCAGTGTGGCTTCAACAACCCGCAGCCATATAATAGTCTGCGATGAGCAACCGCTCGGGCTGGAGCTAGCTGACAAGTTAATAGTCCGAGGCGCGAGGAGGATTCATCTGCACTTCCAGAAACCACCGTCACATCTACATTATAAGCTACGGTAGCTATGAAAACTGCTTATATAAATTCTTCGTGCACTTTTTACCAACTCATTATATAGGTTAGCCTTTGAACACGATATCGTCTGTTGTTAATGACGATGCGGCCGCAGCAGAGATCTTGAAGGTGGAATAAACCCTTCCCTGGCTTCACTGAAAATCATACCGGAACACGGAAAAAATTACCACCTTGCAACACAGTTTTGTTCAGTGGGTGGTAAATAGTCACGGCCTCAAGCTACCAGTAAAAAGTGTATTCGTAGACCACCAGTTTCCAATGACAAGATGATAACTATAATAGTTATTGATACCACACAGAAAAGAATTACAATAACTGTAAAATTAACAGTATAATAGTGTAATAATTTTCGGTCTTACCACTCAGACCGATCTCTTTTAGACAACCGTGCGGGAAGAGAAAGTTTTCAACACTGGAACTTATGTAAAACCACACTTCAGAACAATTTACATTTAGCTTTATTTCTGCAAAATCTTCGTTGACTACTTTTAAATGATGATTCCATCATAATTATCTTAAAACCTTACTCAACAATTTTTCCATTTCAGCACATGGGAAAAATTGGAAGCCCAAGTGACAACATCTCAAGGAGAATTGACCAACATGAAAGATGTCATTGATTTGTTCCACAATGCTATGAACTTAGGAACTGTGGAAGGATTATACGTCACTGCAGATGATGTTATACAACCAAGCATACTGACCAATTTCAATCTTGCGATCAATCAGTTTAACCCATCTATGAAGTAAGTAAGACAATGAAATATCATGACAAACTGAGTTAGAAATTTGGAAAAATAAATTGAGATTTAACGCTTGATAGATAGACAGACAGACAAACGGACAAGCGAGTGATCTTACAAGGATTTTGTTTTTGCCTTTAGAGGTTCGAAACCCTATAAAATATATCTTTTAAGAGACTAATACTGTGTTTAATAATTATTATAAAGTTCTCAAACTAGAATTTATTAATTTTTATAGGCATTTCCTGGTATTGAGCGCAGATAATAGCGTTATAGAAAGGACTAAAGGTTTGCCATCACCAGCGGTTGTACTGGACTTATCGCAGTTAAATGTAAGTATAATACAAGGCATAGAATTAATTTTGGTCCTAATATATCTTACAAATAAACAAAAGAGGCACGATGTAACACGTGTTGCAAGGTCTCATTAGAGCTTAGGACCATAAAATCTTTGACCTGAACTAGTCAAATCTAGAGTGTGTTTTCTATTGATTCTAATCAAAATGCATCTCATAATATTAATAGAAATTATAGCTAATAATATTATGTTTGAACAAAGTACGGCCCAAAATGTCTGTTGAGTGGACTAACCGATACAAAATTATGACGTTCGTCAATTTTTCCCAGCGTTGCGTCGCGATGATTGACTCTAGGACTTCGCTTCGAATATGACTTTTTTTTTATCCCAGGAAACATGCATTACGCGTCGTCACCCTTTGGTATTTGGGACTCCCCCGCCGAAGATGAGCGTGGTGGGGATACCCACTATAAAAAACATAGGGGTGTACCTGAGGAACGCCATAATAATGCCAGGGCAGCGGGTACGCCGAAGCACTCGTCCGCTAAATGACGTGCCTTATTATCTATCATTTTTCCAGTCTCGTGTTGAAGATGGCTTGACGTGGTACAGCGGTGCGTTGGACGCAGCAATAAGAGCTCTTCATTGTTCTGACTCGGTTCTGGTCGCTCATCCTTCTCGATCACCACAACTGTCTTTGATCCAACAAGTTGCTGCACTCGCTGGTATGTCTTTGAATAAATAATAATAATAGTAGCAGTAAGAAACTTAAAATATGTTTGTATGTACAGTTTTCTGTAAGACGCGGTGTATGAATGGTATACAAAGGGCGACCACTGCGTGTACAAAGGGTGACCACTTTCTCGTTTTTCGAGGAAAATGGGATTCTAAATTAAAAAACCGGTCGAGGAGACGCCATTTTTTTCGTATTCAAGACTAAAATAGAGCGAGTGAGTGAGAGTCGAGAGTGAGGACTCTACTAAAAATACGGAAATAAATTTTTTTTTTTTAAAAATAGTCTAAATTATAATTGCAAATGTTTACACTTTAGTGTATATTTTTCTTTCAGAATTAAATTTAGACGATGATACTCCAAGAAGCGCAACGTTAAAACAATTAGGAATGGTATTGGAGAAGGCAGCAGCCATCACAGCGTTCTTGAGAGACGTACATAATACTTACATAGATGAGGATACCATACCATCACTGACATTGGATGAGTAAGTAGAAACTTTTATAATATGTAGAATGTAGATACCTAAAACATACGTAATTCTAAATGCAGTTAGTAGCTCTATATTAGCATACTTTCGTATTCTTAAATTAAAACTTATCTAGGTATCTACGAGTACCTACATTCTAGACACCTACCAGTATACTTTTACGTCTGCAATATTATGGAAGTCAATTTCCATAAAATTATTTTCAGTTTCTTCAGATCAGGTTTTTAAAATATTGTTTTACAAGATTATATTAAGAACTTATTTAAATATTTGCGTGTCTTTTATAGTTGTCCATATGGGAAGTTATTTATTTACACCGATTATAAAACTACTTTTTTCAGTATAAAGCAAATTGAGAACAGAAACAGTGAGTCAAACATAAAAGAAACCAAAGGACTTGCCACTTTTTACTCAAACGTGGATTCAGATGAACTATTGGCTACCACTGAAATAGTGCCTTTATACTCTCTTACTAACAGTTCTACAATGGTATGTACTTCAATTATATATAACTAGCTGCGCCCAGCGGTTTAGCCCCCTGTACTATTATATAGCCTATGTGTTATTCCAGGGTCTAAGCTATCTCTTTACCAAATTTCAGCTCAATCGGTCCACCCGTTTAGGCGTGAATGAGTAACAAACATATATCCAGACATCCTGACATCCATATATTCTTACAAACTTTCACGTTTATTTAGTAAGATATGTATGATTTTGTTATAATACAATGTGCAAAAAATTTACTTAATTGAATAAATGAATGAATGAAATATTTATTCATGCATAAACATCTTTGACACACAAAATAACTAACTAAGAAACAAAACATAAGAGACATTTATACACAAAAAGGTCGCAACTCAGCATATTGCCGGCCGTTCGGCAGGCGCTGGTCTTCCGTTGCGACCGTTTTGGTGACTTCACAATATTAAATATTATACAAAAACAATGCACTACGCTTATTATAATATCTATTGAGGGGTAATATAGAAAGAAAAATTGCAACAATAAATAATTGGTCCAAGCGAGACGTTTCTATCTTCTTGGTCAGGTCATTACTTCAAACTATGAGACTGTTGTCAAACACAGTCCTATCCTATAATAATAAAGAAGGTTTATCTAAATAAACTTAAAATTTACATTCTAAAGCATGTAGCAACAGCTATCCACTTAGGCCATGCCTGAACTACACATGCTGACTTTCTTTACGGTTTCCTCTTACTACTCTATTCTATACAGTTTTGTCGTAAATTATTTCTAGTTCAGTACGAATTACTACTTCGTTTATCACTTCAATTGTGTGTATGTCCTATTTACATTCAATTTTTAAATTCATTTGTCATTGCAGAGAGATGACGAGTTCAACGTGAAAGATTCGTTCCTATGTGTGGTCCCTGGACTAGAAGGAAACCACGAGCGGTTCACTTCGTTATGTGAACGGATCAAGCTGCCCGCGGTCGCTCTGCAGCCGGGGCTGGACCGCCCTCATGAGACCCCTCGGGAGCTGGCCGAGCGATATGCGGAGGTAAGCATATCAGCTGCTAGAAGAAATAAAAAAATAACAAAAATAAAATCAATTTATTGACAGTAGAAAAACAGAAAAGATACACATGAAAAAAAGTAAACAATTTGAACAATTCTATTGTCAAATGGGATAGACTCAGCTTTGTGCGGCACAGAGAGAAACCACTGCGCAGCGCTGGTTTGTTGGTAGAAGCTGGTTTGGTTGGTTGGTAGAAAAAATTCTTTACTAATTATACTTTTTAGAGAGGCCTTTGTCCAGCTGTGGGACAAACTAGGATTTTATGCGAAGAAATAAGAAGACGAGACGCTCCCCTGATGTTAAGACATAACGCTGCCCATAATCAGTAGGTACAATGCCACCTAGAATTTTACAATGATGATTCTATGTGGGCACCAACGCTTCTTACTCAAGAGTCATAAGATGTTAAGACTCTTTAGCCCAATAATTTCACTAGCTACAGTGCCCTCCTATAGAAGCATAATAATGTTTGCACATCACTGCTGCTGATTAAAAAGGTATGTGCCACTGGTTTCCATTCTTCTCGACCTAGGGCTATAGTGGTTCAGTTATTATAAAAATAAATCCGTCATCTCCGTTTGGGCGTTCCGCGACTCCTGATTCTCTATGGTGCTTATAGGGTGATGATTCGGGCCCATTGTTCGTCAGATATGCAACAGATGGGTCCATCCCAATTCTAGCAAGGTAGCTTGAAGCAGATATGATAAACATTCTATTTCTCTATACTTTCAGGTACTACTGAAAAAAACTGGTCTAGTAAAATCAAACAAGCCGTTCTATCTATTAGGCTACGAAGTAGGAGTATTTGTTGCTCTAGAATTAGCATCAATTTTGGAAGAACACGGTGAGTTATCTCATAAAAAGTAATTTCATGGAGATTCCTAAAATTAGTACCAGAATCATTACTTGATTATTTAATTGTTTAGGGCTAACCGGGACGGTGTTTTGCCTTGGTGACGGGCCGGTGGAAACGAGAGCGCTGCTGGAAGAGGAGCTGAGTATTTACAAAACAGAAGAAGAGCTGCAGTCGGCTGTGATCGAGCACATGTTCTCGTTGATGTCAGAAGATGTTGCGGCGCCGGAGTTGGAGCTAGGTGTTGAGTGGGAGGCGAGAGTGGAAACTTGCGTGCGCGCGTTGCTCGGCCGCGTGCCTCACTCGGCGCAATACGCACGTTCACTGCTGCAAGCTGCAAACGCACGCCTTTACACTGCCCGCCACTATAACGCCACACCACACACACTTCGCTCGAGAATAGTCCTCTTACGCGCCGCATCCTCTCAAATTCACAACACATGCTCCCTACAACAATACTCCAATTTCCCCCTCCAAACCATACAACTGGCGTCACCATTGTCTCACGTCGCCTACGACCTGCGCGTGCCTGCCATCATCAACTCCTGTCTCGACGTTGAACTACTTGAAGCCTTCGACAAAAAAAATCTATGTGACACCTACCTCATGAATGCCGATGCGCTCATGGGAAAAGATAATTAATTTACTTCGTTGTGTACTTGTTATTTTTTAAATCTTAATTATAATTATTCCTATTGCCTATATGCCTGTTTGTAATTATAATATTATTTTTATTTATTTTTGGTTTCATTTTCAATCTTTCAATTGGGTAAAATGGAAAATCTTCGGGGCTTCATTATGTTTGATCATTGTGCTTAATACTCAAATTCATCCCAACATAAATTAGATACCTAGTGCCTATGTTTATAAGGCGTATTGATAGATGGATGCATTAAAGTAATCTATGTGTCAGAAGTGTTTTGAAGGAAAAAAGTCGTACTCGAGTAAGACAGCCCCACTCGCGAAACCCCTTGTGTCGCAGTATGCATAAAAATCTCAAACAAAACATACTAAAACAAAAAAAATTTGCAGCATGACTTTTTGAGAATTCGACACTGCATGCTAAATTTTACACGCCGTGGAACGCGGCCTTTATATGAACAAAATAGTATTAATAAAAATCTTAAAAGGTAAAAACTTAAAAACTAAACACTTAAAAACTAATACTTAATAGTATTAATTAGAAAAATACCCGTGAATTTATTACAATGATAAAATTAAAGACAACCTTTTTCCAAGATATTTAAATTTTTAATACAATAAATGTGTATAATATAAAAGTACATTAACATCTAACTAAATAAATTAATAATTTAATATCTACAATATTTACATTTTCTGATTTTTTACTTAACCTTCGAGTAACTATTCTCTTGTACAAACCATTCTACAGCGGTAAGGAACATTCTCTTTCAACGCCCCATCTTCAGTCGCATGTATATCGCGAGTCTCGGATCGTAACATATCTGGTCTCACATTACCCTTGTTCTCAACAGAATCAGTACTAAAAGCGTGCATTACTTTGGACAGGAACGAATTCTCGCTAGTTTTATGCTGTTTTAATGGCTTACTCAACATTTCCCTTGAAAAATTCTCATTTAATGGTTGACCGCTCCTGGCAAACGAATTTTGTGGATACCTTTCTCTAAACGGTGTGCGCTGTAAATTTGAGTTTCTTATAAAATTATTGTTAAACGGTAAATCATCAAAATTGTCTACTTCGTCAGATAACAAAGATGGAGCTGGAGTTCTGAATGAATTGAATTCACTTGCCATTAGTTGTGGGTCACGAGTTGAACTCAATTTGTCACTCATTCTCGGCAAACTTTCTTTCATAGATTTATTGTTAGGAAAATTACTCATAAATTCTTTGGAAGTTGATGAATTAGGAAATCTAGATCTTAATGTTGGAATTGGTTGAGGGGTAGTCGTCCCAAACGATATTGTTACTTTATTCGGCCTAAGGCGGTGATCTTGAAACGGAGTTACTACTTTCCTGATTGTAGGCATTTCTATGGGCCGAGGTGTAGGGAGAGTTGTGAACAATTTTTCTTTTGATGGTATTTGCGGTGGATTTTGTCTGAATGGAGATTCTCTTTGCAAGTGAGATAGTGTAGGATTATTTATTCTAGCCTTAGAAGCAATTGTTGGTGGAGAAGAGACTGCAGATTGCCTTCTGAGTGGTTGTTGCCAAAAATTAGGTACTCGTGTATTAGAGTCCTCTATATGTCCATTGGTATCCATTCTTTGCGCAGATATTGAACTAGCAGCCGTTTGAAGGCGCGTTGGAGGTTTTCTTGTTTTAGGAGATAAATTTGTCTTGGTCAATTTAGCAGATTCATTTTCTAACTTTTTCAGTCTTGTAGATTCTAAAATATCGTTCCGAAGGGTATCCAGCCGATCATTCAAATCGTAATGTATGGCTTTCAGCTTATCGTTTACGTCTTCAAATAATTCTTGCGGTTTTGCAAGTGGCTCCGCTAATTTAGGTTTTGATCTTCTTAAAGCAAATTTAAGCTTTTGCTGAAGCTCTTTCATTGATTGCTGAGCGTTTTGTCTAATGTTTTCAGTAATATCTTCGTTAGCTGAACGTACATTTTCTGCGAACAAGTTCAAATCAGGGTGTACTGGCGTGTTAAGTAAATTCTTAGTATTTAACCTCATTGTGTTACTAAGATCATCTAATGAAGGGAGCGTTTCCAAGTGGTCTCCTAATATGTTAATTGGTTTGGAGTTAACAGATTTACCAGCAAAAGTTCTCCCAGATCCAAAATCGAATATTCCTCCATCATTTGTTAGCTTACGTGTCGATGCCAAGTTACGTGGCAGAAGTTCTACATCTTTCAGATCTGAAGCTCGATATGAATTTAGCCTCGAAGATTTTTTCGTCGTATCTATAGTATGTGGCAATTTATTTTGAAAAAGATCTAGGTTTAAATTATCTAAAGATTTTATTGTAGGCAATTTTTGACGTGGATTAGCGATACTGGCTGCTGTCAATGGTTCAATGAGAGAATCGTCAACGTTACTGCGCAAAATATTAATAGGACTCTGTTTATTTATATCTAAGGGCTTAAATACATTAGCAATTCGTTCCTTTATATTATCTAGAGATGGTAAATCGGAATTTAAAGTTTCATGTAATGGTTTGTCCAGTAATTTCAAAGGATCACTTACTAAAGACTTGATAATATGATTGTCATCGACAGGCGGACGCAGCTTCAAATTATTGTTCGAAGGATTTAAAATTTTAGTTATAACCGTATCACTGGCTCCGGTGTCCATTTCTGTGTTTTTTTTACCTTGGCTTGCCGACTTTTCAACCATTTCCAACGAGGTCGTCTGCTTTATATTATCGATGCATGAAGTTTCCTCAACATTTTCAGCGATATCTTCAATTAAACTTTCTTCGGTTATATTATGTTCTGAATTGCCAACTTCTGTTTCATCTGTGCTTAATTTCCCGTCATTATTTGGCTCATTTTCAAAGCTTAGATCACCGTTATCAATATTTATACAGTTTATATCATCAAATGTATCACTACGTTCATTATTGGAATTTAATAATTTGTTTGACATTTCTTGCAAATCGCCAAAAGAAATTTCACTAGGTTTGACATATTCTTCCTCCGATTGTAAGGTTATATCTGATTCTACAGCTATTGGCTCGACAATTTCACTTTTAACATTTTCATTTAGTTGTTCATTATTCCTGACATCAATTTTTTCTTCATTTTTTGGTGACCTTAACCTCGGTAACTCTACCTTTGTAGACTTTCTTAAACTTTCTATTCCTTTCATTAAATCCTTTTGTATATCTGATAAAGTATTTTTAACTACTGGGCTTATCTTAACATCAGAATTTTTACTATCTAAAGACTCTATAGAAGTTTCTGCTTTTTCAGCTGTTGGGATATCTTTTACAGACTTACGAGAATTTGTAGTTGCTGGTTCACAAGGAAATTCTTCTTCAGTAACATCCATTTCTTGTCTTTCTAATGGCAACATTGATACAGGTGAAATTAAGCTACTACTTCCGGCAGTATCCGTCTCCATTATTCTCAATTCATCATTAAGTAAATCTGATTTTTCTTCTAATCGGTTTTCTTGTGATGTCACCGATTTTTCGGTTTCTAAGGAACTTGAATCGGATACATTATCTTGGATACTTTCGATCAATAGAGGACGATCTGATGGTGTTCCTTCATCATTCTTTATTGTACTCAAATGTGCTGTAGATGGAATATCTAAATTATCAGGATTACTTTTGGGCATATTTTGCACTACACATTCATTTGCGTGGATTATGCTATCACTTCCTTCAGAATCCCGGCCTGTAGATTTTGGTAAAACTGTTGGTACTTTCAATCTATTTTGGGGTTTGTTGTGTTTGAGTTTTGGAATCAATTCTACATCTCGTAATTTTAACAAGTTTTTCAAGTTAAGTGGTGAATTATTTTGTCTTAATAAATTACCACCTTCGTTTGTGTCCTCTGGCACATTACTATCAGGTAAAAGGTTTACATAGTTTTTGAAAGTCTTATCTTCAAATGGTTTTCTTAATAGTCTATTCAAATTAAACGTTGGTTTATGTGGAAATTCCAATTTTTTAATTTCATCAGCTTTACGTGAATATAAAGGGTTTTCTTTCATAATACCATCATTCGCTGCAGTATTCAAAATATCCCTTAAAGGAGTACTGAACCTAGATAGTGATTTATGTTGATATCTTGGAGTATTCTCATTAATGTCAATGACACTCTCTTGAACGTCGCTTGCTCCTATGCTACTGTCACTGTGCAACAAATTGTGATGTAATAGACCTGGATGCTTTGAAGTTGCTAATCTAGGTGAAATAACGGGTTTTGAAGATCTTAGTTTACCTAATGAACTATCTAGTGGGTGAATACAACGAGACTCTACATGCGACGCTTCTGGGAGGAAATCATCGTAACTTTCGGTATCTTTAGGGTGTACTATAATTACAACATTTCTGGCGCTTTCTTCTGGAACTGCATCTGAATCTGCTTCTCTCGCTGCGTCTCGTGCAAGTGCATCTTGATATTCTTCTTCGGTGGCTTCACGCAGAGTGTCCAGCATAAATGAAGCCAAGTTTACTTCAGGCTCTAACAGATTCTTCGCATCATCTTTCGTATCGGATGATCTAAATAAATAAATAATACAAATTAAATTAATTAAATGTAGGTATGTAGGTTTATCTACTATTCAATTACAATTACCTAGCTCTTAAATTCACATTTAATCTATTTTAAACTCAAAATACTTTATAGGCAAAAGGGTACAAAATAATAGAGTATATTTGCAAGTCAATATTTATAGAGCAATATTAAGTTAAAAGTATTTCAAGCATTTTAAGTTAGTTAAGTATTTATCTTTACCTCATGAGAGGCCCACCAGCACGGACTGCTGTAGGAAAGAAGAACGATGAGGCTCCCTCGGAGTCAGCGCCTCCAGGCCGGCATGGACAGAGGTCCAGGCGGCTCGCAGCGCGCTCACTGCCAGCCGGCACCGGGTCCGCATGGCTTGGACACGGGCAGCACTCGCCCGTCTGTCGCGCTTCTCGACTGCTCGACACTGGCTGGGTTATTGCCTGGACACACATTAAATATTCTTTTGATATGAACAGATTGGTTCTACGTTAGGGCCTTATTTAAGGTATGACTAAGGTAATGTATTTTTAAGATTTCTAAGTTGACGAGGTCCAAAATATATGAATCAATACCACCGTATTTCGGCAGGGACAAAGACTAATGAAAGAAAGAAAATAAATTTATTGACAACTTTTACACAATTTACTAAATGAAATACATTAAAAGAAAAAAAAAATACATTATTTGGCAATATATTTGGCTCATTCTCATGGAATCGATTCTCATCGTCACCTTCATGGCAATTCTTATTTATTGCTTCTTTGTAATGTTTATGTATAGCGGCCATTCTCCGAGCAGTTAATTTTATGTGTCCTGGCTCAATAAATCGATAATAATAACAAATGTAATCATGCACATATTTTTATACGGTAGTAAACACCCATATCTATCTGTACACAAAACCTTTGACTTCTGCTGTAATTAGTTAACGCGTAATTAATTAATCTTTGTTCAAAAAGCACCTGTTTTCTAGTTACCGTGACGTGTCCTGACACCAACTTCATGTGAAAATTTGCCTATATTTTCTGTCGTGTACAGTTCTAATATGGTTAATTATTTTTAAAGAATAGTTCAATGTTAGGTATACTGCCTAGCAAAATATCTACGCAATAGAACCAGTCTGTAAATAATTATAAAAAAGTAAACGTTTGTCCGTGTCAAAGTTATAATTTCCATGATATTTTGTGTTCTTGGGCGTACATCCCTAAATAACAGTATTTCGTACATCAGCATCGCATCCCTTGCGAGCCCTGAGTGTGTACCGCGGCCCATCAGCTGTTGCAGGTCATTAACCTTAGTGTACTACCAATAAAGCACATGAGAATCTAATTTCCGTACCCGTGGTTTCAAAATTTTATAATTTCCATTTTACTGGTTTTAACACCTAATTTTTTATGTTAGAAAGTAGGTCGTATTTTAAATAGATCCAGTTCTTTAGTCTCTCTACGTTATAATAAGCCAGTATTTGCTTATTGTGAAAGTTTTTAAAATTTTTAAGAAAACCTGTTATATTCTAATTACCGTATAATAATTTCCATATTTTTATAAGTACCGTTGTATGAAAATTTCCTAGTAAAATGAACCTATTTGCTACCGTGAAGGTTCGAGTAGAGAGTTTTTCCATGGTTTATACAGTAGTAGTAGTAGTGATATTCTCACAATATTTTCTTCTTCCTTTCGCGCTACAACCCTTGGCCTCTTCCACAATAATATTCCAAGTTGTAGCGGACTCTGGCGACCTCATCCAGTGCAGTGGCGTGTTTGCCCACTACACAAATTTTCTTTCAACATCCTTTCTTTGTGGCCTGCCCATCTTATTCGCTGAGACTTATAGGCCTTGAAGATGAGCTCTTGTTTGATGCGTGCTTCTTCTTCGTCGGCTTGTGCTTATGCACTTATAAATGACTGGATATGGCTTCCAGACAACTTCCAGTCACCTTCCGGATATCGTCACCCCATCCTTGCCCCATATTGCCAAACAGGGGGGCTTGGCAAGATGGTGACACCACGTTTGCCAAGACGCTGTCTCCACTCTAGAACACAACTAGTCCGTCGGTTATCGGTTCTTCGGCAAATGTGACCAGCCATTGCCACTTCAGCTTGCTAATCCCTTTCGGATATGGCGGTAACTTTGGTTCTCTGCCGAATCACCTCATTTCTGATGCGATCCTTTAAAGAAACGCCGACCATGAACGCCTGCTCCACACACTTGGCCCGTCACTATTGGCAAGGATGCCATTCTTCTCTGTACTTTGTGCAAGTCAGCGAAAGAAATATAAAAAAAATACAAAAAAAAAACTTTTCATTCATAACTCGCTGTAATAAACATGTTAAGTGGATCGTGGTCAACAGATGCGTGCTTTTTGACAGCAAGCTCCTGGAGCTCGATCAACAGCTGAGGGTAGCTGAGCAACTTTGAACTTGTGGATCAGTCTTAACGTAAGTGTCCATGTCTTGGCTTTGTATGTCAGAACAGGTAAGACACACTGGTCTTCAGGTATGGGTGACAAGAAGACTCAAAGAAGCTTTCCAATACATGTAGGCCATCCCAGCTGAAACCTCCGATTGGACTCTCTCGATGTTGCTCCTACCTGATTGCACTGTTTGCTCAAGGTATAACATCATCAATACACATATTTCTGAACAATTTCAATAGAGAGTCAATTATAATTATAATCTATAAAATTAGCATTTGTTGCAAGTCCTAAACCGTTTCTGCCATAATGACGACGTTGTCCACTAATCTCAAGTGTGAAAATTTACTCGCCGTTAATATTGATGCCCTATCCACTGTTTGCGGGTTCTGGACTTGGTGGTGGTATCTTATATAATATTTACAAACCTTTCAATACCTATATTGCTAATCAATTTGGTATCGTTGCCAAACCTCTAGAACAGACCAGGTTTCAATGGAGTCAAAGGCCTTCTCATAGTCTTCGAACGCTAAGCACATGCTCTGTTATTTTTTCCGTCTATATAATTTCTCGCACTGTGTGTATGTGGTCTATAGTGTCATAGCCTACTCAAAACCCAGCATGTTCCGGTGGCTGGAACTCGTCAAATCTTTTTGCGAGACGCTTTATGATAACCTTTGAGAAAAGCTTATCGACATGGTTCAAAAGTCAAAAGCGAAATAGGTCTGTAGTTTTTCAAAAGACTTTATCACCTTTTTTTAAAAACATCACTGCTACGATTTTGCTTCACGCCTTTGGAGATCTCCCTGAAAAGAAGACAGCGATAATAATTATTCGCTGGAGCTCTCGCAATATACCTATACATAGGTGTACCTACAACCCTCAAAAGCTAGGTAATGCAATTGTCACAAGAGACACATTTTATTCTGGTTTTAGGCTGAGGTGCCTGCGAGGCATACGACTGTCTATAAAAATCTTACACCTCTGCAAGAAACTCAGGCGGAGAAGTGACGCAGCTTGCACCCGATGTAGTCAACTTTGTCCGCAGGCTCCTTCCCAATTTATGTACGAAGACCTGGTTCCTGAATGGTGCGTGTGTTGGAACTTGGAACTCCGGAGGTCTCGTCTTACTGACTTGGACATTGTTTCTCGTTTCGTGTGTGTTTCTTCTCGCTAAATTAAGCGTCTTCTTCCAGCAAGATTTCCACCACTCTATTGAGATCCTGGTCTACGTCAACAACAATAGTGGTCCATTTAGTATCAAAAATAAATAAAAATTATTTGCAGCTGCAATGTTCTCATTTCCGTTACAGTAATTATTTAAACTTCTCTCATTTCCATATCCATGTAATTTTTAAATCTCAATAACTTTAAAACTATTATTACGGGACTAAAACCAAATAAATTATTATATTCGTACATTTAATGTCTTTCATATTTTATTGTGTTTGAGTCAATCCAATTAAAAATCAAAAAAGGCACGGGAATTAGGCAAAGAATGCTAAATTGGAGAATGGCCGATAGTATTGTATAGAGCTGGATAACACGAGTAAACTTTTATATAAATGATTTAAATCGTACGTTTCATTTCGAAGAAAAACTGTTTTGAAATTTTCGACGCCACGAAAGTGATTCAGTCATTATTTTTTTACAACTTTTCCAAGTAAAACCCGTTTTAAAGAATAGATCTACCAAATACATGTACAATAAAACGACATTTTACGTAAAAACAAACCTCACTACAAAAGAAAATATGCGTAATTTGAGATATTACTTTACCATTCACTTTACTTTTTTATTAGTCAGAAATTTGGTTTGTATGTATTAAAACCCTAACATAACAGATACAGTACTTTAAAGTAGGTTAAAAGGCCCTTCCAAAAGAAAACAATACATAAAAATCACTTTCGGGGCTCAAAAATCACCTTCATGGTAAAAAACGCTATGAAGGTGATGCCACGCTGGTGACGAAAATATCCCTTTTCGGTGAAATTCTGGAAAGTTTAGGTATAATGTATAAAATTAAATACTACATCTTTATTTCGCACATTTTGGCGTTTCGAAAAGCTAGCTTTGATTTAAATAACTAAAATACAATGCATAAAAATGTTGTCCATGCAAGTGATTGGTACACCCATGAATAAATTGAAACTTAGCAATTACATTTTTTTCCACGGCTCCATAAGTCCTAGATCCTACTTCTACGATTGCAGAACATGGCCATCATTGAAATGAATCGAACTCTGCATTGGATTGTTGATCTTATGTTTCACAGCAGCCGTTAAACTACGCAAATCTAAAGCACCTAAAATCGTGTGACCGCCGCATTATATTATTTTAAATTCAAAATAATACTGAAAACTTTATTTTTAGCCTGTAGACCTTAAAGTATATTTATTTGCGATAATTTTGGTATATTTTACAAACAGATACATGAAAATTTGTTAAAGTAGTGCCCAAATGTTTAACTGAAACGCAAAGTGTGACCATGAGAATACGAAAAATGGCCCCGATTTTGACCTTTCATGTTAAATTTTAGTATTATTTTTTGCGTCTATTATGACAATCTTAATTTATTTTGTAGCTTAATATATGTTTTATCCACCTATCCACAGTTCATATCTCTGTCTTTAACCGTTTAGGAAATATAACCGTGTGACCATCAAATTTGAGCTAAAATGAGAATGAGCCATTTAATGGGTAGGTACAAACTGTTTCATTTTAGATGCGTGATACATAGTATGTAGGTATAGGTAGTATAGATTATTTTGCTGGCCATGCAAGAGTCCAGGCAACTTTAAACTGCAATATTTAGGTAGACCACATAGGCATTTTAATTTGACGCTAGAAGTGTTATTGAGTAACCTGTTCCATTGAAGTATAAACAATTTAAAAATGCTAAAAGATCTCTGAAAAATACAGGCATAAAAGACCGTGTAACTAAGACAAAGAGAATGATGAAAAGTCAAGATACAGGAACACCTTTACTTATTACAATTGGGAGACTTTCTTCATTAAGGGGTAATGCCACTGTAAATTTTTTGAAAAATCGTTTTTTTTTTATTGGCTTAAAAAATAGTTTTAAACCCTTTAGAATAAGAAAAAAAAGGTCCCGTGCGAGAACAATTTTTTTTCCGTAGGAAATAGAAGTCGCCGCCAAGCGCGTCAAAACTTGCTCCGAAACGACTACCTGCGGCAAACATAACGGTGAAAAGGGACGGCACAATAGGCCCCCCCTATTGCTCCCAACCGCCTGTATTGTTGTTCCACGTGTCCTTTCGAGCCTTTTGAGCATTATGAAGAAAAATTTCGTTAGTTTAGCTGGAGGAAAAACTGTACTGGATATCGCGACGGATATCGCTGTTTGCACATTCAATGTCGGCCTTACCAACGTCTTGCAAATATTGAAGATGTTGGAGGTGGAAATTGGTGCCCAATTATATAATTTAGGTTTAAAGATCTTTATTATCAACAAAGGCTATTCGCCACTTACGTGATAACATAATTTACGTAGTATTAATACAATATTAATGTTCGTCGTCGCATGCAATAAATTAGTAACTATCTACTAATTAGTATTAGTAGTTATATTAGTTGAAGTAGAATATTACAAGTGTCTGTTACGAGAAAAAAGTAAATTATACATAGGCACACAAGATACACTATTGACTCATTCCACGTATTTGTAATGATTGTAATAATATAATAATAATAAGTAATACGGCTTTAAAAGTTAAAATTAATAAAAAAGATAAAAATATATATAATAGTATAAAATACAGAATTATTCTGCAAGAATGTACCGCGTTAATTGTTTTTTAAATACGGGAAATGATTTAACATTTTTTATATTTGAGGGTATTTTGTTGTAAAGTTGCGCTCCTTCAATTGTAATCATTGTTTTGCCATAATTAGTTCTATGTTTGGGTATAACTAGATAGCTGGCGCGCCGCGTGCGCAGGCCGGTAACAATTTTTGCACCGAAGCCGACGCCAAACGCATCACGCACGCCGAGGCATCTCTGAGCGACGTGGCAAAAAGTGCGCGCGCGCTCCAAAAATCGACCAGGAAAGACGAAGAAGACAAAAATTTGGCCATCGAAGGACAAATGTATGGTGCTGGAATTGCAGACTAACGGTACAATTTTTTTTTACCTCCTTTTTTTAATTTTTTCCCATAAAAAACTAGTCGTAAAACTTTAAACGCGTTTTTCTCGAAACACGGTTTTTCAAAATGGCACGCAGCATCACTCGAACAATTTTCATTTTTTTTACTTGAAATTTTTACCAGATGTGAACATTAACATTATCTTGAGAATGTCGATCGGGATTTTCAATAACTTTATTTATTGTTTTTTTATTAACAAAAAACTAGCCGTTTTTTTCGTAAAAATCATTTTTTTTTTCAAACGCACGCCAAATCCACAAAAATTAATACTTTTTAAAATCCGATCGACATTATCTAGCTATAACCCTCTAGATTAACGGTTTTTTTTTTGTTCTAGATTCAAAAGTGCAGCAGTGGTGCTGCGTGCCGCGGAGCCCTGCAAGCAAAACATGCCCCGGGAAGATGGCTGTGGAACCGCCATTTTGTTTTTTTTTTTCGCTGTAAAAAAATTGGATAATAAAGTTTAATGTATGCCCGATAACACCCTTAAAAGTTTTTTTTCAATTACCTTCAATTTCGGAAGCAAAAAATTCGTGAAAAAACCTTTCTTTTTGGACTATTACAGTGGCATTACCCCTTAATCTAATTGTTTCATTACTTATGATTTAAAAAAGGCACGTGTCATTACAGTAAGTAACGACACGTGGAAATTAATACTTTTGGCCTTGTGATAAATAAAGTAGTAATATTGTAGAGCAATCATCACCATAAGGGCGATTAAATTAGAAACACCCTACTTAGTAAAATTAAAACTGTATCAATATCAAAATGTGAATACATAAGTAGTTGTTTTTACAAAACCATATCATTCGGTATCGAATTCATCATGAATAACATGTGGAGAAAGTTTTTCCAGAAAAATAAAATAACACGCTATCCGGTAGAAACTCTTTTAGATAATCGATTAGATGAAAATTTCAGTCGGATCATGTATCCTTTCCAACTGGTACAATACGTCACTTGCAATTTTAAATATGGGATTCGTAATCATTTTATCGCTTCCAATTCTCGTTTGTTATCTGGCATAACGATTTTGTCGACAGTGAATTTTATGTTCATGGCCACGTATTTGTTCTTTGGCAATCATGGTCCTCAAAAATATCGTCTGTTTAAGAGTAGTTTGTTAAGCATTTGTATTTGGATTCACATATCCATAAATTATGTCAGTATAATTACTAACACGATTTTGAACATCTACAGAAGTCAGTCTTACGTCGACCTTGTCATCAAATACAATGCCATTTACAGAGTCTACAGAACGCATGACTTCCGCAGTGTTCTTGTTACGAATAGGGTTTCAGTTTTTATTGTATCATTTTATACTATCTTTTACTTCGTAACGCACATCATCACTATTCATGGATCTATATCATTTTCGATTAGTCTAATAATTGTTAATATTCATCTATCAGTATTCGATTATTATGTGGCTTATAGTACGAGCTACATAACATTAACAAATAGATTTCTCAAAATATGGTCCGAAGAGTTTGATAAACTGGAAACGATGGGCGGTGAAAATAAAGTCAAGAAAATGGAAGAATCTTTCGTAATGTATGTTAAAATTTTGGACGCTTTTAAATCGTTTCAAAAAATATTACAAGAAATGGTGAGTATCTTTTTTCTCTTGTGAGTATCTTACAATATAAATATATACTAGTACCTAACTTAACTTTCGTAAGTGAAAAGGGAACAAAATCACTTATTCTAGGTAAATATATAACATTAACTTTCAGGTACTATTTCACGTGATAGAAACCGGATTGCATGGACTTTTATATGTGGAAACTACTATATCGATGATCAAAACGTATCCAAAATTGCAGGACACCAACGTAATTAATTTTTTATTTATTTAATTAACTAATACAGATTTTTTTATAGGGAATAGGGAATTTTCTAATAGGGATCACTTCTAGACAACACTGTAGGTACATAGTACATCTTATCTTAAAATCAAATAAATCGTAGTTGAAAAGCATGTTTGTAGAATTTCATGTATAAATCTGTGAATGGAAACACTATAAGTGTTCTTAATCATTGTAATATTAGTTCCTTAGCCGCTGTAGTATTTTCCATTTTTCTCTATACCTAATGCTTGTTGTTAGATTAGTCGTAGTTATCAGTCAATCAGTTTGGTTCATTCCAATCCAGTCAATCATTTATAATCATATTTAAATACAATTTAATAAATCTACCTCTAAGTGTTAGTATTGTATATTTTAATTTCAACACTAGTTGCGACCCGGCAGGTTAACCCGCTGAAAAGTTGCCTATACGTTATTCCAGTTACCTACATACCAAATGTCAGCTCAATCAGTTCAGCTGTGAAGAGGTAACACACATCCATCATTTCGCTTTTATAATACCTACCTTATGCTTTCGGCTTCATCCGTTTATAAATAAAGAAGATACGTAAAAACTATGTTTGCCTCTATTTTAAGAACAACATATTCATGTGGGTGATTTTCGTCGCGATCTTTATGATTATAAAAAACCTCAGCATTCAGTGGTACCTCGGTGTCCAAAGCGAGAGACTGTATTTAAGCAATGAAAATGCTATCAACACCTGCATTAAGTACATGAATCGTACGGAGTCGGGTAAGCTTTTTAATTAAACCGGATTCGACACTCCGAATTTCTTCGAATCATTGCCACCAGCAGAGGGCCTATTGGCTAATTCTCACCCACTACAATTGATGACAACTTCAATGTACATAGCTGCGTTTGTTATTATACTCATATTAATGAGGAGGTTTAAGCAAGTAATGTACGCAATTTTGTCTATGGATTCTAGTGTTTTACATGTCGTTTAGCGATAGCCAATAGGCCCTCAGGTAGGGCAGGCCTACGGCCTATTAGAGCCAGACACAAGCAGACAGCCCGCCGCCATTCATGGTCACCGGTTACCATCGCCAGTTGCCAGACACACAAGCAGACAGCCCGCCGCCATTCATGGTCACCGGTTACCATTGCCAGTTACCAGTTACCATCCGAAAAATGGTTGATTGAACATTGAACCCCGTGAAGACAAATATTAAGAGCGTAATAGGGTGACGCTGCGCTGTTAAGAAATTTTGAATATATTTTTTTTAATTATTGCTCCTCATGTCATATTTAATATATCAAACTGAAAACACTTTAAAATATGTGCAAAGTGCAATATTATGCAAGGCTGATCTTGAGGAATTTTCAATAAAATAATTTCTAATGAATTTATATTTCAAAATTTGTCAAATAGCAAGATAGCGTCACTCGATATATACGCTCTTAAAAGCGTTTAAAATTTTGTTTGCCACGAGAATATTTTCTCCACAGCTCAAGAGAAGATAACATGCAAGAACATCCAGAGACTAAGCTCGGCGGAGTTCACCAAGATGGTTTTATGCGGCATACTCGTGGTCGATGCCAATCTGCCTCTAGAGTTGTTCAGTTTAATTGTCACCTACGTCATTGTCTTACTACAATTTGCATTTTTATAGTTTATGGAGGTAGAACTACGAATAAGAATGTACATCTCTTCTTCGTAGAGGTAGAAGCTACAGTTTTAGGGAGTGAAATATAGTTCAAGTGGGCGTCACAATTCACAATAGATCAGTAATGGTCGAAGCGGCATACCTAGAGCCCCTGAATTGCTCCATTTTAATAAATATATAATAATATTATGTTTATAATCACACAATACAATATGTCATATTCATAATTCATAATACTAAAGCCGCGTACATGAACATTCAAAAAAATCTCTGTGATTTTGAAGAATATTGACATTATGTTTTGTTGTACGTGCTTTCCATCGGATATGGAAAGCAAAAAACATTTTTGGAGCAAACAAGAAGTCAAAATCGCCGAGATTTTTTTTTAATGTTGTGATGTTTGTGTTGAATGTTTGAACTAAAAAAGTCACTGGAGACGCGGCTTTAAGTAAACATTAAACATGACTTAGGATTATTAGACATGCTTTGATTGTTTTATATGCCTACGCTTTATTATACGTGAAACTTTGTAAGAATGTATGGATGTCTGGATGTATGTTTGTTACTCTTTCACGCCTAAACGGGTGGACCGATTGAGCTGAAATTTGGTAAAGACCCTGGAATAACACATAGGCTATAGAACAGCGCGTAAAACCGCTGGGCGCAGCTATATTTACCTATGCATATAGGCAAGGGCGGATTCAGGATTTGGTTCTGGGGGGGCCAAGATGCAGAAAGGCAAAAATATTATATTTTTTACCAAGAAAAGTGTGTGTTTAGCTCGCTCTGAACAGTTAGGAAGTTCAAATATCCTTTATAATAAGTGCGCGAACAGCTAGCTGCGAGCGCCGAGAAAAAAATTATAATCTTGACCATGAAATATGTGTAAAATTCGTAACTCTACAAGGCTTCTGGGGGGTGCCATGGCCCCCTGCCCCCCCCCCCCCCCCTAAATCCGCCTATGCATATAGGTATAATAATATGTGTAAAATAAATATACTGTACTTAATTAATTGTTTATTGTTTTAATATCGTCTTAAATTAAGTATATTATTTGATTTTATAACACGTTCCACAATAATAAATATATTGTATTCTGATTATTTTGGCACAATAAATAACCGTTTTGATTGGCGTCTATACTACTTTGAGTGGCCATGCATTCATGCAACACTTCCAACCAGTTTCCCATAAAAAGTAGGTAGGTATATCTCTTTCAAACAAATAAATAGGCCAAGCGCTAGTCCGCTATAATTTTCCTGGAAAGTCCTTTTTTATGTGAAGAAGTAAGAAGACGTGCAAGACGCTATCCAGATGATAAGAGATATCGCTGCCCATAATCAGTACAGTGTTACCCAGAATTTCTCAATGATGCGCAATTCTAGGTGCACTGCACCAACGCCAAATCAAAAAGTTTCATAACAACCCGTCCCTCATTTTGAAGTATGTATTCAAAGACACCCCACACGATGGGATCAGCCAGGAAAAAATATGCATTCCCATCTTCCATGTTTAAGAGGTACCCTAAATTAATTAATTTTGAATTATATTTTTATACCGTTCTCTTACCCATACTATTTCGCTTATTTGTGCAAATTTTTTAGAACTTATAGCGTCTCCGTAAAGCCTCGGTCGGACAGACGGACAAAGCGAAACTATAAGGCTTCCTTGTTGACTACGGAAGCCTAAAAATGAATTTAGGTAGAGAGTAGAGGTACTTTATTTTTTAGGGGTTTGGCGTCGTCTAGTAATAAATAGTTGAACATACCCACACTCACTGGCGGATCCAGGATTTGGTTCTGGGGGGGGGGGGCAAGGTGCCGACGGGCAAAAATATTATAATTTTTACTACGAAAAGTGTGTTTTGCTCGTTCAGAACAGTTAGAAAGTTAAAATATCCTTAATAATAAGTGCGCGAGCAGCTTGCTGCGAGCGCCGAGAATAAAATTATAATCTTGACCATGAAATATGTGCAAAATTCGTATCTCTACAATCTACAATGCTTCGGCCTTGGCCCCCTGGCCTCCCCCCCTAAATCCGCCTATGCCCACACCCACATAAAAAAGATTTAAAATTCTACAAATTGTTTTGTAGAGGAGAGCCGTTAAAAAAATGTTTAAAAAACTTACATGTTGACACAACACTAATATGATCACTATTCTATACATTTTCTCGCATCACTCACATGGGGCCGGCCACAATGATGCCTCCATCATGAAGTACCCATTAATATCATCTCGCCACTGTCCTATCACCCACATCCGATTGATAGAGATATAGCAGAGATAGGCACGCGCCAAACGATATAATCTTTGTACGTGACCATAATATGATATTAATTACAATAATATAATTAAGTTCTTAATGAAAAACGCTGATTTTGATATTTTTATCGATCTCTAGTTTCTAGTTCTGCGGAGCGTGTGATATGACCTAATTAATAGCCTTGATACATTTTATAATTTGAGTTTTGGTACCTAGGTAGGTACTCCTAAAGTATCTATTAATGTTTATTTATTACTTGCTAGCTGCGCCCAGCGATTTTACCCGCTGTTCAGTAGCCTATATGTTAATACAGGATTCAAGCTACATCTATACCAAATTTCAGCTCAATCGGTCCACTCGTTTAGGCGTGGAAGAGTAACAGTAAATAAGTAAACTGGGTGAGTCACCGCCCTTTTTCCGATATCTTTAGTCCGATATCCCTAACGAGACTGCGCGTATTACTGCCCCAACTGCCCATGGTCTCTACGGCAACGGGCAACGGGGACGAGGTGATAAAGCGGGTCCAACGCGCGTACTTAAGCCTCTTCTTTGAACTGGCGTCTTCCGCTGCTGCTGGCGGTGAGTAGACGGTGCGACTCAAGCGGCTGGCGGCGATAGTATGCTTTTTGCTTACCAAAACTTACTGCGCTAGAAGATATCTTTACATAATGCTATGTAAACAATCAGCGGTCATATTTCACTAGGCAATTTCTATTTTTTTGACCCGCTCGATCCACGGCCTCCTTCAGCGACATAGCTTCTTCCCAGAAGGAGACCACAGTCTGCCACGACTCCTCGCTGCCGAGCATGGCGTTGACCACACTAGGCAGGGAAAAATTTGGGGTCATTATTCCCTTCGAAGGAAACCAGACGCCGAAACCAGCTGGTCTAATTTGACGGAACCCTGTGTCCGATAAGAATGCGAAGTCTCTGACAAGTGCCGAGAGTGTGTGCCGCTGCGGACCCCATGCAGCACACACTTCCAGCGTGTGGAGCGCCATATCCTCTGGCGCCCCACATTCATGACAGAAACTAACTAAACATCTGCCGTGATGTTGTAGGTTGGGGCTGGGGACCTTAGGCTACCGCGAATGGGTGCTTCGGCGTACCCGCTGCCCCTGTATTATGGCGTCCCACAGGAACACCCCCAGGTTTTTTAGTGGGTATCCCCGCCGCGCCTATCTTCCGCGAGGGAGTCTCACATACCGCCTCACGCCCCTCAGCGTGGGGTGATGACGCGTAACGCATTTTTCCTGGGTCAAAAAATGGGGAATCCAATTACTTATATATATTATTTTTATATCTTTTGGCGCCATCTAGTGAACATAGTTTAAACTATGAAATAGTGCGCCATCTGTTGCCAGGCAGTTGTTCTGGAAATATGTTAATGCTACTCGTCGAGAGATGGCGCTGTAAAAATATCTAAGACAAATTTATTGTGACATAATCTATGTTTTATTTTTTGTCTGTGATATATACGCCATTTGTTAATGTTCCATTTAGCTATTTTTATATGAAGATAAAATTGACTTTTAGCATGAATCTTGAATCTGCACTGCTCATCAATATGAAAATGTTCTAATGCCAAAACGAGATAAAAAATACTCTTAGCCATAATGAGTGGCAGCTGCAGCCACGCAAAAAAAAAACAAAAACGTCAAGTCAATTTCAAAATTCATTTGAATTTCGTTGTTGTTCGTTAAATCGCGTTGTGTTCAATATTTTCATAAAATGAAATGTGAAATAATGGATTTAAGTTAAATAACACTTATTCATGATAGCCTGTGTATGTGATCAATTTGTTAACTGATAGATAACTTCAACAACCATTAGATTATTCAAGAAAAATACCAAATAACGGTCTAAAAGGATTGCAAAGGAAACCGACTTTTGTTTACGAATCTAGTTCAAAAATCTACGCTTTACAATGGATGATTTTCTAAAAATTGAGAAGATCGGGGAAGGTACTTACGGTGTAGTGTACAAAGGAAAAAATAAACTCACCGGACAGTTCGTAGCAATGAAGAAAATTCGGTTGGAATCTGAGGACGAGGGCATTCCATCTACTGCTATCAGGTGCGTTGTTACATTCTGAATTAACACATTTGATTTGTTATCAATTTACCCATAAAACTACGCGTTTGATTCTATATTATATTCTAGTAAAAATGCATGCTTGCAAATTGATCATAACCTCATTATTCATATTAATATTTTTGTATAATAAAAGCTTGCATTATAATCTTACCGCAGAAAAATAATATTAATCAGAAAAAATATAACCCTAATTTACTATATTTAAAAACTTTAAAATGAATTTACAGAGAGATCTCCTTGTTAAAAGAACTGAATCACCCAAACATTGTGAAACTAGAAGATGTCCTTATGGAAGAGTCACGTCTGTATCTCATCTTTGAGTTCCTCGCCATGGACCTCAAGAGGTACATGGACTCACTTGGATCTGGCAAGGTATTTTCAATACTTATAGTTTGGTATGACAATAACTTTTACTTCTATAATAAACATTACTATGGCAATTTTTTAGATAGATAGATGGCAATTTTATGGCAGTAGCTAGCTTTAAAATCCACCTATTTTACCTGCGGAAAAGTAGTACATATCTACATATTTATTCCAGGGTCAAATGTCAGCCAAATTTCAGTTTCAATCATTCAAAACAAACACACTTGTTCATAATTTTGCTTTTATAATAATTACTAGCTTATGCTCGCGGCTTTACCCACGTGGCAAAATCCTTTCTTAGCAGATCTCTACACCTTAAAACCCACCTGTATGCCAAATTTCAGCTTAATCGGTACAGCGGTTTGGGGTGCGTTGATAGATCAGTCAGTCACGCTTTCCTTTTATATTATATTTAGATTAACTGTGCCCAGCGGTTTTCTTTACTTAATTTGAAAAAAATAAAATATTAGTAATATTTTTTTATATTATATTGAATAAATGATTACAACAAACATAATTTACTGTTTCCATTTCATGTCCTAATTAATGCAGAATAATGGGTAAAATGCACCAAATCCCAGTTTCGGTTGGACTCTAATTATTATAATGTGTTTTAGTTTATGGACCCGGGAGTGGTGAAAAGCTACCTGTACCAGATCAACAGTGCCATTCTGTACTGCCACCAACGCCGTATTCTACACCGAGACCTCAAGCCACAGAACCTGCTCATCGACAAGACTGGCATCATTAAAGTGTGTATTTTTTACTCATTTTATCTAATACTTTGGCTGTGGCGATTTTTTTAAGTACTGTCCGCAGTGACAATGTTCGAAGTATAGTGTGTATAGTGTAGTAGTAGTAGTGTGGCTTCATTTCACATAATACGATGTTTGTGTATATACAGCCATGTTTTGTTTTATTACTATAATATGGTATAAAATAAAGTTGCTTCCTGTGTTTGTCTGTCCCTATTTATGCTTATATCTTTAAAACTACTCAACGGATTTTAATGCGGTTTTCATTAAGAGATAGAGTACTTCAAAAGGAAGGTTTAGGGTAAAGGTAGGTTTAGGTTTTGTATAATACATGCATAATATAGTAAAAAACCCTGATAATTTCCTAATAAGTGCGACGAAGTGCTCATGGGTCCACTAGTATATTCATATTTGACAATTTTCTTTAAATTTTTTCAACAATGTTTGTAGTATTTTGGTAACTGTTAATGCAACATGTGTAATGTTGCAGGTAGCGGACTTCGGTCTGGGGCGTGCGTTCGGCGTGCCCGTGCGCGTGTACACACACGAGGTGGTCACGCTGTGGTACCGCGCGCCTGAGGTGCTGCTCGGGACTCAGAGGTACACTACCCACCTTTTTTATACAACGAAGTAAGAAGACGAGCAAGACGCTCTCCTGATGGTAAGAGATAACGCTGCCCATAATTAGTACAGTGCTACCCAGTGCACTGCACCAACGCTTCTTACTTGAGAGTCATTAGATGTTAAGACTCTTCAGCCCAGTAATTTCACTAGCTACAGTGCCTCCTACCGAACCACAGCAATGTTTGCACATCCCTGCTCAGGCGGTAAAATAACCGGCGCTAGTCAACCTCCTGCAAAGGAAGTCTACCCCTGGTAAACGTATCCGTAGGTTGACTACAACAAACGACTGTAGAGGTCGTCGGCAATCCACGAAGCCTGCTGAGATTCATCAGGGAGCTTGGGTGACTTGAGTGATACAACACTCTGAACATCTTGTGGAAACCAGCCTGCATACCAGTACCAGTATAACTGTAGAGTCTGTGGTGATGTTAGAGAAACAATGGAGCACATTTTGTTCGCATGCGATGTCTTGGCTATGAAACGCATGAGCCTCCTTGGGACTATTTGATTGGTTTGGGACTTGGGATTATATTGATACCACAAACAGGAGGAGTATAGCTTTCTTCCTCTTAGTGAGATCACCTTTTAATGAACCACTTCTTCGAAGAGTAGGAAGGGGTAAGGTGAGGGGGTTAACACAATAGATCCCAATGTGTTGATGTGATGCTTATTGCTTGTTAGTCATGCATCATTCATTCAAAAATATTCCGTTTTTGCTAATAACTTTTTAAAGTTAAAATAAGAAAGTGATATGGAACACAAAACTACAGTGCCCTCCTACTGAAGCACAGTAATCACAGTGTATAGATAATTGATTTTATGTATATTTGCAGGTATGCATGTCCCATAGACATGTGGTCAGTGGGCTGCATATTCTCGGAGATGTCGTCCAAGAAGCCGCTGTTCCAGGGAGACTCAGAGATCGACCAGCTCTTCCGCATCTTCAGAATGCTGCGCACCCCCACTGAAGAGATCTGGCCCGGAGTCTCGTCTCTGCCCGATTACAAGCCCACATTCCCCAACTGGAACACATTCAATCTGCACAATCATGTAAGTACTTGATGTCCTGGCTACGAAACACACCAGCCTCCTTGGGGCAGTGTACCCCAAACCGGAGGAGTACAGTTCTTTTTTTTTATAATTTATTCTGTCCATGGATACAAGTCCTTCAGTCGAAATCTTCAATATAATTTTAAGTTCATTGTTTATTGGAAAGGATATTCCCTCCAATATTCGATAAAGAGTGGGCGTTTATTGAATCACATCGATTCATTTTGTGACGATTCTTGAAAATAGCAGACAGTTGAACTTTTTTCCATTCTTCAACACTAAATCACATTCACAAACACTCAACGTTTATTAAACCCACTATTAATACGCGTTTAGCACTTATTGCAAAATTATTATCCAAGAACACAAAAAATTTCATCCGCTTTCCAAAAGCGCGGCAAAATGAATCGTACAGTTCTTCCTCTTGGTGGGATTGCCGCTTTGATTCATCAGTTCATCAAGGAGTACACAATAGATCCCAATGGGCCGATGCATTGCTGTCTTTGTCAGATAAAATAAGATGTAAGTACTTTAAAGTTTATTCTAAATGGTCACTTCACCGAAAGTAACCTTATTATTTATGTTTCCTACCTTGTATTTTGGTTTATGGATTAAGATAATCTTTTTTATTTGAAAGGAAAAGATAATGGCATCAAATGGACTTCCCATTTTCTAACCAAACACCAGACTATGATCGAGCTATGCTAGATCCTGAGCAGCAGAGATATTTATTGCTCAAAAACTTTAGAGGTTATGTAGTAATAAAACAATAGACCTAATATTTATTTTCATTTCTTATAGAGCGAAAAAATCTCATAAATGCCTGAAATCGATGACCACAGGCCCTCTTTTCGAGTGAGAGTGTTGAAAAGTATTTATTTATTTTATGTGGAGAAGTAAGAAGACGAGCAAAACGCTCTTCTGATGTTAAGAGTTCACGCTGCCCATAATCAGTACAGTGCTACCCAGAATTTCACAATGATGTGCAATTCTAGGTGCACTTCACCGTGCACCAACGCTTCTTACTCAAGAGTCATAAGATGTTAAGACTCTTTAGCCTAGTAATTTCACTAGCTACAGTGCCCTTCTACTGAAGCACAGTAATGTTTGCACATTACTGCTCAGGCTGTAGAATAACTGGCACTGTTGGGGTACCCACCTAGACGACCTCCTGCAAAGGGAGTCTACCACCTGGTAAAAGTAGATTGTGTCCTTCCAGGTGCAGAACCTAGACGAAGTGGGCATGGACTTGCTGCAAAAGATGCTGGTGTACGACCCGATGAAGCGTATCTCAGCCAAGGACGCGCGCCGCCACCGCTACTTCCGCGACGTCAAGTTACCGCCCGCACTCGCCGACCTCAACACGCACGCTTATATCAGGCATGAAGACACCAACGGGAACTCGTAGATGTCCTACTGACCTAAATTATATAAACTTTTTTTAACAAATGTGTCAAAAAAAGTTTTTGCAAGCCAATGGGCTGTGGCGGCGTTATAGAACTATCTCAGGTGCCTGAAACACGCACTATTATATCAGGCATGATGATACCAATGGGAACTCATAGATGTCCTAATTAGATACTTAATGGACAAAAATTGTAGGTTAACATCCCTATTCATTATTATGTAAGTCCTTTCCCGTGATCTCGTCTGATCTTAAGCGATGGTGCGGTCGAAGGTGGTAGCACACTAAACCTAGAAGGCGGGATAATAGACTAACCTCAAAGCGTGAGCTTCTCATAAAAGACCACGTGACTGTCCGTAAAGGGTCGAGCCGAGCTTCGACTTTTATCCGTTCTATTCGTGAGTTTTGTCGGTATTTTTACATAGTTAATATGGATAACACTGACTTGTGTCTAGACTACCGACTAAATATAATGATAAAAAATTCTTATTCATTACCAGTCCTGCAAATTGTAACAAATCCTAGAACTTCGATGTGAAAACTATAACATTTTACTGCAAAAAATGCTCAAAATGTAACTAACAAATCGCACACCTAGTACAATACAAGGTCAACTCAAAAAGTATTTTTACAGCAATTGCAATTTTATTTATACTTGTTTAAGTTTGAAATTATAAAAAAATATTTTTTTGAGTTGGTGCTGTATTGATATGGGAGTGCGAAATGATAAAATGCGGCCTTCAGAGTTATTGTAAATATGTAGGCATTTTATCAATGAGGTTGAATGAATGGAAATTGAAATATTTGTACTCGCGATGAGAGTTAGTGTGTCATTATTTTTATGTTTAGGATTGTGTTTAGTGATTTTCTTCTTGCCTTCTAAGGCTTATCAAAATTCGTATAGTATATTTAAATCGCCTGGTTATTTATCACAGATAGATAAATCATTTATGGTACTCTCACACAGTAGTTATATGATTTTACAGAACCTTGGATAACATTTTTAAGACAAAGGTTTATAAATTAAAACATCATAAAGCATGCTCAATATATCGCATACCTAGTATAGTCATAACTCAGAAATGATCTTTTAAGATTACCTTAGACCTTAATTAATAAGTGGAGATAAATTTGTCATTGCAAAAACTTAGTAACTGGAAATTAATTTGTGAGCACAAAAACTTAGTTTTTGAGTTAATCCAGTGTTTTATTAGGTGTGCGATGTGTACTTGTATAATCATAATCTGTCTGAATATAATTTCAAAAACATTTCTTTGTCACGAATCATGTCTTAAAACTTTGTAAAAAAAATAATATGGTGTAGTAAACACCTTTATCATTCCAGTAACTATCTATTTCTGTGTGTTCTAGGTATTGTGTTTTCGGATTTTGTAATGAAGCGTACTCGTATAGGGCTGTATGGAGCGTAAAGCTATTTTTGTACTTTTGTATGTCAACTAGCGTCGGGTACGCAGAGTTTGCTAGAACTACGTTTTCTTGTAAATATGCTCGTGCCAAACGGTTGAAAGGATATTCTTATTAAAATAGATCTTTTTATATAATTCTTGCGCCTTGGGTGGTAAATTGAATCTGAGGCCCGTTCCAATCGCTGGAAGCCGACAAAAAATTAAATGTTAGAGAAATAAAAAAACCCTTAAAGGTATTTCTTTACCCTATCTTATAATATACATAATAAGTATACATAAAAGATAAAAAAATCTTATTGTCATTACCGTTCTATGTCTATAGCAACATTTTTGTCGACTTAAAATGATTGCCACTACAACCACGTGTAAATTTGGCGTTTCGATTGCTATTGAGATTGTGTGAACCAACTAATATAATCCGCGCCATAAAACTTGACCCAAAATGAATAAAACATCCTTATGAGACAGTACTATCTGACGAAAGAAGTAATGTGCGCTAGTATAAACGAAGCTAAAGTACACCCACAGCCATCTATGATGTCACCCTATATTAGTGGTTACAGTTCTTTGGCGCGGACTAATAACAATAGTAAAATCCAATCGAGATTTACAAGACTTATAACGTCAATCAATTTTGAATTTAAGGGGGTTCAAAAGTTAACAATCACATATCGTATGATGTTTCATGAATCCATAATGTTTAAATACCTATTTATTCAGTACCTGTACCTACTAAGTTTAATTCTAAGTGCCACTGAGTTTTATACTTGGACGAGTTTCGTTTGTTGGCCCCTTTAGACACTTATTTTCCCTTGAAACATTTCATTAGTTTCCAGTGATTTTAATGTTAACTATTTTCTCCATCGAACCCTACATATGATAATAATATTCTAGTTTTTAATTTTATCATATAATAATAATGAATTTGATTAATTTTAATTATCATAAGTATTCTTCTTAATTAAATATAGTATGACTTACATACATAGTTTTATTTATAAAAGAAAATACGATTAACGAAATTAATATCTTTATTATGAACACAAATAATATTGACTAATAAAATTACAAAAACCATATAATATTCGTCTTATTGAAAGTCTAAAAAACTATAATTAATGTCAAACGCTCCTAATTAATGATTAAAAACATTCAAGCACCCATAATATGTGAAAATTAATATAACACTTATAGAACTGAAACACAACGGTGTTGATTAAAAGCCGCCTCTCCAGCTTGTGTTTCGGTTCAACAGCCCTGGATTTACACTAGGGGCATTCGGGGCGAGTGCCCAGGGCGGCAAATTTGGGGGGGGGGCAAATTAACTTAACTGGGGGCGGCAAATTTCTAATCTAATGTAATCGCGCACCTCCATAAGGAGGGGGCGGCATTTTGGCTAAATCCGGGCCTGGGTTCCAACGTTCAACAAAAACATAAACATTAAAAAATATCTCGGCGATTTAGATGAATATTGATATTATGTTTTGTTTTACGAGCTTTTCATCGGGTATGGAAAGCAAACGCATTGTTGGAGCAAATAAAAAGTGTAGTATGACAATGTTTTGTGATGTTTTTGTTGTTTGAACCGAAACACGCGCTGGAGACGCGGCTTTACACTTTCTCATTACGTGCGACTCTCGCAAAAATTAAATTCTACGAACACAAATGAGAAAATTCGTGAAATAGTACGAGCGAAAGAGTCGCATGCAAGGATATAAAGCTCTTGTACGTGTGCTTTTACAATGGGACAAACAGTTCTGTCCCTATTACTATAAAAAGGTTGCGCAAAATTACTCGCACCTTGTACTTTAATGGTATAATCCGGTTAGAGTAAGTAAGTCCACGTATGGGTAGAGTGACCAGTGGTGATAGTGATCAGTGGTGTGTAGTGTTGTTCAGTGGTGTGTGGTTTTGTTCAGTGGTGTGTGGTGTTGTTCAGTGGTATGTGGTGTTGTTCAGTGGTGTGTAGTGTTGTTCAGTTGAAGTGTTGTTCGGTGTTGTTCAGTAGTGTGTGGTGTTGTTCAGTGGTATGTGGTGTTGTTCAGTGGTGTGTAGTGTTGTTCAGTTGAAGTGTTGTTCGGTGTTGTTCAGTAGTGTGTGGTGTTGTTCAGTGGTATGTGGTGTTGTTCAGTGGTGTGTAGTGTTGTTCAGTGGTGTGTGGTGTTGTTCAGTGGTGTGTAGTGTTGTTCAGTGGTGTGTAGTGTTGTTCAGTGGTGTGTGGTGTTGTTCAGTGGTGTGTAGTGTTGTTCAGTGGTGTGTAGTGTTGTTCAGTGGTGTACAGTGTTGTTCAATGGTGTGTGGTGTAGTTCAGTGGTGTATGGTGTAGAGCGCGGGGTGCGCGGCGGTAGGCTGCGGCTGCAGGATGATGCGGTGCACGCCGCTCATGTCCTGCTGCCCCAGCCCCGACACCACCGTGCCAGGCTGTAACTGTTCACAACAATTCATATTAACTACCATACACAAGAGAACCAAAATAGATCGCTTGCGTGATCTTAGAGATACAAGTATAGACTTGTATAGACTAATGCGGGGTAATGCGGCCAGCCTTAAGGGCACTTTTGGGTCGGGGTGTACACGGGAGCTTCCCTGACGTTTAGGTTTATTTAATTTATAAGTATTGTAATAATTAATAGAATATATTGTGAGTCTATACTTAGTTCGGGGATGGGAGCTCAGTAACCCTGCAGGGGGTTGTGCCTAAATGTTACCGACATACATTACCAAAAATTTGAAAAAAAAATTAAAAGCAAAGTTTTATATTTATTGTCAAATTTAGGTAGGTACTAAACTTTATGTAAGTATACAGGCCTCCTAAGTTAACTTGTAAATTTTGGTTCAAACCATAAATGATTATGAAAAAAAAACGCCATAACATGGCGGGGTGCGGGGTTGACTCGTTCAAAGTAGAAACTCTTTGATTCAAAAACAATGCGTATCATCGGCGATAGCATACCTCCGGTAATGCGTACTGTATTGGTGTCCTCTATGCTAACTACGAATTGGGTTCCCACCCAAACTTATGGAAAGAGGGCTGCACTCTTAATTTCTTATCCATTTTAAAATTGGTGATAATGATGGAATATTACGTGTTAAAAGTTAAATACATACCTGTAATATATTGGGCAACATCGTCTGACACGTTGATGTAGCCACGTGGAGTTGTTGCTGTTGTACTTGTTGCACTCCCACCGCCTGTACAACAAAAACGCAATTATACAACAAAAACTCAATTATACAACAAAAACTCAATTATATAACAAAAACGTAATTATTAATTATACGGCAAATACATTATATTGTTCAACTAAAGCCGCATCTCCAGCTCGTGTTTTGGTCTACAGTCTACACAATGAACAAAAACATATCAACAACTTATTCATAAGTAGCTGCGCCCAGCTATTTTACCCGCTGTAAAGTAGCCTATGTGCTCAATAGGTCCACCCGTTTAGTCATGAAAGAGTAACAAACATACATCCATACATTCTTACAAACTTTCACGTTTATGATATTAGTAAGATTTATTTATTTAACATTTTGTATGGAAAAATCCTTTGACAAAACAACATTCGTGTGCGTCAGCACGCGGTTTGACTTCAGATACAGCAGTTAAGTTTTCTGCAGTCAATACTTATGTCAAGCCCAGTAAAATCGAATCCAAGATGTACAACGTACCTATCACATCATATCACACTCATATTATAAAGGCGAAAGTTTGTGAGTGTGTATTTTTGTTACTTCTTCACGCCTAAACGGGTGGACCGATTGAGCTAAAATTTGGCATAGAGATAGCTTACACCCTGGACAACACATAGGCTACAGCACAGCGGGCACCGCTGGGCACAGCTAGTAGATAAGTAATAAGTAGTGAAACTATGGAGCGACTAAACTACGACTGTGGAGCTATTCAAACGATGGACCACCTTCTGCAATGCCCCAGCTGCCCTGTAATATGTACGAAACAGGATCTCATTGAGGCCAATGACACAGCTATAGCTCTGTCCACCTACTGGTCCAAGCAGCTATAGATCTTTAAAAAAAAAATGTGTGCGTGTACTAGTTTACACACGTAAGAAGTGAAACTTCTTTAATTAAATTAATTTTAAATTTATAAATTTTTTAAATTTATGTTCATTGGAGAAAGTGAAAGTACTCTTCGTCTGAACCAACCGTGGTAGGGGCAAGAAACAAAAGATGGCGCGTAACTGAAAAATGTGACGCGTAACCGAAAAAATGTGACGGTAAATTTTTTCCAACGCCGATAAAGAAGTTTCACTTCAAAAAAGCTATTTCGACTCGAAAAGAAGAAGAAGTAGTGAAACTTACATGTATCTGTATCGGTTGATGTTGCTGTTGCGGGTGTATCTGTATGGTCTGCACGTGCAGTTGTTGAGGTTGCTAGAACAACACAAAAGGACTTTAATAATTAACTTTTCATAATTGTTATACACGCTGCCGTGCAGAGACTGAACCGCAGAAAAATAATTTTTACAGTTTTATTTTCAAACTTATTCTCGGCCACAAGCCAATCTACCGAATATCCAAGTGCTCCAAACCACTGTCAGATGGCAGAGTGTCCAGAATGCTGGCAGCATTGCCACGTTGAATGGCAATACTTATACGTTGGGCCAAATATCAATATTATTTTATCAGTTTACTTTTACCACGGTAATCTCTTTACCGTGCTTTTACTGTGGTTTAGTATCTGCAAGGCAGCACGTTCCCTCTACGAGTTAACATGACAAAAAATTGAACGCATCCAATAAGTAATTTATTTCCCATCAAGTACGTTAATTAAAATATTGGACACATATTTTAACCTTGTATTTTTTTTAATAAACGGATGAGATACAATGCTCCAACGTTAAAGTTGCTAGGTGATGACGTCATTTTACAGGTCATTTTATTTTAATGTCGAAATATTTTAAAAAGCAGGGCGTTATATCTCCGCAACTTAGGTAATATTAAATTTAAAAAAAATACCAATCTATTAGGAATATTTAAAACACCCAAAAACAATAAAATGCGAGTAAAAAAAGCAAAGTGAAAAAGCTCCACGTAACTCAAAATTGAAAAAAAAATGTTCATTCTAAAATATTTCATGCTTCATTTTAAAAAAGTATACTACAAGTGCTTATGCAAAGAGAGATCATCCATTTTAAGCCTTATATTGCTGCCATCTTCGTCTGATTACAGAAAACCCACATCAATAATGTCTGTGTCATCATAATATTTTAGTATTTTTTAATTATTGCCTTTTGACCACCATCTCGCGTGATGCTAAGCGACGATGCAGCCGTAGATGGTAGCAGGCTAAACTAAACGGGATAAATCCCTTCCTGGCTGACATTTAAGCGCAGGGCTAGCTTATAAGGTAGAGTGCAAACAACATCAAGAGTCTTGTACCGAGTTAACCTGTTGCGTTTGCTGCAGCTGCAGCGATTGTACCGACGATATCACCGGGTACGTGTGACCCTGCCCGCCCTGCAACAAATTAAGGGCGGAATAAGGATGCGGACAAGGTCAACAAATTATTAATATAATATAATTAGTCCGTAATTTTAACAAAAATGGATATTCGATACGTATCAGTATAAGTTAGTTTTTAGGTCAAGAGTCAAGAGTCAAGACGAGTACCAACGTACCGACTTGAGTACCCACAAGTGACGGATTCACTCACCACTCTTACCTCCTAATCCCACATGTTTAGCGCGTTTAAGTGTCATTTTTATGATATTTTTTATAATCTATTGATGGAAAAACAAATTTTAGCAACCCTATTATAGCTGTTCATATAATACTACTTCGTGGTCGGTGATGTCACTTCCGCATTGGCCTTACTAACCATTCACGGAAGTACCGCGCCATTATTACGGACGCTGCTTGAATCATCTTTCATAGACGTAAAGACTATGATGATAATACTATTATAAAGTATTGTTTTATCAACAACCCTAATGTAAAACTGTTACAACAACAATACCTGAACTCCAGAGACAGTAATAGTCTGCGGCATCTGTTGAATCGGAACCGTCAGTTGTTGCACGCCGCCCACTTGCAACATCTGCAGTTGTTGTTGTTGCAGCTGTTGTTGCTGCAACTGTTGCTGTTGCATTTGTTGTTGCTGCAGTTGTTGTATCTGCGGCTGCGGTGGCGCTTGTTGCACTTGTTGCGGCTGTGGTTGCTGTTGTTGGGGCTGTTGTGCCAGTTGTTGATTCTGCTGGAAATCAATTTTTATAATGTAAGTAGATGAAGCAGGTGAAATATCTGAGTTCTCTATAAAGTAGGTATAATCTATTATATTATAATGTATCTATCGTTCACTGTTCTTTGCACCTAGAATTTTGCATTTCACAATAATACAAAATTCTATATGCACTGCACTAACGCTTCTTACTCATTAGCCCAGATATTTCACTAGCTAATATACTGTTTGCACATCACTGCTCAGGCGGTAGAATAACTGGCACTGTTGGCTGTTGGATTATCCACCAGTGCCCACCAGCCACCAAGTCGATTTCCAGCAAAGAAAGTCCACCACCGGTAAAAAAGGCTCAACATTTTGGCTTTAAAGTATGGTAGTATCAGTTCACAAACCACCCGCGTTTCGACCTCAAAAACAAAGCGATCGTGTTTTCCGTCCATTCAAAGAGTTAGGTAATTGTATGCAGTAAACTTACCTGTAAATGTGTGATCATGTGTTTCTTCAAGCTGTGTAGATACATGTAAGTCTTCACACACATGCCACATTTGTACCGGTGCCGAGACGTACTGCCGCCCGCTTCCGATTCTTGTTCCGATTGCTGAACCGTCGCCTCTGTTACTAGAATAGAATAGAACACTCTTTATTTAACACCACACATACAATGGAAAATAAATTAAAAATTACACATTAGAGAAAAAGTGTTACAATTGGTTGTTACTAAACAAGTCACTAAGTTTATGCTAATTCCTCCAACCCCATTCTACCGACAGACGTCGCGGCAGACGGCAATGCGCCATCCTTACTTAGTAGCATTACTTACTGCCCGCACCAAGCGTTTTGCTTCGTCATTTTTAATAAGAACTGGTCGCATTTGGAACACTTTGCCGTCATCCGTGTTTCCCGAGCGGTACAACTTGGGTATTATCAAGGCACGAGTGAATAGGTACCTTTCTAGGCATCTTACGTGATCCATCGTCGACTGCATTTTCACTTTCCATCAGGTGGGATTGATGTGGCCAAACGTAGGCCTATTTAGTATTTAAAAAAACACTCCGACCTTCCGAGTAAGATGTGGGCTGTGGGACAGTAACGACTATTCAGAGGGATAACGACTATTCCTTCATTGTTTGGACATCACCCCAACTTGCTATAAAGACAAAAATGTTGATTAAAACATTATTTTTTGTGCAAATGCGGTCGAAGATGCCTAGAAAGGTAAGATTTCTAAGTTGAATAGCTCGGGAAACAAAGATGACGGTAACGTGTTCCAATTATTATCAAAAACATAGAAAAGTAAAACGCTTAGTACAGGTGTTTCGTGTTCAGGGTTAGTAAAGGAAAGTTTTTGTTACCTTGTGTGAGTGCCTCAGTAAGTTCCTCCGTGATGACATTCTGCGCGTCCTGCGCCTGTTCCTCTGGCTTGTTCACGTCGGCTTCCTGACTGTTCTCTGAGGATGTCTCCGCTTCCGATTTGTCGTGGGATTTCAGCTTCTTGAAACCAGCCTCTGCCAGCCAGGACGAAATATAGTGGAAGTTTATTAAATTTGAAAAATAAATCTGTCTCATACTCCAATAGAACAGGCAAGTAGGGTTTACACTGTCAGAAATTACAATTATTCATAGGTTGTATGGGCAACTTATCACCAAGATTAACAAAGAACGGTTCGAAGTCAGGCTGATATTATGACCTCACCGAAGACTGCAGATGTAAAGGTACCTTTCCCCCACTCGAACAGTTTCTCTGTAACATGATGTATGTATATACTGACCCTTCCCCCGCTCGAGGCACGCGGAGTCAGCGTGCGTGCGTCGGTGCACAGCGAGGTACGAGGCGGAGCTGAACCGTTGCTTGCAGGCGCCGCACTCGAACAGTTTCTCTGTAACATGATGTATGTATATACTGACCCTTCCCCCGCTCGAGGCACGCGGAGTCAGCGTGCGTGCGTCGGTGCACAGCGAGGTACGAGGCGGAGCTGAACCGTTGCTTGCAGGCGCCGCACTCGAACAGTTTCTCTGTAACATGATGTATGTATATACTGACCCTTCCCCCGCTCGAGGCACGCGGAGTCAGCGTGCGTGCGTCGGTGCACAGCGAGGTACGAGGCGGAGCTGAACCGTTGCTTGCAGGCGCCGCACTCGAACAGTTTCTCTGTAACATGATGTATGTATATACTGACCCTTCCCCCGCTCGAGGCACGCGGAGTCAGCGTGCGTGCGTCGGTGCACAGCGAGGTACGAGGCGGAGCTGAACCGTTGCTTGCAGGCGCCGCACTCGAACAGTTTCTCTGTAACATGATGTATGTATATACTGACCCTTCCCCCGCTCGAGGCACGCGGAGTCAGCGTGCGTGCGTCGGTGCACAGCGAGGTACGAGGCGGAGCTGAACCGTTGCTTGCAGGCGCCGCACTCGAACAGTTTCTCTGTAACATGATGTATGTATATACTGACCCTTCCCCCGCTCGAGGCACGCGGAGTCAGCGTGCGTGCGTCGGTGCACAGCGAGGTACGAGGCGGAGCTGAACCGTTGCTTGCAGGCGCCGCACTCGAACAGTTTCTCTGTAACATGATGTATGTATATACTGACCCTTCCCCCGCTCGAGGCACGCGGAGTCAGCGTGCGTGCGTCGGTGCACAGCGAGGTACGAGGCGGAGCTGAACCGTTGCTTGCAGGCGCCGCACTCGAACAGTTTCTCTGTAACATGATGTATGTATATACTGACCCTTCCCCCGCTCGAGGCACGCGGAGTCAGCGTGCGTGCGTCGGTGCACAGCGAGGTACGAGGCGGAGCTGAACCGTTGCTTGCAGGCGCCGCACTCGAACAGTTTCTCTGTAACATGATGTATGTATATACTGACCCTTCCCCCGCTCGAGGCACGCGGAGTCAGCGTGCGTGCGTCGGTGCACAGCGAGGTACGAGGCGGAGCTGAACCGTTGCTTGCAGGCGCCGCACTCGAACAGTTTCTCTGTAACATGATGTATGTATATACTGACCCTTCCCCCGCTCGAGGCACGCGGAGTCAGCGTGCGTGCGTCGGTGCACAGCGAGGTACGAGGCGGAGCTGAACCGTTGCTTGCAGGCGCCGCACTCGAACAGTTTCTCTGTAACATGATGTATGTATATACTGACCCTTCCCCCGCTCGAGGCACGCGGAGTCAGCGTGCGTGCGTCGGTGCACAGCGAGGTACGAGGCGGAGCTGAACCGTTGCTTGCAGGCGCCGCACTCGAACAGTTTCTCTGTAACATGATGTATGTATATACTGACCCATCCCCCGCTCGAGGCACGCGGAGTCAGCGTGCGTGCGTCGGTGCACAGCGAGGTACGAGGCGGAGCTGAACCGTTGCTTGCAGGCGCCGCACTCGAACAGTTTCTCTGTAACATGATGTATGTATATACTGACCCTTCCCCCGCTCGAGGCACGCGGAGTCAGCGTGCGTGCGTCGGTGCACAGCGAGGTACGAGGCGGAGCTGAACCGTTGCTTGCAGGCGCCGCACTCGAACAGTTTCTCTGTAACATGATGTATGTATATACTGACCCTTCCCCCGCTCGAGGCACGCGGAGTCAGCGTGCGTGCGTCGGTGCACAGCGAGGTACGAGGCGGAGCTGAACCGTTGCTTGCAGGCGCCGCACTCGAACAGTTTCTCTGTAACATGATGTATGTATATACTGACCCTTCCCCCGCTCGAGGCACGCGGAGTCAGCGTGCGTGCGTCGGTGCACAGCGAGGTACGAGGCGGAGCTGAACCGTTGCTTGCAGGCGCCGCACTCGAACAGTTTCTCTGTAACATGATGTATGTATATACTGACCCTTCCCCCGCTCGAGGCACGCGGAGTCAGCGTGCGTGCGTCGGTGCACAGCGAGGTACGAGGCGGAGCTGAACCGTTGCTTGCAGGCGCCGCACTCGAACAGTTTCTCTGTAACATGATGTATGTATATACTGACCCTTCCCCCGCTCGAGGCACGCGGAGTCAGCGTGCGTGCGTCGGTGCACAGCGAGGTACGAGGCGGAGCTGAACCGTTGCTTGCAGGCGCCGCACTCGAACAGTTTCTCCCCGGTGTGCTTGCTCATGTGCACGCGCAGCTCTGTGCGGGATGTGCACCCCTTCATGCATACCGAGCATACGAACCTAAAGATATAAAAATTGTATTAGAAATTTTGTTTTTCGGTGGAAAATATCTCGCAGCAGTACGGCTTCTCGCTGGTGTGAGTGCAGCGGTGTATGTATGCATAAGTATATGTATGTGTGTGTCCTCACCTCTTGTTGCCAGTGTGTGTGATGAGATGGTTGTTCCTGGCGGAGGAGGTGGTGAACTTGGCGGAGCACAACTTGCAGGAGTAAGGCTTCTCTCCGGTGTGCGTGCGCCGGTGGTATATCAGCGCTGATTGTTGGGCGAAACGACGCGTGCAGAACTGACATTCGTATGGACGCTCACCTATGAAGTAATACATATAACATTGTAATAGACAGGTACAGAAAGCCACCCAGACAGACCAGAACCAAATATACATATGTATGATCTACAGACATTTATTTCTCGGGAATCGGGCCACATAATCTGCCTGTAGTGTGTGTTAATTCATATAAAATGCACACAAGCGGGATTTTTGTTATTGGATAATATGTTGCGGTTCGACCCACCCTAGTTTGTGCCTGCCTTTAAGGTAACTTTTAAAACGATCTATAGAGTATTATAGGCACGTATTATTGAAATCCCACTCAAGAGACTGGATGAGGAGAGCCGAAGACAGGGCTCAGTGGCACACATTTAGGAGTGGACGAGTACAGGCTGATAATGATAGTAATGACACGATGATGATAATAAATGATAATGATTAAATCCTGCAAAATCAACTAAAATAGTCCACTCACCAGTATGCACTCTCATGTGAGCATTAAGCTTGGATATCTCGTAGAATCCCTTGTTACAGACGTTGCACACGTGGTTCCTGATGCCCTTGTGCTTCTTCATGTGTTGGCAGAGCGTGGAGTGGCGGCGGAACGTCTTGTTGCACTCGGTGCATTTCAACGGCTTCTCGCCTGTGTGCAGCCTGAAATGCACCTTTGGACAAGGAAATAGGGTGCTTAATTGAATAATTTGCAATTAATTTACTTAATTTGCCCAGCAGTGGGACAGTATAGACTAGAAAAAAAAAAAAAAAAAAAAAAAATTGAATGGCTTTTCAAAATCGGTGAAAGTAGACGAAGATAGAAGATAGAAAGTGTATAGTTAGTGAAGTCCCGGATTATTTAGAACTTAAGTTGCATGTACTGTACAGTTATTGCAATCGCCATTGACTCATTGACCTATCAACACATAATATGCAGATATCATAATTTTAAGGCAATGCCCTGCTATCATTATATTAAAATGTATTGTGGACTCAGATTGATGAGTGTTCAAGATTACTGAAATAAAAACTATAGGGATGACTCGTAATAAAAACTACATGTTGAAAACAACAATTTTGAAATTGTTAACAAGACACTGTCAGTCTGATCAATTTGTCTTTGACCATTATTTATAAATCAATATTTTGTTAAGTTTTATCAATATTTTATAGAAATGGGTTTCGATTACTACAGCATCCTGGGCGTGAAGCGTTCGTGCACCCAGCTGGAGATCAAGCACGCGTACCGTCGGCTCGCTCTCAAGTACAACCCCGAGAAACATGACAACGACGAGAACATGAAGCGAATCTTCGCTCTCATAGGAGAGGCATACGAAGTACTTGTAGATCACAGAAACAGAGCTGTCTACGACCAATACGGCGAGGAAGGCCTGAAACGAGGAGTACCAGGACCCACTGCTTACATCCAACCATACTACTACCACGGAGAACCCCTGAGGACCTTCCACGAATTCTTCGGAACCACCAACCCTTACGCTAACCTCCTAGACTACTACGAAAACCCACCACCTATGTTCGACTCCCCTTTAGGAAAAGGATACAAAGAAAAGGATCCTACAATAGTCAGACCTCTGGCATTGTCTTTAGAAGAGATCTACAGCGGTGGGTTGAAGAAAATGAAGATCCAAAGACTGGTGTTTACTGATGAAACCTGTACGGAATTGAAGCTTCGGGAGAAAGTACTGTCGATTCCGATTAAACCTGGCATATATCCTAACACAGAGGTGAGGTTTAAGGAGGAGGGTGACCAAGGACCGACGAGGATTCCTGCTGATGTGATATTCATAACGGAAGACAGACCTAACGAGACGTACGTGCGCTCTGGATTAAGCGATCTGCTTTCAGTGCACACCGTCAGTTTAGAGGAAGCTATGTGCGGCCTAACTATTAAAATGATCACTTTGGACGGCAGAGTTTTGAGAATCAAACTTGACGAAGTAATCACACCGATGTACGAGAAGATCATAGAAGGCGAAGGTCTACCGATCCCGGCGTGTCCTAACAAAGCGAAAGGGAATTTGATACTGCGCTTTCAGATAACCTTTCCCGAGTATTTGTCTAAGAGGGCCAAGGAGAGTTTTAGGGATGCCTTTAGAGTGTTGGCGGAGGAAGAGGCGAGGTTCGAGAAGTTAAAGTGTGGCACGTTGTCTACGACGTCTATTTTTAACTGAGGTATTTAATAAAGGTTTCTATTATTTGAGACTTGTTTTATCCAAGTAGAGTGAAACAACGAGACGATCTCGACGCTATCTGACGTTAAATGATAACATTGGTCCATAAGATATAGTCACAGTGTCACTCTGTGCTGCTAAAATTGTCCACAACCAATGGACCAAGAAGTCCTTTAAATAAATAATAATTATTAAGGTTTTATACTCTAACAGAACAGGTTACCCTACCTTTATAGCCATTTAACACTTCCAATATGCCAAACCAAATTCACTAACCTTCAAATCGGTGGGGTTATAGAAGCTCTTGTTGCAATTGGAGCAGATGTAAGGCCTCTCGCCTCTATGTCTTGCCATGTGAGACCTCAACGCGTATCCGCTGAAGAAGCGTTTATCGCAGACCGTGCAGAGGTGGGTCTTCTGTTCGAAGTGTGTTTGTCGGTGCCGGTAGAGAAGGGTCTTGGTGGGGAACTGTCGCTGGCAGACGGAACAGGTGGGTTGTTTGGGCGCGCGCTGCTCGTGTGTACGCATGTGCATCTTTAACATGCCGGGACCCTGGTAATAGGAAAATAAAGAAGATACATAACTTGACACTCAAATCAGACATTAAAAATACCGATCCGTACTTTCATGAAGTGGTTTAGTTTGTATTTAGTGTTATATGGTGTTTTAGGAGAAAGAAAACTGAAAAAGACTCCGTACTTGAGGTATTAACAGACTTCATAAAAGATGGATAAATGATAAATCTATGTTTGAAGTCAATGTATTGTTTTGGGATCTGTTGTCTCGGAATTTCGTCATTTAACTCTTGTGATTTGAAACATGTTTGATGTTCCTCGAAACACGTATTTTTGTATCGAAGGTCCCAAAGGTAGGTAAGGAACCTTGCCATCTGATTAAATTGAAGTCTGTTTTCTGTTATTGGCTTCTTTTAAAATTATACTAAGTAGGATCAGTATTACAAAAGCCACTTTCCTCGATATTTACCTTGAAAGTCCTCTCACAAATCGGGCACATGGGCGGTTTCTTGCAGTTAGCCTTGATCCAGTTGGTATGGGAGCGCATATGTTGCTTTAGCCACCTCGCGTGCTTGAACTCCTTGTGGCACAGGTTGCAGACGTGCCTTCCTGAAGACACGGTGGACGTTGCTTGGAATACCACAAACTGGAGGTAGTTCTCCTCGTCTGAATTCAACTGCTCGTCTTCCTTTGGCGCGTCTGCTGCTGGCTGCAGGAAAAAAATAAAAGTTTCTTATTTTAGGTCTTTGGCAATCATTTAACATACTTGGACATTGAAAATTTTGCAGGAATAAGGATGACCTATATCAATTAATAAGTCGTTAAAGTGCTTTCCATTGACTCATTATTAGACTCGTAAAATATAAACCCCATATTCACAGTAAGAGCACGCGTTCCCTATTTAGAGCTGCTGTAAGCTCGAGGTTTCAAATTGGCATAATGATTTCCAGCCTTCGTTAGAAGACGACAGAATTATTGCAGTAGAGATATAACGCTCCCGCGTCGTATACCTACCTAATATTATTTACCGTGCTCTTAGGCTAGTGACGTTGCAGTTCTTCGGTAGAGAGTCCCACATAGCAGCCTTCGCCCCGATGTCGGGTGACGATGCGTAAAGCATTTTTCCCAGCGCAAAAAAAGGTAGGCCCCAATTCCCCAATACCTTTGTATTGGGGACCTTTTATATTCAGAAAGAAGAGAAAATAAAGAGAAGTTAATGAAAATATTAAATTCTATTCACCTTTTCCTCGAAGGGTTTAACATCGTCCTCCTTAACATTGACCTCCATATCGACGGGGTCAGGCGGCGCGGACGGCCCGAAGAACCCGTCCAGTATCTGGCCGGGGTTGGTCAGGGTCGGCACCTCCGTCATGTACTCGATATAGTTGTCCGGACAGTTGAGGCTTCGTAGCAGCTTTTCTTTCTGTTAAAAATATTAAAAGACATATTATTATTATTTATCAAACTTATTACAATACTAGCTGCTTTTACACTAAACGATTCGTGAGTATTTAGATTTATCTTTGTAAATAAACGGAATAAACCCACTTGTATTTTTACTTTGGCTTCGTGCCGACCGTTTCGATTCTGTACGAGGATCTTCTTCAGGGAGTAGCTGCGGTTACGCGCCGGCGTCCGCGCCCCGCTTAGCACTGAACGGTCGGTACGAAGCCGAAGTAAATACAAGGGAGTTACAAGGATATCTACAAAGATGAATACTAGCTGCGCCCAGCGGTTTTACTCCATTTATTTTAAGCTATCTCTATACCAAATTTCAGCTCAATCGGTCCACCCGTTAAGGCATGAAAAAGTAGCAAACATACACACTCACACACAAAGTGTGATGCAATAAAAACGTATTTACCTCTTCCTTCGCCTTGGCGGCTTCGTCGGCGAGGTACTTGGCATGCTCTCGGAGGGCCACGTCGTTCCTCTCCACCAGGTCCTTGAAGGCATGGCATCGGGAGATCTGGTGGACGCATTGAAGGCACAACTGGGAGGGGAGACCGTCGCCTACTGATACCTAAGGAAAGTTAATTTTATTTAAGGCCACGTCACACGACGTTCCTCTCGACCAGATCTTTGAAGGCATTGCACCGAGAGATCTGGTGGACGCATTGAAGGCACAACTGTGAGGGGAGACCGTCGCCTACACACCTAAGAACAGTTAATTTTATTTCAGTCCACATCTTTCCTCTCGGCCAGGTCCTTAAAGGCATGGCATCGAGAAATCTGGTGGACGTTTTGAAGGCACAACTGTGAGGGAAGTCCGTCGCCTATTGACACCTAAGGACAGTTAATTTTATTTAAGGCCACGTCATTCCTCTCCACCAGGTCCTTGAAGGCATGGCACCGAGACATCTGGTGGACGCATTGAAGGCATAACTCTGAGAGGAGACCGTCGCCTACTGACACCTAAGCATTATTTTATTTTATATACTACTTAAATCGTTTGATAAACATAATAAATCTTAATTTAAAGCGTTGTTCAACTGAAACCTGTCGATGCAGTCGAAGTTGGTAGCGGTTAGCAGTTAGTCTGCTACAATCTTCTACCATCTACCATCTCCATCACCTAGAAGGCGGGATAAGTCCCTCCCTGGCTTCACTGAACGTCGCGTCGTAGTCGTACCGGAAAAGACGTCATGACCGTTTGGCGAGGTTTTTTGCAGTGGATGGTAACTAGTAACTAGTAACTAGCCACACTGAAATTCTATAAATGCATTTTGATTTGTCAAATATAATCAAAATTCTGCGGCGCTACAATATAGTTAGGACTGTGCAGGCAATTCATATAATCCTGTCAACCAAAAACAGTCAAGTAATAAAAGATAAAGTTTCCTTTTCTCTAGGTAGGTAGGTATACCTACCTGTAGCCTGTATCCATAAGAGACATTTTTTCCCTTTCTCGGCTTTGTTTTTCTAGACGTAGATACCTTAGATACCTACCTACTCTATGACTCTATGCTATTCCCAAATTTCTCTTTCGCACCATATTATAAGATCCTTGTTCACACCCAAATAAATTATTGTATTTGTTGTCTTTTTTACCCACATACATTGTGAAGGTGTGTGTGACAGGGACGGAATATTCGCGTAGAAGAGAAAAAATAATAATTTATTGAAGTGAAACTTCTTTATCGGCGTTGGAAAAAATTTACCGTCACATTTTTTCGGTTACGCGTCACATTTCGGTTACGCGCCATCTTTTGTTTCTTGCCCCTACCACGGTTGGTTAAGACGAAGAGTACTTTCAATTTCTCCAATGAACATGAATTTAAAAAATTTATAAATTTTAAATTTAATTAAAGAAGTTTCACTTCTTACGTGTGTACACTAGTACACGCACACATTTTTTTATTTATTTATTTATTTCTATCTTTGTAAATATATATCCCACCAAAAACATTCTGTAAAAAACTAGCCAAGTCTCGATAGAGCTGCTTGTTTATCTCTAAAAAGTAATGAAATCTAGACAAAGTCGTGCCAAGTATAAGGTTCCTTACTGCGATTTCTTTATTATTATAGTTAATGTTGTGTGACTTGGCCGTTGAAGGGTACACAAGGGTACAAAACCAGATGCTCCATGACACTTGGATCGCCTAAACATAAGTATTATTGAAATACGCAGCTTTATCAAGCCTACAATTGACTGGTTATCCAATCAACGTTTTCCAAGTGGAAATTTTCTATCGTGAATGGGTAGCGGACAGATTGGTGCAATAGTGTCATGGAGCATCTGGTATAATACCCTTGTGTACCCTTCAACGGCCAAGTCACACAACATTAACTATAATAATAAAGAAATCGCAGTAAGGAACCTTATACTTGGCACGACTTTGTCTAGATTTCATTACTTTTTAGAGATAAACAAGCAGCTCTATCGAGACTTGGCTAGTTTTTTACAGAATGTTTTTGGTGGGATTTCACTTATTTTTGTAGAAACGCTATATTATAAGGTTATCAGAAATACAAACCGTAAGCGCGTTTTAAAATACAGTCAGCGCCATCTAGATACGTGTGCGTTCACTCTTAGTCCAATGCATCATAATATTATACCGGGAAGTGGGCCTAATTAAACTTGCAAGATTTAATTACAGACAGACAGACCGACAGGTGAAAGTAAATAAAAGCTTGTAGTAAAGGCGGTATGTCGATCTCTTCTAATAGTTTGGTTGGGCTCTTATTTTAGTTGGCCACGCTAGATATCGCCTGATCATAACTGACGATTTACGACACATATACACACTCACATATACATATACTATGCCTTAAATACATATACTATGCTTTTTTTTCGCCAGAGGGCGCCACCGATCGTACTACATCTGTATTAAAGCTCCAGAGTTTATTTAAATAATAAAATAGTTAAACCAACTTTTTTGACTTTAAACCAAGTGAAATGTGAATAAATGAATGTTAATTCTTTAAACTTTTATCTGTAAATCGTGTGCTTTCTTCCAATCTTAAAATTACGGACAGTAAAACCAGTGAAATAAAATTTAGGATATTGTCGTTAAAAGTGCAAATTAACAGAATATTACATAAATTGTGACTAATTGGAACAGCCTGTAAATGTGTGGTACTCAGTGCAATAGTGGAGAGTGATTTTTACTAAAAAGCTATCATAATCAATTTGCCAACATCATCATTTCTCGCCAATTATTTAAAACAGCGCCATCTGTGCATTAACACTTGCCACAACTTCACACTTGATGCACCTCTGATCGATCGCGGTCACGAGCTATCACCATTTTTCGCTAGGTGGCGCTGATCGTGCCATCTGCTTGCTACGAGCCTACAACATAGCTTCGATCTGCCCTTGTACAATCGCTTTACCTTGCATCGGCTTTCAGCGTTTGCCGCTAGGTGTCGCTACAAGTTAAAAATTCACCGCTGCAAATAATTATTTTCATATAATTATAATTAACAACTGCACTAAGAAAAAATGTCAGCTGTGGACTGGGGATGTTGCACGACGTGTACTGTGGAGGACCCGTACACCCGGTGCACACAGTGCAAAAAAGCTTTCCACAACGACTGCCTGCAATTACAGGACTTAAGTGGCAACGATGGAAATTGGAAATGTCCCTTATGCAGGAAGGCAAAGAAAGGCAATAATGATAACACACCGGTACATATTCGAGCTAGTGGGGAATTTTCGAGCACTGGAAAGGTAGCGCACAAACCAAAAAAAAGAGCAGCGCCCTCAATGTCACCTGAAATACCACGGGAAAATCCACTCTCACGGGAGGAAGTTCGCAGCATTTTCAGGGAAATAATAAAGGAGGAACGAGCTGAGTTGATGTCAGAATTTAGAAGGAATATGATGGCACCGATAACTTCAGAAATAAAAGAATTGAAAGATGAAATAAAGGGCTTCAGGCAATCAATGGATTTCATAAGCGCACAGTATGAGGACATTAAAAACGAATGTGAACGTAACAGTGAAGCTGTAGCTGCTCTAAAAGAGGATAAAACAGAGGTACAATCAACATTAAGTCGTCTTGATAATAGAATTAACCAGCTGGAACAACAAGTACGCTTTCGAAATGTTGAGATTCAATGCCTACCAGAGTCAAAGAATGAAAACCTACCGGCCATTGTAGCCAAGATAAGCGAAACGATAGGCTGTGACATCAGTGATGCAAATATAGAGCGATGCACGCGCATAGCTAAAATCGATCGCTCGAGTGATAGGCCTCGTTCTGTAATCGTTCAATTTGACTCTCGTACAACTAAAGACAAGTTCCTGGCCTCAGTTACAAAATTCAATAAATCAAAGCCAAATAACAAATTGAATACCTCTCATATAGGTCTGAGCGGTGTATGTAGACCTATATATGTAACGGAGCATCTATCGGCAGCAAATAAAGCTTTACATGCTGCTACAAGAAAGAAGGCCAAAGAATTGGGCTACAAGTTTGTCTGGGTGAGAGATGGCAAAATATTAGTCCGAAAAAATGAAGAGTCACACTTCATCCAAATCCATTCGATGATTGCTCTTGGAAAATTAGTATAAGTAGTATATATATTAATAGGTATAATTTAATGCATGTATTAGTTATAAGTAACAATAATTGTGATGGCTAATAAATCATTAAAAATTTATTATCAAAATTGTAGAGGCCTAAAAACAAAAACACATGTTTTTTTTAGAAATATGTCCTGCTGTAATTATGACATAATTATCTTAACCGAAACGTGGCTGAATTCTAACATATTTGATAATGAACTTTTTGATAATCGCTACAAACTTTATAGACGTGATAGGGATACATCTCAATTTAGCTATAAGAAGGATGGAGGCGGAGTATTGTTGGCTATTTCTCGAAATTTAAAATCAAAACGTATGAGCGAATGGGAGAGTCAACTTGAAGATTTATGGGTGGTATTAGATTTTAAGATTAATAATAAGAATCATAAAATTTCCTTTTGTGTAATTTACCTCCCTCCGCCTGTTGATAAAAAATTAATGGATAGCTTTATTACCAACTGTAACTACATATTTGAGAAAAATGATATAAGTTACTCATGCATTACTGGGGATTTTAATCTTAGCTGTATAAAGTGGGAAATGGTCAATATAGATGGTAACGCTACCACTTTGCCACCGCCAGGGACTGCATTAATTGATTTTGTTAATTTAAATAATTTAAGACAACGTAATTGTGAACCGAACGTGAAGGGTAGAGTTCTCGACCTCGTTCTCACAGACATTCCTGATTGTAGAGTCTCGAGAGTAGATGATGTTCTGTGCAAAGTTGACCAATATCACCCACCTTTAAAGATAAATATTACCTTTACTCAACGTAGTCAATTGATCAATAACCCATTAACTGAGCGTTACAACTTTTTTAAGGCAGATTATGATTCGATTATAAAGTATTTGGATGATATTCATTGGGATCATATTTTTTCTACTTGTACAGACGTAAACGAAATGTTGAATAAATTTTATGATATTTTAAGAGAAGTCATTAAGAAATATGTACCATTAATTAAAATGAGAACCACAAAGAAGCCACCGTGGTTTAGCAAAAATTTAATTAATCGCCTAAAGGAAAAAGATCTTCTTAGGCGTCGATTCAACACATATCATAACCCACGTGACAAACTTGAATTAAAAATTATTAGTAAACGTTGTGATAAGATAGCATTAGATTGTTATAATTCATACATAGCCCACATTGAACAAAAAATTGCAGGCAATTCTAAGTATTTCTGGTCTTTTGTTAATTCAAAACGTTTAGGAGTTAGCACATTTCCAGCTGAAATGACAGATAATGAACAGACTCTGAATACGGGATCTGGTATATCAAATCTATTTGCTAAATATTTTTCATCAATATACTGCGACAAAAACAGAACTAGTAACTCTTCAACAAGTATAATAAATAACTCTTTCAATCAACCCAACCATTGTTTTGGCAACTTGCAATTCGAGAATAACGATGTGTACAATAAACTTAAGGCCCTTGACACAACAAAAGGTATTGGTGCAGATGGAATACATCCATATTTTATAAGAACATGTGCTTCAAGTCTATCTGGTCCACTAAATCACATTTTTAATACATCTCTTAAATTAGGGTTATTTCCAACTCAATGGAAAATAGCAAAAGTTGTGCCAATTTATAAGTGTGACGATGAATGTAACGTTAAAAATTACAGACCTATATCGCTTTTAACAACATTTTCAAAAGTCTTCGAATCATTGATATGCCCCATTATTCAGGCTTACTTCAAGAACATGTTAACAAATCATCAACATGGATTTGTTACCGGTCGTTCCACAACTACAAATTTAGCAGCATTTACAGAAACAGTAGTGGAAGCTATGGATAGACGTAAGCAGGTTGATGTAATCTATACAGATTTTAGCAAGGCTTTCGATAAAGTTTCACACGAGGTGCTTATTCAAAAGCTTTACTATTACGGTATCTCTGGCACAATACTAAAATGGTTTGAGTCATACTTACACGAGCGGAAGTTCTATGTTGTTGTGGGAGGACATGAATCCGATTGTTTCCAAATAGTATCTGGCGTGCCTCAAGGCTCTCATCTTGGCCCAGTTTTATTCAACCTGTTCATCAATGATCTACCCCATAGCCTAAACCATTCTGTACCATTTATGTTTGCAGATGATTTAAATCTTATGAGAGTAATACATAGTTCGGAAGACGTAGATTTACTACAAGAAGATATTGACACATTAATAGATTGGTGCGCACGGAACAAAATGCATCTTAATTATGAAAAATGCTCGCATATAAAATTTACTCGGAATCTCAACAGAATACCATCCAAATACTTTATAAGTGGCATTGTAGTAAAAGAAGTTAGTGAGATTAGAGACCTTGGCGTAATTTTAGATAGTAAATTGACCTACATACCACATTTAGATAACATTATCAAAAAATCGACAAAAATGCTGGGCTTTGTAATTCGAAATGGGAAAGTTTTCAAAAAGACTCTAACGAAAAAAATATTGTTCAACAGTTTGGTAAGAAGCAATTTGGAATATTGTAGTATAATATGGAGACCACACTTTGCCACACATATGCTTCGACTTGAACGGATACAAAAAAGATTTTTATGGCACTTGGCATATAGTACTGGTACCAATAAAAAAATCAAATCTTATGACATGCGATTACGACACTTTAATATGTACTCCTTATCAAGTCGTCGCGATGTGTTAGATGTGGTGTTTTGTTACAAAATCCTCAAAAACCAATTGGACTGTTCGTCACTTTTACACAGGTTTAAAATTTATGCACCCCGGAGGTACCCTCGTGGACCCATACAATTATTTATTAAACCACACCGTAGAACAAAACTAGGAGTAAGTTCAGTAGTACCTCGGCTAAGTAAATTATTAAACGAATGTGGGGAGGTAACAGATGTATTTAACGACACATTGGTTAAGTTCCGTAAGAAAGCCCAAGACTTTTTTTGTGGCAGACGAGATAAAAACAACGAGAACTCCAACCTTTCACGTAAAAAGGTCTAATAGATACCTGTACCTACTTATATGTTCTGGAACATACTTAATAAACATACTATACGCTACGATTAAGGAATGTACATTCCTTATTCGTAAACTATACTAATAAAATAAAACTTGGTTAACTGGATAAATAAACTACTTGTTAAAATGATTTACCTAAGTACTAACTATGCATGAGGTGTTCGCCGTAAAGATTTTGCATTTAGCATAAAATTATGTTAATTAAGATATTATGTACAAGAAATAATGTAAAAATCGTGTGTGAACCATAAATAAATAAATAAATAAATAAATATATTTTGAATTAATAAGTTGGATATTACACAATTTTAACCATTGACTGCAAATGTAACTTTGTAATCCTATACATTTATATGAGATTACAAAGTTATTTATGCAGATGAATTATCTCGAAAACGAGACCGAAATTGCATGTTTTTTTAGTTTTCCTATGGCTTATACAATAAATTCTAAGTATGTACCAAATTTCAGCTATCTGAGTTTATGGGAAGTACTAGTTCTATTTTGATGATCATGAGTGAGTGAGTGTCGAAAATGCGAAACTTTGCTTTCGCTTAACTTCGGAACTTAATGACCTACAGACTTGAAATTTTGGATTTTAAGTATGTAATTATAGCTTACTGGATGACGAAAATTTCTGTGTTCTGGTCTTATCCAGAGGTTCTCAAATAGGGGCCTGAAAATGCGACGAAATGGTTCCTGTAAAGATGGTACGGCAGTGCTTGCTTCGCGCTCGACTTGGCGGGGGCACTGCCGTGCCCCCAGATACGAGTATATACATAATGAGAAAATAGAAAACGCATAACTTGCGTAGCTAAGGTCCATGCACCAGTGTTCGACCTTTTAACGGAAATGTTAAATTGTAATTTATTTTTGCTATATTTTTCTCTCGATAATCAACCAAAATAGACTTGTGGTCAATTAAAATCGATAGGTAACTTAATAAAAATTTAATTATTTTTCAGGACATGGTATACATAAATTTATTTTTTCATGGACATTAGAGCATGAGAAATATTTTTCAACATATGTCAAACTTCGACATTTAAAAAATTAAAAACATTGAACAAGTTGAACCAAATTAATGATTTTGCTAGTCCCGTGTTGAGTGCCCGATGGCTCGATGCACGCATTATTTATCTCGGCCAGCGTGCGTGCCGATGCGTACGTCCGAGAGAGACAAAATCACATTTCTCAAACGAATTTCGAGAATCCCAAACGTACCTGGAAAGCTCGAAATTGTTCAATATTCAATGACTTTCAAAAGAAGATGACGCAGCGCAGTGAGGGACAACTGCTACCTGCTGACAAGAGCTATGCGCGAGGTCCGCGAGTGCGAAAGAGACAAGAATACATCCAAAAATATAATTTAATTTGTCATCTCACCTGCACTTTCGAAATGCCCATCAGCATGGTCGCCGTCAGCTGCTCGAACAATGGTCTCATGTCTCTTTTTATCTCCAAACAGGCTCTACATATTTTATCAAAGTTTACATTCTTCAGTTTATTACTAATCGCTGCTGTGTTTACAGCCATTTTGAACTGCGTTATCGAGCTGTCCTTGTTATACAATAATAATATCTAACTCTACATTACTCTAACTCTTTACAATAAAACCATCACAAATATTACCACGACAAAATGTTTTAAATTATTTTTTATTGTTAAATCTTTATTAACACAAACGTTGCGCAATTAAATATGAATAAAAATACAAATTGTAGAGTCGACACTTGCGAAACTATACTATTCCCGATTCCCAAGGAAAGAAAGACAACTGCCAGACTGCCACTGCCATCGGCCATGGGTGGGGTGACGACAAAGTGTGAGCAGGAGAGACGTATTCAAATCACACTTGTGAAAAAGAGATAGATAAAGGTCGAAAGTGTTCGATAAAACACGTCAGGCAAACCAACAAATCTGTGAATTTAAACCTTGTAGCATTCAAATTTAAGTATATTTTAACGTAACTGTGTGCGCTAACACTGATTTAATGAATGTTAAAGGAATGAAAGAACGAGTGACTCTAGTTCGAGTATGGTAAAATTATAGTCGCAAATCAGTATTTAGTAATAAAAGGCAAATGTTTAATTAAATAGCTTAAATTTGTTATCAACCGTAAGGTATTTTCATGTCGTAATATTCAATTTTAACTATTCGTGGTAATGTGTGCTAACATTAAATTAATTGTTTTGATATTAACCAGCAGTTGCTACTTACATTTAACATGTAGCTATCTCTTTCTTGAGCGTACATATCGTCCTGTGTGTGATAAAGAAAGATGCATCAACGACATCAGCGCCAAATTTAAAATACGAGTTGACTATACTAGCTTACATAATTTATTTGTCACTTTTTAGTTCTCTCTTCCCTTATAAAATATTTTATTATAAAATTAAATAAGTGCCATGATTCAGAAATACATAATAAAGTTGGTAGTGCAAAGCTTTCTTACCAATTTGCATTGTAGTTTTCAGGATCCAAAGCAGGGATATGCCGGTTTGCCGACCACAACCAGTTGCCGACCATTTCTCAGTTTTTTTTTAAATAAAATAGTGGATTCGAAACACGGATAAAGTATATTTTGCTTTTGGACGATAGTTTAGTTTGTGCCCTATCTCCACACAGAATTTCACTGGTCTACGTCAATTAGATAGCCTTCAGTGATTTTAAACATCAGAGTCTGTACACAAGTAAGTGACGTGTAGAGATCATGAAAATTAGAGAGGACCGGTTTTTTTAATCGTCAGTTGCACAGTTGCACATAATATTTTTTTAAGATTAGCACTCGGATTTTTTTCTTGAGTTGTTAGAAGACAATTGTTTTTAACTTTAAATACCTAAATATGGACAAACCTTTAAGCTATTTTGTCCATATTTATTAGGTACTATATTTATTGAAATAGTTCAGTTCTTAATTGTATATCTTGTAAAATCGGTCACAGGGACCCCACGAGACAGGTTTGACCTAGTGTGGGGTCTATTAGAAATGATTTTGTATTGTGTTTTTATGGAAATAAATAGATATACCTATTTGTATTTGTAAAATAATGGGTGGTCGCGTAACTGACTAAAACGTAGTTTCTTTGGTTGACGATTACTAGATCGAGAACTGGGAGTTTTGGACTCATCTTTTTTTCAGGTCTAAGGGGGTTTTTTAAGGTGTTTTTTTTTAGGTCTTAGCTAAAATTGTTTCAACCATGTATAATGTAGGTATACGTACTGCATCCGGAATCGGAGCCGCAGATTGCGACCAGCAAATTATTATAAAGAATTTCAAAATAAAACAGTTTTATTGGGAAAAGACGATGATCGAGTACCTACAAACCATTTGACGACCATTGAATAAATTTCACAAAAAAACATTCGATAATATGCACAGTTTTAAACGAAACCATAGCAGGTTTCTTTAATATATCTGTGTTTCTGTAATGCCTTTTATTGAATAAATTATTATAATACATCTAATACCATCAGTTTTCATTAATCAGTTCTGTTTTGTAAATACGAGTAAATTTTAATAAAATAAAAATAACATAGGATGTATTTCATTTTCGACCTTTTTATCGTAAGGTCTTTTTTTCTGTGGTCGAGAGCCAACGGGAAAGACGGTCGAAAACTGGATGCGTGTTCGGAAACTGAAATTATAGGACTTTTCTATAAACCTACGATTTTGAAGTAAATACGCGATGTTATATATTTTAAAAACGTATATCAATATATAAAAATAGCACTTCTTAGTATGAGAAATATTGTTTTAAAGATCACAGGTCCACTAACTGGTCGTGAACTGGCGTATTGACCCCATAGGTATATAGTACACATATTTTTTACGTTTTATTATTTAGCTTTCGTTATTATAATAGTTTGCAATCTTGCATTAATATACTGAGTATTAAATGTTAAAACAGAATTTTATAATTTGAGTTGGTAGTTGGTACTGATCACTGATATAATTCTTATTTCTTATAAGACAAAATATATTTTAACATATTGGCAAATACATAATTGGGGCTGGTGTGCCATTTTAATAATAAAAAAAATCTATCAAGTTGCTGGCGACTGTCAACTGTCACTGTCAGTTAGTCAGCTGTCAATAATAAAAAATACGGACACGGAGATAAACAAAATCAAATAAATTTCTATATTAATGCAAAAAACATATAATATTTATTGATAGCGACGAATTCAATTCGAGATACAATGTCTACAATATCAAGTCCATCATGGGAGGGTAAGAAAATCGTCTGTAGCGTCACCGGCTATGAAGAACGGGTGACGTAGCATAATGGTACATTTATTAATTTCATGTATAAATAGTAACTGTTACTTTTTAGAACTGCGAAAGCAGGCTCGCCACCTAGAGAATGACATAGATGTGAAGCTGGTAGCGTTCAGTAAACTCGGCATCAGCCCTAGCACGTCGGGGCTCAGTTCTGAAGCTGTGCCACTGATTAACAGTGACGACATGTTCGACACCATGTCTATGGAGCTGCAACAGCTTCTCAATAAGGTAAGCTATGGATATACTAGGGGAATTTACGAAGTGAGATAAATTATATTGTAAGAGGTAAAGTGTGGCATGATGCTCACTTAGACTGCAGTAAACACGAACGCTGTGTTTTTGCGGTCGAAACGCGGGTGCGTACGCGCACAATCGTTATGTTCTATGAACTAATCTTACTAATGTTATAAACATGTAAGAATGTTTGGATGTATGTCTGTTACTCTTTCATGCCTAAACGGGTGGACCATTTGAGCTGAAATTTGGTATAAAGATAGCTTAGACCATGGAATAACACATATCGACGGTGAAGTGCGAATAACTTCTATCCAACAAAAACAAAATTTTACAGGAGGTGAAAAAAATGATTCATGATTTTAATATTGATTATCAATAAATGTTAACTATTGTAATTGGTATAAAATTATATGCAAATTTCAATGAAGTTAGTCACATTGGCCTATGATGTGCTATTTTCGAAATAATGTCAGTTAGGAGTTATTGGTATCAATATTATAGATACAACAGTTAGCGATTCGTACTTCGAAGGTATTTATAAATAAAAGACATACAATAAGTAAAGAAAAAAATGTTTATTAATGGCATCATCTAGTTATTCTTTGCTATAATTATTAATCACAATCAACTGTTTTATTTAAGATGAACATAGGCAAAACTAATCAATAAAACTTTAAAAATGTAATAGATAGACTCAATCAATCTTAATTATTTGACTTAGCAGTACCTGCAGTTATTTCGTACTCTAATGTTATATTATGATCATCATCATCATCATCAGCCTTCAATTGCCCACTGCTGGGCATAGGCCTCCCTTTGATTTTGCCACTCTCCCCTATCTCTTGCAGTCCTCATCCAGCTGCCTCCAGCCTGCTTCTTAATGTCGTCAGTCCATCGCGCCATCGGACGACCCGGATTTCTCCGCCCTAATCTAGGCCACCATTCGGTTAAGGCCCGACTCCACCTGCCATCACCACGTCTGGCCACGTGTCCTGCCCAACTCCATTTAAGCTCCATCACCTTGCTTCCGATGTCTTTCACCTTTGTTCGGCGTCGGATTTCGGAATTGCGTACTCGGTCTTGCAGTTTGATGCCGAGCATGGCGCGCTCCATGGCTCTTTGTGCGACTCTTATTCTGTACACAGTCTCCTGCGTAAGCGTCCATGTCTCGGCACCGTATGTCATTGTGGGCAGAACACATTGGTTATAGAGACGAGTCTTCAGACACTGTGGAATCTTTTTTGAGCGGAAGATGTCTTCTAATTTTCCGAAGGCGGCCCATCCAAGCTGTATTCTTCTACTGATCTCCTTATTTTGATGTTCTCTGCCAAAAGATAGAACATGTCCAAGATATATGTAATGGTCAACTACCTCTAATTCCTCGTCTCCTACCATTATAGGTGAATTCGAGGAGCCAGAGACATTTGACCCCCCTTTATGATTAGTGCCAATATTATGATGGACAGAAAAAATAAGGAACTATCAATTGGGTACTGAGCAATCACTTACTCTAAATCAGTTAGAATATTCATGTATTTTTTGGTATATTATCATAAAATAAGTGACAATCTTTAGGTATGACTGATTTAAGTTGTTGTAAATGATCGTATATCGGATATTTAGTGATGTCTCTGTGATCAACAGGGTTAAAACCGGCAGTGATCACCGACTTGTACGAGGCTCACTAAATATTAACGTTAAGCTAGAAAGGTCCAGTCTGATGAAGTCTACGCTCCGACCTACCAGTGCCCATATTCAAAACCCCGAAAGCTTTCAACTCGAGCTCACAAACCGCTTTGCTTGCCTTGAGAACTTAGCATCAGTGGACGAGATCAACGACGGGCTAGTGGAAGCTGTACGCACGGTAGGGTCCAAGTTTTTTAGACCCCGTCATAAAGATAGACCTCAGAAATTGGCTGATCAAACCTTAAACCTCATGGCTGAACGACGTTCGTTACAGTTGCAATCTCCCGATGACGCCGAGTCTTATAGGCAGCTCAATAGACGTATATCTAAGTCCTTGCGTCATGATCTGTGTGTCTTTAACACTAACCGTGTTAAGGAGACAATTGAGCGAAACCAAGGCTCCAAAGTGTTCGCAAAGGACAAGTCTATTGGGCAAAGCCAGCTAACGAAGCTGAAACGGGAAGATGGCAGCATAGCGTCGACCAAAGCAGAGGTTTTAGGGGAGATCGAGAGGTTCTATGGACAGCTTTATACTTCGGTCGCAAAGCCCGTTGACAACTTGGTAGGAGATCCAAGAGCCAAACTGTCCCGACACTATACCGAAGATATCCCGGACATCAGTCTTTACGAGATTAGGATGGCCCTGAAGCAGCCTTAGAACAACAAGGCGCCGGGCGAAGACGGAATCACTTCAGAGCTTCTGAGAGCGGGTGGAACACCGGTACTTAAAGTCCTCCAGAAACTTTTTGATTCCGTCTTGTCCGAGGGCAAAACGCCTGAGACGTGGAGCAGAGGCGAGGTGGTGCTGTTCTTCAAAAAAGGTGATAACAGCCTATTGAAGAACTATAGGCCCATTACGCTTCTGAGCCATGTTTATAAGCTGTTTTCAAGGGTCATCACGAACCGTCCCGAACACAGACTTGATGACTTCCAGCCTCCCGAACAAGCCGGTTTCCGAAGAGGCTTTAGTACCATAGACCACATTCATACGCTGCGGCAAGTTATACAGAAGACCGAGGAGTATAATATGCCACTATGCTTAGCGTTTGTGGATTATGAAAAAGCCTTTGATTCGGTGGAAACATGGGCGGTGCTCGAGTCACTTCAGCGATGCCATATTGACTATCGGTACATTGAAGTATTGAAGTGCTTGTATAAGAACGCCACTATGTCAGTCCGAGTACAGGAGCAGAGCACGAAGGCGATTCCATTGAGAAGAGGCGTAAGACAGGGAGACGTTATCTCTCCGAAACTGTTTACTGCCGTAATGGAAGACACCTTCAAGCTTCTGGAATGGCAAGGACTTGGCATCAATATCAACGGCGAATACATCACTCACCTTCGGTTTGCCGACGACATCGTAGTCATGGCAAAGTCGATGGAAGAACTCAGCATGATGCTCGATGACCTCAACCGAGCTTCACAACGGGTGGGCTTAAAAATGAACATGGACAAGACGAAGCTTATGTCGAATGCCAATGTTGTACCCACCCCAATATCTGTTGAAGGATCGGTACTCGAAGTTGTGGACTCATATATCTATCTAGGACAAGTAGTCCAATTAGGTAGGTACAACTTCGAGAAAGAGGTCAACCGCCGAATCCAACTCGGTTGGGCAGCGTTCGGGAAATTACGCAATGTCTTTTCGTCCGATATACCTCAGTGCCTCAAGACGAAAGTCTTTGATCAATGTGTGTTACCAGTGATGACTTACGGCACCGAAACGTGGTCCTTCACCATTGGCCTCATCTCGAAGCTCAAAGTCGCCCAGCGTGCTATGGAAAGGGCTATGCTCGGGGTTTCTCTACGAGATCGAATCAGAAATGAAGAAATCCGTAGACGAACTAAAGTCACCGACATAGCCCAGCGGATTAGCAAGCTGAAGTGGCAATGGGCAGGCCATATGCCGATGGGGTCGAAAAGTGGTCGAGTGGAGACCACGGACTAGGAAACGCAGCGTAGGACGTCCACCTACAAGGTGGACAGACGACCTTATAAAGGTCGCCGGAAGACGCTGGATGCAGGTCGCTTCCAACCGGTACATATGGAAGTCCAAAGGGGAGGCCTATGTTCAGCAGTGGACTTTAACCGACTGCGGTCGGCTACACTTAGGTTTAACCGGCTAAACCTAGGTGTAGCCGCACTGTGGACAGACGACCTTATAAAGGTCGTTCTTTCCAGTCTCATTCAAACAAGTGCTTTCATCAAGTAAGAACGTGTTTCAATGTAGATAGGAAGTATTCGCACAAAAAAAAATACAAAACGATGTATATTTAACTTAGGAGATATTTCTAACTGTAAGTTAGAATTAGTTAGCAGCGACTAAATTTTCGTGATAATTTAGGAGGTATTACCACAATCATTTTGACACGTTATTTTTATTCCAATCACTTAGCAGTTTTGCCAGTACATGCAAAATTGAACTTTAAATCCAATGCCATACAAAACTCATTTTCACTTAAAATGTTAGATAGAAGATATTCGCACTTCAACGTCGATATGCTACAATACAGTTGGTAAAACCGCTAGGCACAGGTAGTATAAGATAAATCGGTTAACACTATGACATTATTTTATATGATAAGAATTTAAAAAGCTAATGGAATATATATTTTGTTCACGTTCCAGTTATCATCAATTAATGATAAAATGGCTGACTCAGCACCAACTGGCACAGCTACAATGCACACAATCAAGAGACATCGAGAAATATTAATGGTAATATATTTAATTGTAATTTGATATCCCGCCAAAAACATTCTGTAAAAAACTAGCCAAGTCTTGATGGAGCTGCTTGTTTATCTCTAAAAAGTAATGAAATCTAGACAAATTCGTGCCAAGTATAATAAGGTTCCTTACTGCGATTTCTTTATTATTATAGTTAATGTTGTGTGACTTGGCCGTTGAAGGGTACACCAGGGTACAAAACCAGATGCTCCATGACACTTGGACATAGGCGGATCCAGGATTTGGTTCTGGGGGGGGCCAAGGTGCCGACGGGCAAAAATATTACAATTTTCACTACGAAAAGTGTGTGTTTAGCTCGCTCTGAGCAGTTAGAAAGTTTAAACATCCTTAATAATATGTGCGCGAGCAGCTTGCTGCGAGCGCCGAGAAAAAAAATTATAATCTTTACCATGAAATATGTGCAAAATTCGTAACTCTACAATGATTCTGGGGGGGGGCATGGCCCCCTTGCCCCCCCCCCCCCTAAATCCGCCTATGCACTTGGATCGCCTAAACATAAGTATTATTGAAATACGCAGCTTTATCAAGCCTACAATTGACTGGTTATTCAATCTATGTTTTCCAAATGGAAATTTTCTATCGTGAATGGGTAGCGGACAGATTGTTGCAATAGTGTCATGGAGCACCTGGTATAATACCCTTGTGTACCCTTCAACGGCCAAGTCACACAACATTAACTATAATAATAAAGAAATCGCAGTAAGGAACCTTATTATACTTGGCACGACTTTGTCTAGATTTCATTACTTTTTAGAGATAAACAAGCAGCTCCATCGAGACTTGGCTAGTTTTTTACAGAATGTTTTTGGCGGGATTTCACTTATTTTTGTAGAAACGCTATATTATAAGGTTATCAGAAATACAAACCGTAAGCGCGCTTTAAAATACAATCAGCGCCATCTAGATACGTGTGCGTTCACTCTTAGTCCAATGCATTAAATATTATACCGGGAAGTGGGCCTAATTAAACTTGCAAGATTTCATTACAGACAGACAGATAGACCGACAGACATATAGACAGACAAGTGAAATTAAATAAAAGCTTATAATAAAGGTGGTATGTCGATCTCTTCTAATAGTTTGGTTGGGCTCTTGTGATAGATTCGTTATAGGTTAGCCTTAGACCACGCTAAATATCGCCTGATCATAACTGACGATTTACGACACATATACACACACACACACACACACATATACTATGGGCTTTATATATATTTTTAATTAATAAGTTGGATATTACACAATTTTAACCATTGACTGCAAATGTAGCTTTGTAATCCTATACATTTATATGAGATTACAAAGTTATTTATGCAGATTAATTATCTCGAAAACGAGACCGAAATTGAATGTTTTTTTAGTTTTCCTATGGATTATACAATGAATTCTAAGTATGTACCAAATTTCAGCTCTCTGAGTTTATGGGAAGTACTAGTTCTATTTTGATGATCATGAGTGAGTGAGTGAGTGTCATAAATGCGAAACTTTGCTTTCGCGTAACTTCGGAACTTAATGACCTACAGACTTGAAATTTTAGATTTTAAGTATGTAATTATATCTTACTGGATGATGAAAATTTCTGTGTTCTGGTCTTATCCAGAGGTTCTCAAATAGGGGCCTGAAAATGCGGCGAAATGGTTCCTGTAAAGGATGGTACGGCAGTGCTTGCTTCGCGCTTGACTTGGCGGGGGCACTACCGTGCCCCCAGATTCTTTGTAGTAATCTGTGAACATACTATTACTATATTTAACTGTCTTATTTTTGGGCAAAAGCTTCTCCTAAATTCATCCATTCCTTTCGATCTAGCAACTCTAGATCCCTCTTGCCACTTGTTTACATATCAGGAGCTGACCAAGTCAACACACACAGATAACAAAGCAAACATTAACAATAAAAGATTCTAATGAGTTGTAAATCTTTTTACTTTTTTACCAACTTATACCTGGGGCAGAGAGGCAGGCAGCTACAGAACCAGCAACACTTTCATTGGAATCCATAGTAATAAAAACAATTTGTTTTGTCAGGATTACCAACAAGAGTTCACGAAGACATCAGCGAGAGTGAGCGCGCGGCGCGAACGCGAGGAGTTACTCCGCGGCAGCTCCCCGCCGCCCGGCGCAGTATCAGGCCTCAGCCGCCGCGACCAGTACACCAAGGAGGCCAACCATCTACACAGGTATAGTGACTAACACACACACACACACATGTTGTGTGGTAAAGTAACATTACACACACATATGTGTCGGTGCGAGGAGTTACTCCGCGGCAGCTCCCCGCCGGTATAAAGGGTTTAAACTACCCATATAAACTTTGATCTACTCTAATTTCTAGCTTTTTCTCCACAAATAGTGTCACTGGCGTATGTCGTTCTGTTAATGTATAAATAAATGATACATCATAGCGGTACACCGCTGGCGCCTCGTCACAATGACGTCCAGAATGCATTACATACAAATATCTCCCAGAGGGAAAAAATAGGGTTTTGATGATTGATGATTTTCCTGTGTTTTAAAAAAAGTTATAAAAATTTTCAACTCTAGAAATTAACATTGACCTTTAACATTTATTTGTGAAAAAATGGTTTGTTTGGATACAGATCTTATTACACATTTCACATCCAGTTCAGCATGTTTTTGCCCAGAGGGTGTACAAATGTTTAAATCTACTAATAACTCATTAAATTCTTAATTTAGATTAATGAAATTAATTGTTTGACATATTCATTTCAGTTCTCACATATTAGTGGACGAGCAGATAAACATAGCGATGGAGGCGCGCGAGCACCTCGCCTCACAGCGGCAAGCTTTCAAACGAATGCAGACAACATTCAACAACATCGCTAACAGGTAGCTTACTTGTTCTCTCTCACTCTTAGGAAAAAAGCAGTCACTCAAAAGGCAAGAGCAGTCCTTATTAGCTCTAAATGCTCCCGAGCTAAAGGTTTAACAAAACTGTAGCAGTAATTTAACTGTGCTTATTTGCTTCATAAGCACGGTCCCAGTTTTTCACCGTTGGTTTAAATCCTATGATAGTTACAATGTATGTAAATTCTTATGATAAAAGATTTTATTGGTCAGTCCTTTATTAATCACCAGTATAATTGCTGCTGCTTAAAACTTTAATAAAACGTGACTTGGACAAATACAAGGATGACACTATAATTTAGCAGTACACTATCTATCTTAGTAATAAATTAAAAGTAACTTCATGCACAGTAAAAGGGATTTATCAGATAGACAAAAAGGTACCTTTCGGAAGGTTCCATTTCGAAGGGAGGGTGTGACCTTTCTTTTGGACTTTCCATCAGGTGGGATGTGGTCAAAGGTCTATTCAGTATATAAAAAATTGATCGACGCACAAGTGAAGAAGACTAGTTTTTTCAACACACTCAAAAAATATTTTTTTTTTCCTAAAAAATACTAAAATGTTACTTAATTCCCAGGTTCCCAATGCTAAACAGCCTGATATACCGTATAAACGCGCGCAAGCGGCGCGACTCGCTCATCATCGGCCTCGTGGTCGCCGTGTGCACATTCCTCCTGCTCCTCTACGCATTCCATTAACCTATCATGGTCATATTCAACCTTTGTGATAATTGGGAGAGTTTGTCCACTAACGCGGTTATCGTGACGTCACTGAGAACGAGATGACTGCGCCGACGTGTTGAATTCAAGGAGGCTTTAAAAAGGACCTTTTTTTATTAAACGAAGTAAAAAGACGAGCAAACGAGCAAGATGCTCTCCTGATGGTAAGAGATAACGCTGCCCATAATTAGTACATTGCTACCCAGGATTTTACAAAGGTAAAATTCTAGGTGCACTCCGCCAACGCTTCTTACTTGAGAGTCATAAGATGTTAAAGACTTCAGCCCAGTAATTTCACTAGTTACAATGCCCTCTTACCGAAGCACAGTAATGTTTGCACACCACTGCTCAGGCGGTAGAGTTACTGGCACTGTTGGGGTACCCACGTAGACAGCCTCCTGCAGAGAAAGTCTACCCCGGTAACCTAAGTCCACACAGCAACAACAATTGCCAACAAATCCTTTCGTTTGTTTGGTATGTGCACAAGGCTTAGGTATAGTAAATGTAATAGTAGGTGAGCCGAAGAGGGGATTTTTGGAGTTACTCGATCGCATCAGAAAATCATAATATGTACGAGTACATTTCAGGGTGCAAACTTTCTCCCCATGTGATTTTCTGACGCACTTGAATAACTGTAAAGTCCTCTCTTCGGCTCCCCTACTATTTTTATTTATTTATTCAAAATTAGAACGGCTAAAGCCAATTACACTAATTGATACAATACAATACTTATAACTACTAGTGAAGAAATAATTAAATTGAACAAATGGTACATAAAGAAAAAATAATGTTAAAACTAAAATTATACATTAAAAAAAAAATACAATTGAAAATAATTATTACACAATGTCAATTTAAAAACAGATTAAAAATATTATAAAATTGTAATGTCCAAAGAGAAAATGAATGTCATGTTATAGAAGAAACCACATATCCATCTTTCTCACAAAATCTCAGACACTCCACAATAATATCCTTCCATGCATCATCAAACAGATCACAACTTGAACTGTCATTCAGTAGAGCGTTGAACGCAGCTAGAGCTCTTGGCACAGGCGACCTTGTGCGAGATAAGGATCGAGGCTCTGCGAAAAGTTTTACTCTTCTGAACGCCAGGTACTTGTTAGGAACAGACAATCTGCAGAGTTCCCTGTTAATGTCCGGAGCATCAACATAGCCTCTGAGGATCTTGCACATAGTTGTTAACTGCACGAATAATCTCCTCACTTGCAGGGAGTTGTACTATAAGTATCGCTACTTTAGCGCCCACATCTCGTTCTTATTGTCGTGACGATAACTGCTGCGTTGGACAAACGCTCTAAGTAGGACTGTATAATGTGTAATAATTAATTAATACGTTATTTACACTAAGCGAGTATTCTAGACTGAGTCGACGTAATTGTTACAAATCATATTCTAAGTACCAGCCGACGAACCGAAGACCGAATAGTCAAAAATGTATGAAATGACGTACTATTAAATCGATACGACGTAATACGTCATTTCATACATGTAATTCGGTCTTGGGTTCGGTTCCATAACGGATAAGTGAATAGCCCTGCAGAAGTTCTATTGAAGTGTACACATGCAAGACTTGACTAGAAGAAAGTTTGAAAGCGCCCAATGTGTACCTTTTCTACATGTCTAAATTCAAATTAAAGTGTCCTTCATAATAGTAGACTCTCTTGGTGTAAAAAAAGCATTAAAATAAGTATTTTAGGATGTTAGAGTGACTTAAATGCGGTAATGATGTGACAAGTTTTGTTTGATTATTCGGGAAATGCGACCTATGTACTAATAATCTGCATTTTACGCCAAATATGTTATCTTTTACGAGCAACCAAATCAACTCAAAAAAAGGTACTGTAGTGAAATTGAGTGGATTTTTTACTGTTTCGTATAGACAGAGGAAAATATGATATTATCTATAGGTACCTAATTACTACATCAATTTTACTTCCAAATAATATAATCCATAATAAATGCACCTTCTTTCACTGTGTAATAAAGATAACTAGAAAGAACTATTGGTTAATTAAAAAAATTAAGATCACTATAAACTGATATAAATAAAACGTACATATATTAGCAATAGACTTAAAAAGGATTTCTTTAATTTGTTGTATAATATTATACTACAAAGTTTAGAAACGTAACATTTTGGAAGTCTGATAACATTTTATTTTGGTCAGATTATAATATAGTGGTCTTAACTTTTCCAGTTTTCCAATAGCCCTTAAAGTTATTATTTTGTGATAAGTTATTAGGTTTGAAAATCGTTATTTATCGTATAATATATAAATGTATTATAAGACTATTTAAATAAGAATGTTATAAATATTAAACTATTTTTATGAATAAATAATATTGTTTTATTTTTAAATAAATATTTTGTACAGTTTTACAATTATTCGCTAACATACCTATGGTATAACTTCGAATATAATCCAAATCACATCAGCGTGATTGATCATATCTTTCAACCAGAGGGCCTATTGGCTAATTCTCACCCACTATGATTGATGACAACTTCAAAGTACATTGCTGCGTTTGTTATTTTACTCATTAATGAGGAGGTTTAAGCGAGTAATGTACGAAAAATTGTCTATGGATTCTAGTGTTGTACGAGCCAAACCGCTGAACTGAGGGCCTATTGAATATCGCCAAACATGTAAAATACTAGAATCCATAGGCTAAATTGCGTACATTACTTGCTTAAACCTCCTCATTAAATATGAGTAAAATAGCAAACGCAGCAATGTACATTGAAATTGTCATCAATCGTAGTGGGTGAAAATTAGCCAATAGGCCCTCAGATTGGGTTGAAATTTAAATTACAGATAGGCTTTAGGGCATAGTAAGCTAAGTATGTATTTACAAAAGAAAAGTATACATTAGTATTATATCCGTTATCCTAACCACCATAACACAAGCATTAAATTGCTTAGCTTGGGGTTAGGTGGCGCTGTGTGTAATGTCCTGAAATATTTATTTATTGACAAAAAATGTTTTGCAATATATAGTAGGGTAAATGGTCACCTTATTAAGATACGAGTAAGTACATAATTATTATATGTTCAGCAAATTAATTAATATTGATATTTACCACTTGATTGTCCGTAGTATACCTCTCGTGAATAATACATCACATCATTTCGGTGGCGAAAGTGTGGAGGAATATAGGTATAGGTATCATATAAACAAAAAAAAGTAATAATACTTAATGTAATGCTAATTAAATAGGCAACATAATAAGCTCGCAATAACAAGGAATACGTTTTAACGTCTTAAAAATAAACAAAACAAGGGAACAACATAATGGTTATACCACACACTGTACTGATTATAATGGGCAGCGTTATCTTTTAACATCAGGAGAGCGTCTTGCTTCGTACTCCTTCACATAAAAAAAATTACTTGCAAAAGTGCTCCAATGTAACCTATATTTGAACAAGTGAATTAAATTAAAAATTTAAAAAACCCCCAACGCAATAAGTAAATCACCATTTTGTGGTGGCGACCATCTTGGATTTTAAATTTACTATAGTGCGTTGTAATTTACTCATTAAGCCCTTTCATTTGATATCCATGATATCCATATTGACGGGGTCGTGGAACAAAAAAGTAATCCGCCATTTTGTAGCGGCGACCATCTTGGAGCGATTTCCACGAAACATGGCTAAGAACACTCACGACTAACTCTACTTTCAAACAAAAAAAACTAAATCAAAATCCGTTCATCCGTTCGGGAGCTACGATGCCACAGACAGACACACACACAGACAGACACATCAAACTTATAACATCCCGTCGTTTTTGCGTCGGGGGATAATAAATGAAGTGAGTTCCAATTTCGTCCCCAATTCCTCAAACCCCTCCATGCATGGCGACCCTGTGGGCCTTCAAAGTGACATTCTGCGCGAAGCTCTTGTCACACAAGCTACACGCATAAGGTTTCTCTCCGGTGTGCGATCGTATGTGTTTCTGCAGGTCTCCTTTGCTGGCGAAACTCTTCCCGCACGCGTCTAAAGGACAGAATAACTTCTTGGAGTGAGTGCGCTGGTGGTGGTACAGCTTTCGTGCTGTTGAACACGACTTGTCACATATCTGTAATAGACAGACAGCGGTTTAATTCAATTCAATTTCTTTATTAAAAAAAGAAAGAAACACGTTTATTTGACGGCTTATAAAAACACATAATATAAAAGCAAAACAATTTACAATAACGCACATGACCATCCACTAACCCGCCGAATGGGCCTATTGGCTAATTCTCATCCACCACGATTGATGACAACTTCAATGTACATTGCTGCGTTTGTTATTTTACTTATATTAATGAGGAGGTTTAAGCAAGTAATGTACGCAAAATTATCTATTGATTCTACGGTAAAGAGATATCTCTTTAATTTACCGTGCTTATACAGTTGAACGCTCTTTAATACTTACATCACATCTAAATTCACTGTCCTTCTTCTCCTTTGAATCATCTGATGTGGATCTTCGTTTCTCTTTCTTAATTCTTGTACGCGAGTCTCCTTCTGTAGATGATTTTCTTTTCTCATTCTTAACTCGTATAGAATCTTTAGGAGCGGCCTGAAAAGAAGGAAATAATATATATATTATATTTCTTATACTTTTTTTATACGAAGTAAGAAGACGAGCAAGACGCTCTCCTGATGGTAAGAGATAACTCTGCCCATTATAATTAGTAGTGCTACCCAGGATTTTACAAAGGTAAAATTCTGGGTGCACTGATCTAACGCTTGAGAGTCATAAGATGGTCAGACTCTTCAGCCCAGTAATTTTACTAGCTACAGTGCCCTCCTACCGAAGCACAGTAATGTTTGCACATCACTGCTCTGGGGGTATAATAACTGGCACTTATTGGGATACCCATAGGCGGATTTAGGGGGGGGGGGGGGGCAGGGGGCCAAGCCCCCCCCAGAAGCATTGTAGAATTTTGCACATTTTCTCGGCGCTCGCAGCAAGCTGCTCTTATTGTTAAGGATGTTTAAACTTTCTAACTGCCCAGAGCAAGCTAAACACACACTTTTCGTAGTAAAAATTATAATATTTTTGCCCGTCTGCACCTTGCCCCCCCCCCCAGAACTAAATCCTGGATCCGCCTATGGGGGTACCCACCTAGTCGACCTCCTGCAAAGGAAGTCTAACCCCGGTAAAACTACACGGTATACCCCGGTATACCTACGGGAACATTGGGATATTATATTTGTTTGTGGGCCTAGCATATAGTGTGTGGGGTCTTGGCTTGTGGTCAAGTCAAATTGTGATCCCATACAATGATGGTTTTCTGAAATAACGGCCACCAGGAGGCAACATGTCGTTTGGCGATAGCCAATACACCTACATACCAATATACCTATCTGGTCCATACACCTACTGAAATAATAGACAAACTAGAACTGTGCAGAGACTAAGGTGGGGGTTTAGATAGCGCACATAATGGGATCGACTTCCTGCCAACTGGTGGCGTAAATTTTCGTGAAAACTCATTATGAGTGGGTTTTTGGTTTGAATTAATTCTATTATTATACTCGTAGTTTGTAGTATGCCTCTACTTGTATCAATGTATAAGTAAAAGATGTGATTTAAAAATTAATTACAAATCCTTACCATTCTCTCCGGATTCTTTATTAAATCTTTCAAAGGCTTCACTGATATTCTTTTTTGGTCATTCTGAAAATTTACATTTTATTAGTGGGATAATGGCAATAGATGGCCTTTAATGTATTCTTTCATGTTATCTACAGCTACATAGGTACTGAGTTTGCTCGCAATCAGTTCATTACAGTCACAATCAAACTTTCATCTTTATAACCCCTGTTAACATCCCTATGTTGAGTAAAAAAATCTTTGACTATCAAGTAGATATTACAAATTAATTGGACACGACATTTTCTTTGTAAATTTATTAAAAATGTGTGAGATACAATGCACTGGGCTCAGCTAGTTTTTTTTTTTATATACTTCCAAATAATACTTACATTTTGAGTGTGATTGTCACCATTATTTTTAATATTACCATTGGGCCTAAGTTTAGTTTTTTCTAAATATAGGTATGAATTTACTTGTTCTGGATCATTGCCCTGAAACAATAAGAGAGTTACCTATATTATGATGGAGAGTACACAAAACATATCAAATCACAAGGCATACTTCTCATTATTATTAACCCCTTGATCCAGAAAACACTTTTCATCAAAATTTACATATATTATTTCTAGTTTGTTTAAAATAAGGTTCAAATTCGCATGCACTTGTGCGGTCCGATCGAAGTCGCTCAGGAACATACGGGTTAATTTCGTATATTTAAGCCTTGTATAGAAGTCATTAATTTAGTATATCATCTCAGTTCTTTATTTTGTGGCTTGTGAAAATGTGATAGCACAATTTTGCCATTATATCATATCAGGTAACTATATCAGATAACTAACTCTTTATTGTATCACCACAATTCGTCAAAATTCGTCTATAGTGTGCATTGGTTTATATAAAATGTTCCAAAGTGATGCATAGTAGGTTTTAAGCGTTAAGGTGTGGCCCGCTCTAGTTTGCACTTAGCTTAAGAAATAGATTTTGCCGAACCAATGCTTAAATAAGTTTAAATTAAATAATGAAAAAATATTAAGATTAAAATAAAAAAAGGACTGGCATCTCGCAAATGGACCATTCTAATTAGGTTCACACACAATTTTACTTCAGACCCAGCAGGTCCTAGTTTGACTGTTTGGCTATAGCAACAATAGTGCGTAACATACCCTTTTTTCTTTAATCTAAGCATAACTCAATTTCTTACTTAATAAACATTGAACGTACCACTATATCTGTCATAATTTTCATTGCAGTTGTTGGCAGTGATACCTAGAAATAAAAGAAAATGCTGACTAAGAAATTGTGTACCCATCTGAAAATATTTTTAACTAGGGCCGTCTGCTTGTTTGTCACCTATTACATAAAAAAAAATTAAATAAGTCCTTAAAACAATTAAATTATACTTAACAAAAATTATTTACTAAATTTGATGGATATTAATAAAATATGTTTTTTTTTTTAATTTATTTGGGTGAACAAACAGTGACATAAAACAAACACACATGTGCTTAAAACTAATAAAAAATAAAAACTTAAATAACTATGCCACAAACATCATCTACCACCAGTTACTAGTTTACTAGACAAAAGTTAGGAATTTCAGTGGAGAGCATGTATTATCATCATCTATATTTAGGAACTTAAATTTTAATATTAAAAAAGAAGATTAATCAAAGTGCATAAATAAATAAATCAAAGGTTTTGAACATCAATGATTCACTTACAAACCTCATGTGTTTCACATGAGGTTTGCATGACCAATTTTTATAAAATTTATTATTTATTAAATTTGATGGATATTAAAAAAATACTTGTTTTATTTATTTATTTGGGTAAACAAACAATTACATAGTACAGTCAACTACAAAGAGATGTATCCATGTTAGGCTTACAAAATGAAGTAAATTTTCATTTGCCACAATGAACTACCCTTGGTTCGTGACATTTCTAGCAGCAATCAAACTTTATATTATCATCGACTTGTTTAATATGCAACAATGATGTATCCCACTACTTTTCCTTAGGTGATATATAATAATAGCATTTAAAATGAATCGAATATAGTATAAGATTTGGTGGATACTGAAAATGTCACGAAGAGTAAATAATTTTTGCATACTAAATAATTTTTGCACAGCAGGAAACGTAGGTTAGAAGTTAATGGCGAGGAGATTGAGTACGTCCATGAGTACATTTATTTGGGCCAATTAGTCTCTTTCCAGGCGAGACAGGATCGCGAAGTTGCTAGACGAACTGAAAACGCCTGGAGGAGCTATTGGTCCATGAAACATCTAATGAAGGGAAACTTACCACTAACCCTTAAAAAGAAACTCATGGATGTGTGCATTCTCCCTGTCCTCACCTACGGAGCACCGACTTGGTCTTTGACTGATCATCAGAAGTTCGCGCTCGGGGTTTGCCAGCGAGCGATGGAGCGCAGTATCCTAGGCGTCAAGCTAACAGACCGAATCAGGAACACCATACTGCGCTCAAAAACAAAGATCGTCGACGTTGGTCATAAAGCCGCGAGTTTAAAATGGACCTGGGCAGGGCATATCTGCCGCATGTCGGACGAACTGTGGACTAAACGCACCACTGAGTGGACACCCAGGACAGTTAGACGACGCCGCGGTAGGCCCAGGCGGAGATGGTGGGATGAGTTAGACTCTTTTTGCAAAAACTGGTCAGAAATAGCCCAAAACCACAAAAAGTGGAAGGAAGGTAGGGAGGCCTTTGCCCTGCAGTGGGACGACCATGGCTAAAAATAAAAAAAATAAAAGTTCCTTCATTTTGTAAGACTAACATGGATACATCTCTTTGTAGTTGACTGTACCTATGTGCTTAAAACTAATAAATAATAAAAAAAACTAGAATAACTATGCCACAAACATCATCTACCACCAGTTACTAGTTTACTAGACAAAAGTTAGGAATTTCAGTGGAGAGCATGTATTATCATCTCTATTTAGGAACTTAAATTTTAATATTAAAGAAGAAGATTAATCTAAGTGCATAAATAAATAAACCAAAGTTATTGAACATCAATGATTCACTTACAAACCTCATGTGTTTCACAGCTATTGTTCATCAGACTATTCATATATTTGTCATTGCAGATGGCACATTCCTTCAGATCTTTTATTGCTTCTATTCTATAATAACATCTTGCACACACACTCTGTGGCAATCCATCTTCCAATGAAATCTGAAAATAAGAATAGATGAAATGAAATGAAGTTAATTCATAAAAACATGAGTATACATAATGTAAGATGTTATAATTGACTAGCAATCCCGGCGAACTCCGTTTCGCCACCAGATAGCTTCGTTTTAAATTTCTGTTGAAATTTTTCCTGAATTTTCTTTGCTATAAACCTCACGGAGCCCGAGACCTTTCCAACGAATGCAAAACCGTGGAAATCGGTTCGTGCGTTCTGGAGTTATAGCGTCAGGAAGGAAAACCCGACTTATTTTTATATAGTAGATTATACCACATTGGAGGACCAATAAGGTCCTCCATGTTCTGCCTTGTGGCGTACAGATATTAAATGTTCCCATTTTATAGTCAAATAAATAATATTTGTAGAGTGCACATTTATACAGGTACTAATGTGCACTCTACTAGAAAGCTATAAGTAATAATTTCAAGAATGCATTAAATAAATTTTTATTATCTAAGACTTACTACACGATCAATGACATTAAAAATATTATCTGGAACTCTTATAATTATTAATATACCTACTTATTGTTGACATTGAAATTTAAAATTTGTAAATCCAACAATCTGAATGTGAGTGTGATTTTTCCTTTTGTTAATTTTAACTTTTACAATATAAAATTGTACATTAATAAATTTTTGCATGCCTGACGGTGAGACATGGAGTACTTATAATTTCTAAACAATAACATCTGTAAACCTGTGCAAATAAATGATTTGTATTATTTGTTTGTTTGTTGTATTACTGGTGTTTCATTTAGTTGTCCCGCACACAACAGAACATTAACTTCGAACACCCAACCTTCGAACACTAAGGTATGTGTTTTAGTGCCAAAGAACACAATTGATCAGTACTATGGTCAAGTTACAGATGCATTTTCAAATAATCATTATCTTCATCAGCCTGTAGGTGCACTGTGTTCAATTGTCCTTTGGTGGGCATTTTTAATATTTATCTCCTCTCCTTAGTCAGTCTTATCCATCCATTTTCTGCCAGGACTTTCACCAACAATAAGCTAGTTACCTTGTTTAGGAAGGAACGTAAAACTGTGGGTCCTGGCAGTTTCAACAGTAAGTAGGGTAACCTGTTCTGTTGGAGTATAAACCCCAATATTTTTTATTATAACTCAGCCTGAGGTATAAGACCGTATATGATATATGCCTCATCATATTCTCACTACAGTCACAAAGTTATACCTACTAGTATGTTTCACACTGAAATTCACAGTTTATAATAAGAATTACAATAATAATTAAAAAATACCAACTTTGATGCCAATATATTTGACAAGGTCCTGCATCAAATCACAGGTATCCCTGATGCTATGCTTCCCAGGTAAGTCGAGGCATAATCTGCAAACATCAGACAGCAAACACAACGCGTTTTCCATCTTCTGGAATAGAAAATAATATAACTTGCACTGGCCTCTGTGGTAGAACAAAATTTATCGACTAAACATTTGTTTTAAATCGGTGCCTACCTACCTACCCTATAATTATTATTGGTTGGAATTATTATTGTTATGTTTTTTTCGGAAACTATCCTGAAAAATGTTTCAGTATTTTTGGCGAGATAGTTTATAGTTTATTTTGAAATAGTGTTTCAGAAATTATAATTAAAATTTGAAAGGAAGTAAATGCAAATGACAGTTGACAGCTAAATAATTAAATGTCATTGTCACATCTGTCATTGCTATCATTACGCCACCTATTGTTGAGTAGCTGAACTATTAAAGAAAGAAAGAAAGAAAGAAAAAGATTTATTTACAATAACATATAAAAAAACAGCATACAATTTATTGTATTGTTATTGTAAAAAGGTATCTACTCAGCATATATGTAGGTGGGCAACCTACGCTGGTCTTCCGTAGATACCATTGCAGTGACGTCCAAGCAGGCCTAACACTAGGTACTTAAAAAAACCAAATATAGTGAAAAAAAACAAATGCAATAAAAATAGGAAATACCATAATAAAAAAGTTAACTGAACCATCTATTAACATTAAAAATCATTACAAAATAAATTATATAATGTAGAATACAAAATATATATATATATATGTATATGAATGAGACACATATAATATGTATGAAGTATGAGACACATATCCAAGATTTTTATTATAATTAATATAGTATAAGTGTACTTAGAATCTATAGAGATAAAATTAAAAAATAATATAGAGAAAAATCTATAGAGATAAAAAATTATATAATAAAATATATATAAATACTGTATGTATGGCATATTAATAGAAAAAAGTTGAATAATATCTAGTAGCGACAGGTACAATAGCCAGTGCACTGAGTCTATATAGCACTAGTCTCGAGTCTTAGGTTTTCCTGAGATTTTTGGTAGAGAAGTAAAAACTTTTTTAATTTAAGTCTAAATGAATATAGACTTTGCAGGTTCCTAATTGGCGGGGGAATATTATTCCAGCACTTGGATGCAGCATAGCGAAAGCTTCCTCTAAACGAGGCTGAACTATTTCGCGGAGTAACGAGCTGCATCACGTACTGGGAACGCGGCCTTCTCGAAGAAACCCAAGAGAGTTTATGGTAAAGATAGGGGGGAGACTTAAATTTAAAAACACCGAAAAGAAGACATGCCAGATGCAATTTCCTTCGATGCCTCATCTTGAGAATAAAATGATTATTCAAGAAGGGAGTCACATGAGCCCTCGATGGAATATTGAAACAAAATCGAGCACACGCATTCTGTACTCGTTGAATGAGCTTTTTGGATTTTGCCAGCAGTCGAGGCCCAAATACAGAATCCATATAATTAAGTTTGGCTAGTACAAGAGACTCTACCAGTTTTATACGCAGTTCTTGTTTCAAGTAAGGCCGGATTTTGTACAAAACTCTAAGTTTGTAAAAGCAGCTAGATACGCAGTTCGTAATATGGCTATGAAAACGCAAGTCGCTGTCCATAATCAAACCCAGGTTACGAGCTTCAAAAACCCTTTCGACTGGCTTACCCAATAGAGTTACATTAATTGATGGATGAATAGAGGCAATCTGATGCTTAGTACCTAAAATTAAATATTTTGTTTTAGAGGGGTTAAGTAAGAGACTATTACTCTCTGACCACTCTGCAATTCTCGAAAGGTCTTCGTTTAATTTCTCTATTGCGCTATCAATATCAGTCGGCTTACAGGCTATATAAATCTGCGTGTCATCCGCATAGAAGTGGAACTTACAATGCCTAATGCGATATTTAATATCGGCGGAGTATAGAATAAATAGAATAGGACCCAAAATGGACCCTTGGGGTACACCTCTACTACACACTAACTCCTCGGACTCAAGCAAAGTACCATCGTCTCGGTTTATTTTTACAATTTGACGCCGATTACTAAGGTAACTATCAAACCATAACAACGCTTCCCGGTCAAACCCATAGTAGTTAAGCTTTGACAGCAACAGCTTAATATCAAGAGAGTCGAATGCGCGAGAAAAATCTAGCAGCACCAGGAGAGTACACATTCCCTCATCCTGGGCGGCGATTATGTTGTCTGTTACATCAAGCAGAGCTGTAACAGTACTACGTCCCTTGCGAAAACCAGATTGGACGTCTGGCAATATCTTATTATTTTCAATATATTTTGTCAACTGCCCACAAACAACCTTTTCCATTACTTTAGAAAGACAGGGTAGTAAACTTATTGGTCGAAGATCTTTAAGTTCTTTCGGTACTGATAATTTAGGCAAAGGTCTGACTATGGCAAGCTTCCAAATATCTGGGAAAGTAGAGGAGGAGATAGACAAATTTATTAGATTCATTATAGCATCTATGGTGTGCGGAAGTGTCATTATAATCATATCTAAATTTATGCCATTACAGCCTTCTGCTTTTGACTTCAGCTTCGCTATTATCTTAATAATATCATCCCGACTAACCTGCTCTATATGAAAGATAGAGTCACAAAACCGATGGTACTCGAAATATGTCAATTGAGAGATAGATACATTTTTTACTCCAGAGATGTTTAAAAAGTGCGCATTTATAATATTAGGGTTATTAAAACTAGGTGGCAGTTCAGAAGTTTGATTGAGCATCAAAGCATTTTTAAAATTTTTCCATAATAATTTTGGATTATTTATTTTTTTATTTATATTAAATTCGAAGAAAGCAGCTTTTTCAGTGAAAAGCGCCTTATTTACAGTACTTTTTAAAGTTTTATTGTACTCTTTTTTTGTATTTAGCCCGGTTTTGTGATATTCGGCTGATGCTTGATCTCGCAACGACATCATCAATTTTACAGTATCTGTAATCCAAGGATAGGAGCGCTCTTTGATTACTATAGACCTAAGAGGCGCATGATGGTTGAAAAGACACTCGAATCCATTGATTACGGCGTTAACCATGTCATTAACATTTTCAAAAATCATTGAATCCCAATTAATTGATTCCAAGTAAAGAAGCGCTCTCTATTATCGGGTAGTGTCAACTTTTATTGGCCTACACTTTTATATCTATGGGCCTAACAATCTTACTGCACTTTTACTTTTTTTAACCATCTTAATAATACTCTGTGCTAATACATATTACAAATGCATATGTGTGCATGTGTGTATGAATGTTTATTAGTCTTTAACGCCGTAATGATTCTACCGACTAAGCTGAAATTTGGAAGCGTAAACCTTCCCTTTTTTGACCTAGGAAAAATGCGTTACGCATCATCACCCCACGCCGGGGGGCACGGGGTCGTATGTGGGACTCCCCTGCCGAAGATGAGCGCGGCGGCGATACCCACTAAAAATCCTGGGGGGTGTTCCTGCGGGACGCCATAATGCCGGGGCAGCGGGTACGCCGAAGTACTCATCCGCGGCCCCGACGGCATATGCGTAGACCTTGCCTGCAATAAGACATTATAGTCAACTGTACAGCAGTAGGTAAAACCTCTGGGCGAGGCTAGTATGCAACTACATATTTTAATTCATCCTCTTTTTGCACTTTCCTAAAAATAATAATATTCTCTTTGCTCGAAAAGTGCAGTAAGCTGACATGCTTCATTTTGACAACAACTAGAAATGGTAAATCTTATTTCTACATATTATGTGGTAAATAAATAAATTAAAATGAATTATAAATAATAAATATCGTTTATAAAAATCAATAAAATTAGTAATAATTTATAATTCTAGTCGTGTAGTCATTCCTTTTTCGTGCTATCAAAAAATTGGTTCAAAAATTGGTAAGTACCTACCATTTTTTTTACCCATGAAAAATGCGTTACGCATCATCACCCCACGCGGGGCAGTATATGATATGTGAGACTCCGCCGTCGAAGATGGGCGCGGCGGGGATACCCACTAAAAAACCGGGGGTGTTCTATCTAATTGCTTCATACCTCATAATTGACTTTAATTATGTCCAAAATTGTTTTTATTTTTTAGACAAAGTATATATATATATATATATATATATATACCTATTTTTGTGAAATTATGAGGAGTCAAAAATAACGCGCGATTGTGGTGCTCCTTCTAAGGAACTCCTTTTGTGAGAAGCTCTCTAGGACAGATTTGATTCTGGATTATGGATCACTTGAGTTCGAATCCCGGCTCAATGATTCACATTACTCATACATATTAGAGAAATAGGATTCATGATTATTTTATAATAATATTGTCATTTATGAAATCCTTAACAGAATGATAACATTTTGCTAAAAGCATTTCAAACAACTTTCTTATAAAGGTATTTGTTGCGATGAGTGTAGATGGAAATCATTTTATTGAAACACAAAGAACTTATAAAATTTTAAACTTCCGCGATTTAAATTAATATTAATTATATTAGTCGGGACTGTTCGCGTAGATATTTAACGCTAGTTTTACAATAAACGGCTCTTTTACAAGAACAGCAGACTAAACAAGAACTTAAACTAAAATACAATGTTAAAATAATCTTAATGTTACAATTAGCGGTTTAATCGCTAATGGTGATCACTTCCAGACAACCGTGCAGGGAGAGGAGAATACTAATATTCACAAGTCACATGGGCACAGATAAAAGAATACTAGTACACATGGGTAAGGTGGCGTGATAAAATTAGTCGCCGCAGCGTAGAATATGAATAGGGTTTGTAATCCGTATCCAAGACGACTGATTTGTAAACTTGTAACCTGGAAACTCAAGTTATGCATACCTAATATAGGCATGACGACAAGGTTGAAAAATTTAAAATATAAATATTTTTAGTCCGTAATTTAAATAATAAAAATTATATAACCTATTCTGAGTAAATTCAAATCTAAAAAAAATCATACTACTTAGAAGAAGTGCGTGCGTGCGTGCGTGCGTGCGTGCGTGCGTGCGTGCGTGCGTGCGTGCGTGCGTGCGTGCGTGCGTGCGTGCGTGCGTGCGTGCGTGCGTGTGTGTGTGTGTGTGTGTGTGTGTGTGTGTGTGTGTGTGCGTGCGTGCGTGCGTGCGTGCGTATGTGTGTGTGTGTGTGTGTGTGCGTTCGTGCGTGCGTGCGTGTGTGTGTGTGTGAGAGAGAATGTTTGTTTATTACTTACACAACAGGTTAACAGATTGAGCAGAAATTTGTTAGACGGGTAGTTTAGACCCTTGAATTAAAATATAGGCTTCAGCGGCACTATAGTATATATTACAAAGAGACTTTTAGAAGTACATATAAGAAAAAAATAATTGGAAAACCCTTTATTGCATGCCAAGTTACAAGAAATAGTTACAAATACAAAACATTTGTCTAATACAAAAAAAATGTTAAAGATTACAATTATAATAATATTGGTTTACATACAATTATAATAAGTTCCGATTTGCTACGCCACTGCTACGACAATCCAGTGTAGCGTGCTACGCGTAGCGGATCGGCCGCTTGCTACGCCGTAGCAGGAACTCGAGACTCAGCAAGGGTGATTTACATTACACTTCCAAGCATTTTTGCGTTAAAGTCATTTTTTTTTTGTTTTATTAATTATATTAAAACTACTTATTATACTATTTTAAAACTCTACCGCCCTTTCGGAAAGCACCTCTATAAGAAGAACGCGCAAGAAACTCTTAGGTATTGTTATTTTTAAATATATGTGTTTACTATGTCAATCTTGGTTACGTTTTCGTAATTTATTCGTTTGAGTTAATTTGTTCGTTCGAGTGACACCAGCTGGTTTATCATGCAGAAGTTTTCACAATTCCAGTAGCGAACTTTTGGTCTTGGCACAGATACGAGTAAAAGAATGTCTTGGCAAGTTTGGGCAGCAAATTTGCCTTTTGAGATTTTTTACAAGCTTTTATTTACTTTCACTTGTCTGTTGTCTGTCTGTCTGTAATCAGATCTTGCAAGTTAAATTTGATCCACTTCCCGGTTTCAGATTGAGCTGAAATTTTGCATGCTTGTATAAATCATGGATGACAATGCAATATTATTATGACATGGAGCTGATCTGATGATGGAACTGGAAGGTGGCCATAGGAACTCCGTAATTAAACGACGCAACCCCATCGAGTTTGGGCTCATTTGATTCGTCTTGACGAGTACTTTATAGTAATAATAATAAAAGCTTGTTTTTAAAAAGTTTTCTTTAAACTTCACTTGTTTAAGTTGAAAAGCGTGTAGATTATTCATACAAACATATTCCCCTGTTTTCTTTCTAGATAATTTTGCTAAAGCTAATTTTTTATTATTAAATGGAAAGCTGCTTAAATCTCGCTGTTCATTTATTTCTTTACAACAAATAATATAGATAACAATATAAATTATGATGACGATTTTAATAAAGTAAGTAGTAGCAGTACTGTTACTCTTGAAATTTCCGAGTTCTAAACACGATACTGTACTTTTATGGAAGTGTAAATTAGCCTTATATGTAATTTTTTTTCTCAAAGTTCAGTCCTACTAAAATTATAAACGCGAACCACGAAACTATATGAATATATGTGAATGTGTGTGTGTGAGAGATTGAACTGAATTTTTGTTAGTAAATAAGTAAGACTCTCGAATAACACATGGTTACTTTTCAGTGAGTAAAACCGCTAAGCACAATCATTTAAATTAATGCACGTGAATTTGATTTTTAAACGTGTTTTTACTATTTGGTAAGTTTGTCCTAATTTTGCATTAAGTAATAATGGTGCGTCCTAAATAGAAAACCCCTTTTATTTAATTACCCTTAAAACACAATTTCGCCTAATCTTGAGTTACTCAGTTTATTCTATAAAAGCGTTTTTCATTTACCAGTAAATTTCTCCCATGAGTCTTCTCGGGTATAAAAGGTAAAGTTTTAAAAAATCTGTAGAATAAAAGCTTAATGTGATAACGCGGTCGAAGGTGGTAGACAAAACCTAGAAGGCGGGATAAATATCTTCCTGGCTTCACAGACCATCGTCCCTGATTAAAGTCATAATAAGTGTTAAGTGTAAGTCGTTATCGTCCTTAATTAAAGTAGATTAAAAATAGACTCAAATTGTAGTGCTCAATCGCGTGCTCCAACAATAGTTAGACAATTTTAATAGTAGATGCGAGGTCTCGGAAGTGGGTCAGTAGTTGGTGTCCATCGAACTAGTGCTATAAATGTATTAAACATACATACGCTATCACGATGTTCCAGTTAGACATGGTGACATCGAATGTTCCAGTTCAAAATAATTATTAGCTAGTAGGTATTTGTGTTGACTGTTGGACAAACTACGAGACCTAGTATGTTCATCATTGGCCTTTTAAAAAAAAATATCATTACGATCTGGCCTGATCTTAAGCAGTGATGGCTTGGGATTTTTTGTGAGCTTTCTGCTTATTTTATCAATAAATAAATATCTAGACAAAACAGACTCAGATTATGCACTTAAAAGTAACCTACATCAAGGGTCTTTGTTTGATAAAATACATTTTCGCGCGAACATATTTGGCAAACGAAGCGCCGGGTTATAGTCCTTGTAACATACACATGTTGGTTCAACTAATTTCATCCCGTTTGCTAAATCCTATTAACTCTAACAATGTTTAGGAACCAAAGATGAGTGAGAGAGGCGCGAGGCGCGGCGCGGGGGCACCGTTCTACGCGGCGCCCCGACGGAAGACTTCCGCTGAGATCATCAGCGAAGCTCGAGCTGCTGTTTACGGAGGTATGTCACAGCCATCTAGTTAAATAGCCAGGTAATTGAACGCCTAGGCAAAACATTAAGTGCACCCAATCATGTGCCTAAGCCGATTAATATTATTGAACCACACAACTTTCGCTAAGAAGTATTTAAGAACGCAAACGAAGCGCTGAGCTTTTCCTCTCTGTGCATGGTTATCTGAAGGCCGCTATTAGGGATAAAACCGCCAATTGTTACACATAGATATTATATATAAAGAATTGTGTCGTATATTTTTTTTCTGCATATTTTAAGGTGTTTTAATAAAGAGTTACCTATCATTAATTAATTAATTATATTTAATTATTCTAAATTCTAGCACTGTTATTCACCTAATAAATAAAGCTTCACTACAGCAAATGGACGGTAAAACTCATTAGCGATTGACTCACAAAAGTGCTTTTAAAGTCTATAATTTGAATAAATACATTTTGATTACAAAGTAATTTCTAAGAAACTTCAACCTTGTTTATACCTAATGCCGTAACAAAATGACAAAAGCTACCTTAGTCACGTTAAAAAAATATTCAACGTTTTTCCGTCAGGTTTCATTATCTGAAGTGTTTAGCTTTTAATTATCTTTTCGGTAGATTGGGTTTGGCTATTGTTTGCAGATTATCCTTGTGGAAATTTTTCCGTACTGATATTATGTACGTATTATGGAAAATGTGCCTACAAACTGAGTAGCCTATTTTATGTAGGTATGTTATTAAAATTCTAACCGTTTCAGCCGTTAAACAATGAAAAGGTAACACATATCCATTCTTTCGCATTTAGGTATAATGTTATAGTTATAGTAGAATACCATGTAGTATTTTTATTAAGTAGATAGATAGGTAACACTTTATTAAAACAGAAAAAAAAAACTTAAAAATAAAAACACAATATTATAATCTACTAGCTGCGCCCAGCCGTTTTACCCGCTGTTTTAGCCTATGTGTTATTCCAGGGTCTAAGCTATCTCTTAACCAAATTTCAGCTCAATCGGTTTACCCGTTTAGGCATGAAGAAGTAACAAACGTACACACTCATTTACAAACTTTCTCCTTTATAATATTAGTGTGATATGTTCCAATTGGCGGTCTTTTCGCTATAAGCGATCTTTTATTCTTTTTACTTACCTACTTAAAAATTTAACTGAACTAGAAACTTTAGCGTATGTAGGTCTCCACATGTTTTCGAAAAGAATTTCCCACCACGGAAACGAAATCGAACTAACCTAACCACTACGAATATTTACTAGGTACTCGTATGTAGGTGATGGCCCTGATAAACAAAGCTATTTTCAGATTTCAATGTGTGACAGAGTGGTGATATAGCTATAAACCTAGTTTAGGCTATGATTACACATATGTGACTTGTGCTATTTAGCTTTCATTTTGTTATTTTCTCTATCGCTCAGCTTATTGCTTAACTGGCTTTGCCCGCGTGTCAAAATATTTTCATAGCAGAGGTCTACGTCTACATCATAAAAGTTATCTGTGTTCCAAATTCAAACCTGATCCGTTAAGCGGTTTGCGCTGTGCGTTGATATATCAGTAAGTATTTCCTTTTTTACATTTAGATAGGTAAGTGAATTTGAAACCGAATTAAATGAATTAAAAAACCATTAAATTGACTTTAAGGTCGCTTTTAATAAGCAAGAGTGAGAGCCAAATCGATTCGGGCTAATAACTAACTATCGGTAACCAAAAAGCCGGCTGTAGAGTAGGCTGTAGAGCGTAAGACGAACAAGTGCACAATAAGTGTAGATATAACTTTACAACGACATACCCGAAAATGGTATAAAGACGCCACGTAACCATGAAAGAAAGCGGTAACAGTAGATCCACGGCGTTGCGATTGGTGGAAAGTTAATTCGCGCTGCGTAATATCGCACCGTCTGAACTCCATTGTCGTCAAATGTAGCTGACTCACGCGATTTGAACTTTACTGCCAGTTTAAATGATTAACTTTGCGTACCTATATGATTGAAAGAGCAGGGCTTTTTGGTATGGGCTTTTAGCGCTTCGTCGTGGTTTTGCCGGTACAAAAGTTCTTAATATTGTATTACTAGTTGTATATATTATCGCACCTTTGGTGGATCAATTTGTTTCGCAAATTTGGTTAGGATGTGTCCTTGTTCCACTGAAGGTGCGATATATACGCCTCGCATTGCTGCCGATGTCATATTATAGATCACAAGTCACAATAATGACTTCTTTGACAATATCTTGCCACGACTAATTTCTGGAACACATCAAAACTTAACAATACAATACTCTTTATTGCAGTTAAAAGATAACAAAAAAGACTTAAAACTAAACTATATAAAGGCCTACAATAGGCGGCCTTATCGCTTAGAGCGATCTCTTCCAGGCAACCAGCTTTGCATGGATTGTTTGAACCTTAAGAGTAGGGTGTGATTTTGTAGAGGAGTCAATATTAACATATAAATCAAATCAAAATCGTTTGCCTGCGCAAATACGTGTACTCGTATATGCCTGGGGTTTTTTAGGCTTTACCTCGATTTATTGAAGTAGTCTAATATTATTAGCAATAGCATATATATAGGTTAGCCACACAACCTATAAATTGTGATTTGACTCTGACAGTGTAAGTAGGGTAACATGTTCTTTTGGGGTATAACCCCTATTATTATTATGGTGTGTGTGGGATATTCCTGTGATTCTACAATTTTCGTCTTAAATGCGTATAGGCACAAAGCACGCACTTCATCCAAATCTTTTCAAAGTTCCCTGCCCTTCATAACCGATAACCAAACATAAACGTACCTATAGTTTAACAATATAAGAAGCTGTTTAATTGTAAGTTTTCTCAAGGTGGTTCAACCCCGGCGAGGTCGCGCGGTCAAGCGGTGTATTTACACCCGTTGCTAGGGGGGGATCCCGCTGCCGGCACGCGATTGTTCAACTAAACTATAATCTTACTGTGAATCTACTTACCTACTACTTATAAGGGTTTGTTTTCTGCGAAAGAATAGCATTAGACGTCATGCTATTTTTTACAATAGAATAGAATATAAAAATTAGAAAGAAATAAAATTAACTAATAGAACCTTATTGCGACCAATATATAACAGAATACTTGCTTCTCCCAGCGGTTTTACCCGTTGTACTATAGCCATGTGTTTTTCCACACATTAGGGTCTAAGCTATCTATGAGCTTCAATTTGGTATAATTTAAGCTCAATCGGTCCACCCGTTTAGGTCTCTTCCATGGAACTATTTAACCTACTTTTGGACTTTTAAATATATAAAAATGTTGAAACGAACCCCAATGGTTATGAGAGGGACGATGTAAATTTGTCAGCTACCAGGCAAAATTATATACTGACAAAAACACAACAAGCGGTAGCAGATTTTTTTGTTCATTGTCATAAAAATACGGCATTGAATGAGGTGCGTGTGAGATAAATGGTGAACGCCATCGTGACCCCATCTCACCCCGCTTCAGCGGAGGTTTGGTCAAGGTGGGGGTTTTAGTGGGTGCAAGTCCAAGCCTCGGTGGTAGCGGCAGGTTATTGCGAAAATAAAATGTGATGTGTTTTTGTTTAACAGCGGAGATGAGTGGATCATCGGGCGTGACGTCAGGCGGTGCAGTGCGGCCGCTGCGCACGCGGCGTCCGTTCACGCCGCGCGAGCCGCAACGCACTCTGTTCTCCGAACGCACGCGCAAGAAGGACACTAGACCACCGAGCGCTTTTGAGTAAGATCATTTTAAAATTCTGGGTAGCACTGTAGGTACTAATTATGGGCAGCGTTATCTACTCTTAACATCAGGAGAGCGTCTTGCTAGTCTTTTTACTGCTTTGTATAATGATAAGATTATATTATATTTACAAAGTCATTGGTTATTCAGTAGGTACATTGGTGTATTTGGGCCTTATTTGGGAGATCATTATAGGCTATAATTTGAGTGCTAAGATATATTTATGTAGATTTGCCAAGATGTGGTCTCCATTTATAACAACTCGTCTACCTCAGCAATTATCGGTTCTACGCAAAATGTTACGTTTTGCATACGTTCGCATTGGTTTTTAAATATTATGAGCAGAATAAAGATATAGATACCTCTAGCTTAAAAATGTTTTTAAAAATTTCGTTATACGTATTCGCGTGATGATAGTAGCGGATTTATTTATAAAGTTACGGATACAATGTTTATTTATAAAGTTATGGATACTAATAGTGGGCTTAGATTAGGCAAGGTGACAGGAAACTTTTACATGTAGGTATGTAATAAATCTAACCAGTTGGTGTCTAGTAAGCTCCACGGGTTTTTATTACATTTCCAAACGAAAGCTCAGGCCTTCAAAGTGTTTTATCGCCTGTAATGTTTTATTAATAAATTGCTTTTTATTTCGTTGCTTATCACACTAATGTTATCTATAAATGCAAAAGTTGGTGTGTGAGTGTGTATGTTTATTACTTTTTCACGGCTAAATGAGTGGACCGCGGGTAAAACCGCTGGGCGCAGCTAGTATAATCATTATTAAAAACAAACACGGCACAACTCACGTCTAATATTGTCGAGAATATCTCGACCACGGTTTCGGACAATTACGATGTCCTTTTGTCTTATTCTCGACAATATTAGACGTGAGTTGTGCCGTTTTTGTTTTTAGTTATGGAGAACACTCGCGATAGTTTTAAAAATCGTATAATCATAATAATATCATACACCTACATAATTTGAAACACAGAAGTCAAAGGATTATATATAGAACACTGATCAACTTTTGCAACAACTACCAGTGAAAACTTTGTAACAACATTCTGGAAACATGCTGTTTTATAAATCTATTCAAAGTTGTACCACCATGGAGGAATACTGACAAACAGTAAAAATAAATCTTAAGTTCTGCTATTAAATGATTGTGATGCGGTATTATGGTATAATAGAGTTAAGTACCTAATTATTATAATCTACTAGCTGCGCCCAGCGGTTGTACTCGCTGTTCTGTCTACTTGTATGTTATTCTAGGGTCTCTATAAAGATATCTTTACATCAAATTTAAGCACGATCGCTCCACCCGTTAAGGCGTGAAAGAGTAACAAACATACACATCATGACATCCATACATTCTTTCAAATTTTCACGTTTATAATATTAGTACGTAGGAAGTGGGATAAAGCACTCACAAAGATATTGAGAAAAATAATAATAATAATAAGAATAAAAAAGAATAAGACTCCAATAAGTTCATTACACATGTCACATTCATTACATTTATATTAAAAGCTCAAAAGGGCCTCTGCGCGTTGGACTTTTTGTCTCCGTGTATGCCTATAAAAAGGCCCGGGCTTAGCCCGTGTTAAAGAGCGACAGAATAAAAATATTAAGAAGCTTAGCTGATGATTACTTTACTCCACAGCCTCAAATACCTGACACTAACAGAGAGCAGCGAAGAAGCGTTGATGACGATGGGTGCTCACGTGGCTGGCTTCGACGAGGATACCTTCAGCAGTTCCATACTATCAGATATGAGCAGTGCACCAAGCAACGTTCGCAAGAAACCAGTGGTAAGTGCAGAGTTTCAACATGAACACTTTACAAATAAAATACAGGTTGTATTTATAACTAGCATGAAATATTTGCGTCGATATAAACTTTTCGAATTTAGATCTCGATAGTCGATCCTAATGCTAACGTAAATTCATATCTAATAGGTAAAAAGAAAATGGAGTTTATTTTACTCCAAAATAGAGTACTCCAACAAAGCAGGTTACCCTACCCTATATAATTAGTTACAGAGTCTTTCTTACCTGCACTAGGCGAGCTTTTTTCTAGGCTAAGCGTGTATTAAAAGTATCTACCTGTTACCTACTTGTCTAGACCGGCAGTCCTACTTTGATAATAATCTTAAGAATCTTAATATATATCGAGTGACGACTCTCTCGCTCGCACAATTTGACAAATTTTGAAATATAAATTCAAGGAATTAATTTATTGAAAATTCCTCTGTACATTTCCTGCATAATATTATTGCACACATTTTAAAAGTGTTTTCAGTGAGATATATAAAAAAATGGGATGAGGAGCGATGTCGAAAAAGTTTTTTTTTTCTCCATATTGTCTCCATAGAAAATAATATTTTGTAGACACGAAACCAGTCTCGTTCAATGCAAGAGCGCTCCGGGGATGGTTGGAGTGCCTTCCCAAAGTTGCCGCACCTCAGCGGCCGCGCCAAGCCTTTGCATAGACGCAGCATTTCACACGCTACTCCAGAAGGTACACCTAGGACTTAGTTTAAAGGTTCTGTGCAAAAATAAGGAATGAAGGGTCTGCTTAGATTCTGTAAAATTTAATGACTAGTTTATCCGATTTTACAAGCTTTTATTTACTTTCACTTGTCTGTTGTCTGTCTGTAATCAAATCTTGCAACTTAAATTTGACCCACTTCCCGGTGTCCGATTGATCTGAAATTTTACATGCATGCATAAATCGAGTGACAATGCAATATTATTATGACATGAAGCTGATCTGATGATGGAGCTTGAAGGTGGCTATAGGAACTCCGTAATAAAACGACGTAACCCCATCGAGTTTGGGCTCATTTGATTTGTCTTGACGAGTACTTTATGGTAATAATAATAAAAGCTTGTTTTTAAAAAGTTTTTTTAAATTTCACTTGTTTAAAACTACCGAGAGTGCTCTCCATATCTAAATTAACAAAAGGTCACACAAATCACGTCTAATATTGTTCCAATTTCTTTATTAAAAATCAAAAAAGCTCAAAGAAAGCAAGATTGTTGAGGATATCTCAAAGTTTCGGACAATAACGGTATCCTTCATCAGGCGTGTAACTTTTGTTCATAGGTACGCGATGAGGTTCGCCAGCTAAGTTCACCGTTATGTCATGATTTTTTGCACTGATTCTATTCAGGTCATCTCTATCGTGTCTCTATTGTCTTGTAATTTCAGCTACATAATTTGTACCTTTGCAGAATCATCAGAATATGATCTGTCCCAGACGATATCAATTACCCGACCGTCAGGAATGGAAGGGGATATTCATTCCGATGGTTCAAGCAAGCAGCCACAATTGAGCAAATGTAAGTCGCTTTGGTCAGCATTTGTTGCAAATCTTCCTGCGTTTCTGCCAACATTACGATTTCGTCCGCAAATCTCAGATGTAAAATGTATTATGCCTTTGATATGACATAGTGTAGGACGTCCTTGGGCGAAATTGGGGTGACGATATTCGGAAGATCGCGGGGAGCGGATGGAGGAGGAAGACGGAGGAGTGAGTTGAGTGGCGTGCCATGTGGGAGGCTTATGTCCAGCAGTGGACGAACGTGGGCTGATGATGATGATGATCATGTCATTTTCTTTGAGCTAGACGGTAAACGAGATAGGTTCTATATTATCATCCCGTGCATTTAAGACAGGATGAACTCTACTCAATGCACTAAATACTTCATCTAAAGAAGAATACAAACCAACAAAAATAAAATATTTTTAGTTTGAAGGGACATAGTAGAGTTTGACTTTTCGTAATATTTATAACTGTCGTCTTTGTAGCTCTTAGCCCAGATCCTGGTTCAAAAAGGAAAGTGTTCGCCGGTACAAAGTCCCAGTCGTACGACACAAGCCTGAAGCCAGCAGTCGTGGATATCGACGTGACTCATATCGACCACCCGATCAATGATCTACCAAGCAACGCCAAGTTGGACTAGTAAGTTGATCATTTTAGATATTTAGAATAAAGCTTATATTAATATTTTTTATTAACGTTTAAAATAGAGACTTGGCATCAATATGATCAGCGATCCTTAATCATTACCACACATTGTTCGCCAATGTCTCATCCAAATGTTGATTGCAACAGCGCAATATTTCTATACCTACATATTAATAAAAACCCTGAAAATGTCAGCATTCTCCGCTTCAAATAGCAGACAAGAAGGTTGTGCCTTATTGCCAGAGAATAGTCATTGGTTGCAAATTCTTAAATTAAACAATCATTGACTATGAAGTATTATTAAAAGCAATGAGTGCAACTTTTCCTTCACATACCTTTATTTTTCGAACCTTTCTTTTTTTCGTAGCATGAGCATCCTGGAACTATGCGACGCATTATCCCGTCGTATGGGCGCGGACCGCACAGTTCTCCTGCTGAAGATTCTCCAAGCTCGACTGGAAGAGACCGTACCTGCCTCAAGTCTGCGTGAACTGGTCCTACGGTCTTTGTACGGACATGTTGACTCTGATGATGAACGGGTGCTGGTGGCCATCGCTCGTGCTATGCTTACGGTAAGTTTATACATAGTATTAGAACAAGTCTGTATTTGATCTTAGTTCTAATAGCATGGCAAGGTGCTTTGAGACTTAGACTGGTTTGTTCCTGTGGATTCCATAGCTCTGATGTAGACCCTTTAAACTCGACTGGCAGAGACCGTTCCTGCCTCGAGCCTGCTGGAACATGTCTATCGTTCCCTGTACGGACATGTTGACTCGTGCTGATCGAATGAAAGGGTGGTGATCGATGATAAAGGGTGTTGGTGGCTATAGCTCGAGCTATGCTTACGGTAAGTTTCAGGACAAGAATTCATTGGACCGAAGGTTATTGCAAGCGGTGTATTGAGACTTGGGACTGGTTTGTTCCTGTGGATTCCATAGTTTTGATGAAGATCCTTCAAGCGGTTGGAACTTAGCGTTTAGCGCTGGAACGTTTCCACTGGTATGCCGTATGCAGACGTCTATAGGTAGTCTATAAGGGCCGTTTGTGTGTGTCTATAGAAAGCGTTTGTTTATAGTATTTTTAGTACTAGATACTTTCGTTCGAGTAGAATTGAGTCCATCCATAATTGGTAATTATCTTTAGACAGTTCGTATTCCGTATTGACAGACTGACAGTCAATTATAGTACAAAGTGATGGCAGGCAGCGCAGCGGTTAATTTTCTTGTTTTCCATTCGACACTTGCGTGTACGTAACGTTTCTTATTTATCACGCGATGCCCTTTACGTTCGATCTATGGGGTTGATGTTTGTTTCATAGAAATTGAGGTAAATATAAAGAGGTAGAGGTACAAATTGGGTTACAAAAGGTCAAGTTATACTTCTTTTTCTTCTTCTTTTCGAGTCGAAAGTACCTAATATAATATTATGTAGTTTAAGGAATTGTGATACGCTCGGCAAACTGAAGCGCAATGAAAAACTGAAATATTTTCAAAAATGATATTATTATTCCGTATGATATTATGTTTTATTTCGTCTTCTTCTACGAAATAAATCAGCTGATCAGTCCATTGGTATGAAAACTCGATGTTTTGCACAAATTTAATAATAATAATTATTATTGCTTCTGCCAAGTTATTAGGTAATTAATAGAAAAATACACCGTCCTTGGTATTGTTTACATCTTTTTGCTTAGAGCGAATTTTCCGTTACAGATGCGTGTGACAGGCAATCATCTAGCGGCCGCTTGCAAACTGGTCTTCAAAATCGCCAAGAACGACAAGAACGATCATTTCTTCAGGGACACGAATTTAATCGGTAAATATCTGTTTTATACTTATTTATGAACTTGCAAGCAGAACTTGAATCAAGTGAGGAATATTATTAAACTAGAACTCAAATAAATTAAATACCTAAAGGTACCCTATTAGGTGACCTAATAGAAATTCCATGAAAATGTAGTTATTATAGCGAGTAGCGAGTATTACTTGATGCTACGAGCAGAGCGAAAAATAGGTCCTTAGGTACCTAGTTACCTTATTGTATCATCGTATTACGTAAAGTTTGAAAGATTTACGCGCTCTTATTAGGCCACATGTTTGAGAATCATAAGTTTTATTTCCGTCTAATCTCTCAAATTAACAAAAATCGCATTGAACATTCCATGTGTGTTGATGAATGCAATGACCACACAGTACTATGATGTTATGTTGTATCAGAGTTGTTGGTGGAGGGTTGCGGCCGGTTGGAGCCGGTGTCGGAGAGCGAGTGTTGCGTGTACGGCGCGGGCGCACTGCGAGTGTTAGCGCTGGAGCCTACACTACGAGCGCGCGCCGTCGCCGCCGGAGCTGTGCACCTCGCCGCTATACACCTCAAGATACTTAACGCTGCTGTGAGTACACACACTACTACAACATAGGTACATACACACACAATCACAATCGCTGCTGTGTGCACTACTACACATTATGAATAAATGCAACTTGTAATATTTTGCTATATTTACTACTGCTGCTAGCAGCCACTGGCTCGGCAATGCCACTCCCAACTGCTGCACGTCCACACGCGCCTGGGGCTCTGGTGACACTGACGTGACAACTTAACATGTTGCCGGCTATCCGAAGGGCGCTGGTCTTCCGTTGCGGCCGCTTTGGTGATCTGACTCGCGTGAGTTTTCCTCGCTAGCGACGCGCTGTTTCTGTCAACCTCAAGATTCTCGACGCTGCTGTGAACAGGCGCGGATCCAGACCATGATTTTGGGGGGGGTCATCGGCTAGAATTTTTTTGGAGACACGTTTAAGTGTAGTCTTGAAAATTTTGAATTTTTCAGCACGAATGATGTGTTTAGCTTGCTCCGAGTGGCAAGGGAACTAAATATTCTCATTTATAAAAGCGCGAGCCACTCGCTGCGAGCACCGAGAAAAGTTTGAATTTTTCAGCACGAATGATGTGCGTTTAGCTTGCTCCGAATGGCAATGAAATTAAATATTCTTATTTATAGAGCGCGAGCAGCTCGCTGCGAGCGCCGAGAAAATTTTGAATTTTTCAGCACGAATGATGTGCGTTTAGCTTGCTCCGAGTGGCAATGAAACTAAATATTTATATATTAATAGAGCGCGAGCAGCTCGCTGCGAGCGTCGAGAAAATTTTGAATTTTTCAGCACGAAAGATGTGCGTTTAGCTTGTTCCAAGTGGCAAGGAACCTAAATACTCTTATTTATAGAGCGCGAGCAGCTCGCTGCGAGCGCCGAGAAAATGTCGGATTTTTCAGCACGAATGATGTGCGTTTAGCTTGCTCCGAGTGGCAATGAAACTAAATATTTATATATTAATAGATCGCGAGCAGCTCGCTGCGAGCGTCGAGAAAATTTTGAATTTTTCAGCACGAATGATGTGCGTTTAGCTTGTTCCAAGTGGCAAGGAACCTAAATATTCTTATTTATAGAGCGCGAGCAGCTCGCTGCGAGCGCCGAGAAAATTTTGAATTTTTCAGCACGAATGATGCGCGTTTAGCTTGCTCCGAGTGGCAATGAAACTAAATATTCATATATTAATAGAGCGCAAGCAGCTCGCTGCGAGCGTCGAGAAAATTTTGAATTTTTCAGCACGAATGATGTGCGTTTAGCTTGTTCCAAGTGGCAAGGAACCTAAATATTCTTATTTATAGAGCGCGAGCAGCTCGCTGCGAGCGCCGAGAAAATTTTGAATTTTTCAGCACGAATGATGCGCGTTTTGCTTGCTCTGAATGGCAATGAAACTAAATATTCTTATTTATAGAGCGCGAGCAGCTCGCTGCGAGCGCCGAGAAAATTTTGAATTTTTCAGCACGAATGATGTGCGTTTAGCTTGCTCCAAGTGGCAAGAAACCTAAATATTCTTATTTATAGAGCGCGAGCAGCTCGCTGCGAGCGCCGAGAAAGTTTTGAATTTTTCATTACGAATGATGTGCGTTTAGCTTGCTCCAACTGGCAAGGAACCTAAATATTCTTATTTATAGAGCGCGAGCAGCTCGCTGCGAGCGCCGAGAAAGTTTTGGATTTTCAGCACAAATAATGTGCATTTAGCTTGCCCCGAGTGGCAATGAAAATAAATATTCTTATATTTATAGAGCACGAGCAGCTTGCTGCAAGCGCCGAGAAAATTTTGAATTTTTCAGCACGAATGATGCGCGTTTAGCTTGCTCCGAGTGGCAATGAAACTAAATATTCTCATTTATAAAACCGCGAGCCGCTCGCTGCGAGCACCGAGAAAATTTTGAACTTTTTAGCACTAGCCAACTAGAGAACATTTTGTATTTTTAAGTGCAAAAGATGTACGTTTACTAGCTCGTTCACACAAAAACATAGTCATTTTTATTAGAGCGCAAGCAGTTAGCGTCGAGAAAATTTTTAAACCTGTGTGCTATCCACTGATTTCGCACCAAGCACCAAGATAAACATAAGTATATAATCCTAACCACGAAAGGTACGTGATCAGTTTGTTATCAGAACGCGAGCGTTAAGAAAATTTTAATATTATTTCTAATAAGAGGGCGAGCAGCTTTCTGCTATCGCAATGAAAAATAATAATGCCTGACCTGAGTAAAAATGTACGTTTAGCTCGCTCCGAGAAGCAAGAAAATAAAATTTTTTGACCAATAAAGCCAGAATTTTTTTATATCTCTGACCTCGAAAAGAAGCGATTTAGTCGTCGCGTCGACTACAATCCTAGAAGTTTTGTGAACGCTCATAAATTGTACTGGTAAGTAATTCAAATTATATGAAAGGCGCGCAACTTACTTAATCCAAATGCCAAAATTACTATTATACATGCGCGAGCAGCTTGCTGCAAGCGCAAAGACTTAGCTGCAAAGACGACATAAAGCGCAAACAGCTTGCAGCAGTTAATATAATCCTAAATATGAAAGATGCTATGCAGCTTGCTACGAGAACCTACGGATAATTCGTAGGCAAGGGCCGAAAAAAAATATAGGTAGCTAGGGTAAAAAAATTATTAAAACAGCGAAACAATTTTATGAACTTGTGCGTAGAGCTTGCTGTTAAGAGAAAATTTCCTAATTCTAACTATAAATGTAGCGTTAAACCAGTCGATAAGATCGGATTTTTTTTCCGACTAGGATTTTGGGGGGGGTCATGACCCCCTTGACCCCCCCCCTGGATCCGCGCCTGGCTGTGAATGTCACACAATACACACACTCGCTGTGAATTCGCGCGAGTGTGTACTACATTACCGGCGCCTATACTGGACTGTTCGATGCGCTGCTCACTCACACTAATAGAGACCCTCGTTCAGTGCCAGAGTCGTGCAGTCACGCGCTGTACCAAGTGACGGGTGCTCTCCGCAACCTCGCTAGCGACTCGCGCGGAACTGAGTTCCTCGCTAGCTATTATAGTCACAGTGATAAAGATGTGCTTACTGATATTGTCTCATAATATATACCTTGTTTCAATGCTCAGAGAGCGGGAGACCCTCGTTCAGTGCCAGAGTCGTGCAGTCACGCGCTGTACCAAGTGACGGGTGCTCTCCGCAACCTCGCTAGCGACTCGCGCGGGACTGAGTTTCTCGCTAGCGGCGCGCTCGCGGCTCTGCTCGACGCGACGCTTACTCACACCGATAGAGACGTGCTTACTAATGTTGCTCGATGCCTCAGGTATGGAAACCTATGTTTTTTAATTCTTTTTGGGTTAGGCTTTGACCACGATCTCGCGTGAGATGATAATCGACGATGTGGCTATATATAGTAGCAGATCAAACCTAGAAGGTGAAATAAATCCCTCCTTGGCTTCACTGAACATCATGATATTCTGTAGTGATCATAATCACAAAGTTCACAATTCATCGGAATTTCAGCATGATCTCCTGCTGCAACATTACAAATTATTCTTAATACCCGGAATACTTAGGAGTCAACTAACTCTCCACATCAGTTCAGTTTTTGTGTCTGTCGAGAATATTAAAAAAATAATATGTGGATAAGTAATGTACTTAATTAATATATTACTTTAAAATTATTTAGAATGTATAAAAGGTGAAGAGCGGTTGGAGGAGAACCGAGACGAAGGACTGGGTTGAGTTGAGGCCTATGTCCAGCAGTGGACGAACATAGGCTGATGATGAAGAAGAAGACTGAAGGTGGGGTTGTTGGGAGGTTATGGCGCCAATTGTACTTGACTGGAACATTTATACTAGAGTATTTTTCACGAAAAAGGTCTCGCGGAATTTAGCGGAACTAAATTTAATCGAATATTACTGAACTTCATATCTTAAATAATTTTTATTTGTTAGATAAAATGAATATCTATTTAATTAAGAAATTAAATGTGAGAAATTATGAGGAGTTAAAATTTTATAAATATTTTAACTTTTAAAATCTGCGATAGTGGCGCCCCGCAAAAAGGACTCCTTTCGTACAACAAAGAACTCTAGGTATAGCTAACGATTAATAGATTTTCAATTGTTTTACCTTGTCAACATCGGCAATGCTGTACAGCGTGCTGTCAGCGCAAGAGTCGTGCTGCGCGTGGTTGTGCGGGAACGGGACGAGTGCTCGCGCGCTGCTGCGAGCGCTCGCCGCGTGTGGAGCGAGACCGCCGCTCGCTGTGCGTCTCGCTTACACACTCGGCAACATGGCCGCCGCTGACGACCGCGCCAGGAACGCTGTGAGTCACTACTCACAACCCATGGATACCGTTTCTCAACTAAAGTTGCATTATTGCATTTAATTGATAAAACACAAAATACAAACACAAATTTAAAAAACTAAATGACCTACAAGTAAAACTTATTCTACCTCTAAATTATAATTAACTAGGAATCAAATCAATATAGGAATATAATTGTAGTAATTAATATTGGTTAGGGACTTTATTAACTGAACCAGCTGTGCCTGGTGATTTTACCCACTGATAACCTATTTATTATTTCAGGATCTAAGCTACATTATATTAAATTTCAGCTCAATCGCTTCAGCACTTTAGGCTTAAAGAGGATACAAACATACACAGCTATGCCTTCAATTTATAGAATTAGTGGGATAGAAAGACGGTCTGCTCTACTCTCTGTAACGTTGTCATTGCGACTCTCCGACGACTTTCGTCATCCGTTCCAGAGTCGCCGTCGCCCAATGCGAAGTGAACGTTATATAGTTCTCTAACATTTTGTGCTGATAATGAGATAAATCACAGTTATGTAGGTTGGTTGTTGCACCAGCAGTTATATGCACTTATTTAATAACATATATTTGCTCTACTTACATGTTCAAACTTTACAGATTTACAACGAAGAAGGCGGTATCGACGTCCTGCTGACCATATTGGAGTCTTACACCAAACGCAACGACTACGAGACCAGGGATCCGGACTTAGACCCTGACCTTCACCTAATTGGTAAGATTTTCATTTAAGGGTGAATCCTGAGAGACAAAATTTTACGTGTCTGGGGGAATAAACTACTCGTAACATAAAAATTCTACCCAAGGGTATTTTTTTCTGTTAGTTTAAGGTTTAATCTACTTAATGCATGATAGATATAAGGTTAAATTTAGCTGCAAGTATCTGAAAAAAAATGTTAAAGCCCTGAAATTTGATTACCATGGGGTGTCCCTTACACTTTTTTGGAACAAAATATATTTTTTACACCAATTTATAAACGGAATTTTATTAATTGCTGTGATCTAAGCTGTAAAGGGTGAACTGTTATATGATCAAAAAAATACGCGAAGGCTGTACACAGCGTAGTTTTAGAAAAAATAACAAATTTATGTTTGTCCCCGGACAAAAAGTGATTTCCATGGCGCGCGACATAACTACTCACATTTCACAAGCCACAAGACTTAGAAGCTTGTACGCACGCTGTTGGCTAACTTCAATTGCGCTCTAAACATCGTGAAGAAATGTTACTCCTCTCGTGGTTTTAAACTGGATTTACGAAGGTGAGAAATTGATTACCGTGGTTTTGGTTCACTAGATCATTGATTACCTTTTCCATGTTTAAAAATATTTTTTTATCCATTACGGTTTTTTGACTAGGGTGTGCAGTTAGGAAAAGGGTATTGTTTATCATATATTTTATTATTATTGGTCTATAATTATGGTATTTAAAAATATTGACAAAAAAACTATACAATTTTGATTTCCATGGTATTGATTCTTATGGCGTTTTACCACGGTGATCAATTTTCTCCTGAGTTTTCTAGCGCATTCTTTCATTTTTTACCCAACTACAGCGAAGTCGCAGGTATGGAAGTGATTTTGACAGTTTATATTTGTATATTTAATTATTTCAGATGGTTTTTATATTGTATATGTCAGATTTTTTTTATATTGTACTATAGTAGACAGCCGCTCTGGCTTATGCAGCACCATTATATCCTCATATTAAAATAAGTAGCTCAGCGAGCTATGGAGAAGGCTATACTCGGGGTTTCTCTACGTGATCGAATCAGGAATGAGGAGATCCGAAGACGAACCAAAGTCACTGATATATCTCCGCGGATCAGGAAGCTGAAGTGGTAATGGGTAGCCCACATAGCACGTAGAGCGAATGGCTGATGGGGTCGAAAAGTGTTCGAGTGCCTAACACGTACAAGCAAACGCAGCGTAGAACGTCTCCCACAAGTGTGGCAGACGACCTTATTAAGGTCGCTGAAAGACGCTTGAAGCAGGTCGCTTCCAACACCGGTTTTATATATGGAGGTCTAAAGGGGAGGTTTATGTTCAGCAGTAGACGTCTTATGGCTGAGATGATGTATGATGAAAAAATAAAACGAAACTATGGGCTGACTGCAACTTCAGTCCAGATTAACTTAACTAATGATAAATGTACAATCTGATGACAGCTTCTTGAGTGAATCCTGTTAGTGACTGTGAACTTAATTTTATATTCTAGGACTATTTATTATTTAATATTTTTACATTGTTTAAGACAGCAATACGTTGATTTTATTTAGTTTACATGATTATTATATAGAAAGCCAATATAGACCTATTTATTACTTTATGTTTGGTGTATATTTGTTTGGATCACCGTTTTTAATCATTTCTATTTTATATGATTAGTAGAGGTCTATATTTAAATAATAACATAGAATTCAAACAAAATAGTTTTAATTTTGATTCCCATGCCACACTTTATTGATTCCCATGGCACCAAAAATTTAAATTTAAATATCTTCTGAACAAAACAAGTTATAATGATGCCTATTTAATGGATGTGCTTATAATTATGGGAAATTTGATGTTTTACATGTAAAATTCAATAAAACTTTGATTTAAAATCTGCCACGGGAATCACTTAAATACGCCCGATCTCAGGATTTACCCTTAAATACCTTTTTAAGTCGATTACCTAATATTAATGATTTTCATGTATAATTTTGCCAAGACGAGACCATATCGTTCGTACTGTCAAAAGGTTATATTAGATCTTATGTTGAACCAAACTTCTCTACATGATCTAATGTTTCTAGCCCTAACTCCTAACACATCACAAACTCTACAACTTAGTCAAAATACGGTGTACGGCCGATAAGAAAATAATAAAAATAATACTGGTTTATACTCCAACAGAACAGGTGACTCTACTTATACCGTCACAGTCAAATCACAAAATATAGGTTGTATAGCCTACCTGCCTATATGTCAACTCGCCGAGATAACTAAGTACAAGGCCTGCAACATGACCTGACGCATTTCTTCTTTCAGGTACGGATTTGGGTGGATCAGATGGTTCAAATGAAGATGTTTTAATAAAGGTACAAGTAAACCTACCTACATTTACCGAGTTTTTCTTCAGTGTACATGAGTAGCTTAATATTATTTTCAGACAGTGCGTGTGGTAGCGAACTTGTGTTTGGCTGAGAGAGCGGGTCGAGGTCTTGCGGCGACGTACGCCGAGAGGACGGTCAGAGCTCTTCTGGCTTGCTTACAACTTGCTGAAAAACCTATTGAAGATGTCGTAAGTTTTTCACTTTTTTGTTCTTTATTCGTCGTATATTTTGCCACTAATGCCCGTGCTTCAAATGTTCTTTTCAAACTCTGATTTTAATTATGCTTGTGACATTTTATTTTAAAAATACCATAATGTTTCAGTTTCTTTAAACCTATTAAAAAAAGAGGAATAGTATGTATGTATAAGTCTTCGAAATCTTCTCTATGTGTATATTCCTCGTTTTCCACGAAGGCGCCTAAAACCCTTTTTAAAATTTGGAAACCCTTTTCCAAATCCGTTTAAGATTCGCGTATGCACATTTGCATATTTCCCAGGTTCTTTTAAATTTTGCCAAAAGCGGTCGAGCGGTTCTATTTATGAATTAAAATGTGAGTCTCGCTCTAGCTTAGTAACTTCACTTATCTAGCTCAAGTTTCTTTATATTTTTTGGTATCTCTAATCTCATTAAAAGCGAGTTTAAAGTTAGTTTAATACATACATACATATAATCACGCCTGGTTCCCGTTGGGGTAGGCAGAGACTAGTTGGTTTAATATATTCCTATTATTATTAAAATGTCCAGGACTATTCAGAAGAACAGCATTCAAGCTTGTTGGAGCGTCGTTCGGAGCTGGCCACGGCGTCCCTCGCTACTCTCAACAACATCACATACTACCGCGAGCCGCCGGACCCGCCCGACCCGCTCGATGAAACACTCGACAAAATCTGCAGAGGTATTCTTCCAGCTTCTTGACAGTCTCTTCTAAACTTATGCAATGCCCGACAGGGTCCATACCTACTATAATTTTTTTAACATCTTAAGTTATGGTCCTATGTATGGAACGCAATAAATGAATATGAATATGATCACGGTAAATATTATATCTCTTTACCGTGGTCATGATAGTCCATCTATTATAATAGGGATCGGACAAAATTGTCCATAATGGAGTTTATTAAAAAATATTGGACACGTATGTTTTTATTTGTAATTTTAATATACGTTTGATTTACAACGCACTAAAGTTACATGGAAAGGGTTGTGACGTCAGACGTCATATGTATGTGTGTGCTCGAGTCGATACAAAATGCATACACATATGACGTCACGCGTCATCACAGAAAAACTTATAAGTGCTATATCTCAACCATTTTTTATTTTATTCTCAAACAAAAAATACGAATATTTTTTTATTATAAAAATTACGGACTAATTATATTCTAATGTTTTTGACCTTGTCTGATCCCCTATTGGACATCACAACATAATCATAAAGAAAGGCTTACTGTATGATGTTGGATGACCTACTAAACTAAAGGAAGCCACGAATGTATTCGCGGATCAGTGGGACATGAAACCCCGGCATCATAATATATCGTTTTTAGATGGGTATTCCTGCCGCGACCATCCGTCAGGCGTATAGGCTGACGATGCCTAACGCATTTTTCTTTGGTAAAAAAGGCACAACTTGGGCAACAATATGCTAACGTTGCGTAACTGGATAATCAAAGCGGAGTGGCTAGGAATAAATTGGAAGAGGCCTATGTCCAAAAATTATGGTTATTTGAGGACGTCTGTCTGTGCAGGTTCAAATCAAATCAAAAGCATTTATTTGTCAGAGTATTGTACATACATTAGTTCGTAAATAAAATAGGAAGTTTCAACTACTCTACCGAAACTCCGGTGTACATTTGTGGAAATTAAAAAAACAATTGTTAACAATGATAACTAAGAGCTACTCGCAGTGACGTAAGCCAGCCTGATAAGATATTATAGTACTTAAGTTGAGTACATAGGGATATCACAGCAAATATTGAAAATCAATAACTGATATTATAAAACTGTGTCTGAGAGTCTGAGCATTTATCGGTTAGGGCAAGGTCAGGAGCCTTCATTGTCCACATTCTGACATAAAACCTTGTCCTTGAAGTCTTGGCTATTCCAAACTATTCAAGGCAAGATTTCAACCTTGGCAGATGTCCAGCAGCCTTCATACTCTACATTTTCACACAACATTTTCAGAAACATTTTACACTTCAATGTTGACTGTTGACCATCCAATTATACTTGCATTAAGTAGGTACTTAATGCAAGTATAATTGGATGGTACATACTCCTATGTAGGTACATAGGAGTATGTATATCGTATAAGTTTGCATATAACCCCATTCCACTCGTTGGGTTCACATAAAGCTGCTCACACACAACCTCTGCAACGTGTAATCGATTAAAACACAGTATACGATCGATGGGAAACAGGTGTAATAGAGCACCTGGAGCCAGCCCTGGATTTACACTAGGGGCATTCGGGGCGAGTGCCCAGGGCGGAAAATTTTGGGGGGGGGCGGCAAATTAACTTAACTGGGGGCGGCAAGTTTCTAAATCCGGGCCTGCCTGGAGCACTGGATAGGGATCCAGTGTTCCAGTTACACTTGTATCCCATCACTCCACATTGTGCCCATGATTTTTACGTTTTGAGTTGTTTGAAAATTTGTCACTGCGACATGGAGAGTGTTGCAAATGGAGCTGGTCCTATTATCTTAGGTTTAGCTTGGTATTATATGACCGTGATTGGAAGTCATCGTTATATTTGTTCCAGCAACATGTGGTTGGTTGTCTCGCGGTGGCGAGGCGGCGTGCGAGGCGGCGCGTGCGCTCGGTAACCTGACCCGCTCCCCGCGCGTCGCTCAACTCTTCATGTTGGAGGGCGCGCTCGACGCTCTCACTCCCTTCCTGGACCACGGTGAGTGATCTACTGCGGGCCAACATAATATGCCCAATACTTGTATGCCCAATAACATAACCCAACACTATGTATCGCTCGGCCACCTGACCCGCTCCCCGCGCGTCGCCCATCTGTTCATATATTGGAGGGCGCGCTCGACGCTCTCACTCCCTTCCTGGACCACGGTGAGTGACCCATTGCAAGTCATCATTATCAGTGTCTTTCAACCCATTCCTGAGCATAGGCCTTGTCTCCTCTGTCCTGTGCGGATCTCATCCAGGTATCAGTTCCTGCCATCTTAATGATGTCGATCCATATCGGGCAAGTGGTATGCCAATAGTCCGCCTCCCTTCTCGAGGCGTCCGCTGATTTAAGGATCTACTGCACCTGTTATCACAGCGCCTAGCGATGTGACTCGAGGTCTACGCGCGCAGGTATACACCTGCACTTTGCGTTTCCGGTGGACCGTAGCATGTGTGGTTGACATTAGAGAGGAGGAGAGCATGCGGTGGTCAGTAATTGTATAGGAGTACTGTACCACAGAGGAGGAGAGCGTGCGGTGCGCGGCGGCGGGCGTGCTGGTGAACGTGTGTGGGGTGGCGGGTGACAGTGCGGCGGGGCGCGCGGCGGGCGCGGCGCTAGGTGGTGCGGCGGCGCGCGGGGACGCGGCGGCGGCGGCGCTGCTGGCTCGTGCGCTCTGGAACGCGCGTGCGCACGCGCCGCTGCACGCGCACACCGCCGCCAGCGCCGCGCGCGCACTACATCTGTTCATAGGTAACACTAGATATAGCTTTTTATCTTGATTCCCTATTTAGATATTTATTTCATATACCTGCATATGTAGGCTGATATCTAACAATAATTTAGTTTTTTTAATTAACGCTGGGAAAATGCATTACGCATCATCACCCTACGCCGGGTCACGCGGGGTATGTGTGACTATGTGGCACTCACCCGCCGAAGATGGGCGTGGCTAACTCATAGAGCTCTAACTAGTGATTTTGTGTCCGCGCTTCGAGAACGTTCAGCATTTTTTTACTTAGGTATCTATCTATTTGGCGCCGACTCAAAATAACTTAGCTATTCCACATATAGTTTATTATTTTTTGCTGTTAACTTTTTTCGGCGGTTTAATTTTTTGCTTAGAAGTTTCATGGTTTAAAAAAATTGATTAGGGAAACCCCAATTACCTACTAAATTATTATAAGTACGTACATAATATTTTATATACCCCCACCTAAATAGTATTCTTTTATCTGTGCCCCACACAGTTACCCACCTACTTATGACTTTATAATATTAATGTTCATACGATTAATGTCCAATTATGAAAAATGACAAATGGACTAAAAATGTCATCATAAAAATGTCATCATAAAAATGTCCATTCGCAAAATAGTCCAATCATAAAAATGTCCATTCGCAAAATAGTCCAATCATAAAAATGTCCATTCGCAAAAAGGTCAAATTATAAAATTGTCCATTCGCAAAGTGGTCCAGTCATAAAAATGTCAACTCGTAAAAGGGACCTTTTTACGAGTTGATATTTTTATGACTTTAAAAATGTCCATTCGTGAATAACGTCCAATGAAAAAATGTCCAATGAATATACCTATTATAATACATAGTACAAATAAAATTAGTACACTTACTAGCTGGGCCCAGCGGTTTTACCCGCTGAAAAGAAGCCAATATGTTATTCAAAGTTCCAAGCCATATTCTACATCTCAAAATTCAATCCAATCGAACCAGCCGATTAGATACGTGTGGAAAAGTAAGAAACATCTATCCATACATTTCGCATTCATAATATTAGTTTAGTTGGATGTAGAATGGCGGAATATTTCACTTGAATGATATTAGATGAACTCTACATTGGCAATAAGTTATCAATGTTATCACTTATCATTTTTTTTTGTTATCATACTTTGATACATAATACAGTAGGGAAATTTCGATTCGCACTACATCGACTCCGTGGCGCAACGGTAGCGCGTCTGACTCCAGATCAGAAGGTTGCGTGTTCAAATCACGTCGGGGTCAAAACTTTTTGCACATTATTTTCAACAGTTTTAATGTCGTAATACGAGTACGAGAAAAACGAAGTTATAGTAAACTTTTTTTATTATATTATGAGAAAATAAAAACAGACTTATTTTCACTACTAAAACCGATTTTGATTGTTAAATTTGTTTATTTAGGTAACTAATGGACCCGCGTCCATTATACTAAATGTTTTTGTCTGATTTTCTTGTATTAGCCTAATTTAATTTGAAACTGTAGGTATATTATTTTTTGGCAAGAAACTCATCTTTTATATATTTTATTTATAATAATTAATTAATAATAAAATTATTTGCGCTAAACGTGTTTTAGTTTTTAAATTTTGTGTATATCTGTGGTATTTCAATAAGTAGTTTTCTATTCTATTCTTATAACGTCTCATTTCAGAGGATGAATCTGTGTTCGAAGCGTGCGAAGCATCGAATATATCAGACCGGAGGGCGAGCGACCCGGCTCTCTTAGAATATCATGTAAGTGTACCTACTTGGCTTGGTTGTCTAGACCCGATAAGACCGCCAATTGTAGCATCATTTTTCTCAATGTAATTTTATGTTTATTTTATTATATTTGTGGTGTTCAATAAAGAGCTAAATACCTATCTAAGTAGCTATCAAAAAACTTATTTACTATTTGATTTAACGCACATTTAGCCGACTTCACAAAATGGATGGGTTTTTTTTTCTTCTTAAATTCCTTGATAGGCGTTTAGCGTTTCAAGTGCATTTGCCAAAATGTGATTTGTGAGCGACGGCAAAAAAAAACACCCTGAGATACAAAACTATTGGAAATTCAATCAAATTTTATAATTAAACTTTAGTGTTAATATAATAATAATCATTTATATTATTTATCTAATAAAAGTGATCTTTGCAAAATATAGGTCCTACATTATTATCAAATAGGTACACCAACATCTACGATTTTTTTTCGAAAAAAGCTTGTAAAATGATCCCTTCTTTGCAGGTAACATTCGAGAACAACAACGGTCCCCACTCTCCCAAGTTCTCTCGTGCGTTGAGTGTGGATCGCGAACTTCATGTGGAACATACTTGTGAAGACGAGCCCTGCTCCGGAGACGACCTCGGCTTCGAGGAGGGAGATATCGACGCAGACCCTTGTCACTGTCACCCTTGCAGGTATGATAAGTAATATTCCATATTCAAATAACGTTTAACTCAACTTTTTTTCGGACCGCTATAGCGGTCGGGACGTTTGAGTGGTTAAACTCTTTTTGTGCAGTAACCGAAGTAACTATAGCAGTTTTTTAGTTCTGGGCTCTGGGAGACATTTTAGTATAATTGAGGATAATCCTCAATTCCTCGTCACCCTTGGAGGTAAGACTGTACATTAATTATTTAATCTGTAGCTGCTTTTAGGACTATTACGAAATTTTAGTATAGGATATTTTAGGATAATCTAAAATATGATAAAGTCCTCAATTCCCCAAGTAAAATCTGACACGATGAGTTTGGATCGTAAGATGTGGAGGTACCTATATTCAACAAGGTATACTTTGAAGAATACCTCGGCAAACCGGAGAGCCAACTAACAGTGACCTTTCCAGGTACGTGCCTTTTATATGGACGACCTATAGTAGCATAGGATATTTTAGGACAACGGTCCCCAATCTCCCAAGGTCTCTCGCGCTTTGAGTGTGGACCGCGAACTACATGTAGACCTGATATGAACGGCCTTTCTAGGCATCATACGTGATTCATCGTCGACCGCATCAGGACTTTCCATCAGGCAGGAGTGTGGTCAAACGTAGCGTAGGCCTATTTAGTATAAAAAGCTTTTAGAACAATTGGACAGCAATAGACCTCAATGCCCCGAGTTAACAGTCTACTGCTTAAGTTTCCGCTGCTGCTTCCTTAAGGCTCCGCCAATTTCCAGTCCTTCTTTGGGTTTTGAGTGGCTCAGTAGATGCCACAAGTCTTCAAACCTATTCAACAAGGAGTAACATCTTTGGTGTTTTAGTCCGGATGGGAGTAACAAGTGATTGAACGTTACAGACGGCTGGCCGCGTGGGAGGAGCTGGTGGCGGTCGCCATACCGCTGCTGGAGATGCTGCGTCCGCCGCGACACGACGCCGCTGTTGGCACTGATTGATATATCTAACAACCTGTAACTATAGCTTCTTCAACCGAACTCCAAGCTCTAGTGGCTAACGTTATAAATGTAATGTCATGTGACGGCTGGCCGCGTGGGAGGAGTTGGTGGCAGTCGCCATACCGCTGCTGGAGATGCTCCGCCCGACACGACGCCGCTGTTGGCACTGATTGATATATACTATCATTTACTATCTATACTAGTGCGCATGCGGATTGAGTCGCCACCTTTCTGAGGGCCTATTGGCTAATTCTCACCCACTAAGATTAATGAAAACTTGCAAGTAATGTACGCAATGTTGTCTATGGATTCTATACTCGGATTGAACAAGGAGAAACCTTTTTGTAAACAAATGAGTTCCCACACCAAAAAAAAGATTGAGTAATGGAAGATCTGTCAAACGAAAAAGATTTCAATAAATAAAAAAGCTTGAGTTTATATTTTTCTCAAAATTCAAAGAATTAATATTATAAATGATATTTTTGTATTTTTTTGCGCACAGATATTATTATTTATTAAATTAAAAAAATGTAAAAGATTTTGTAGAAGAAAAAAAATTGTGGGAATGGTATCATCGGTGGTTATGACAGTTGTTCAAAACATTTTGTGCTCGGAGTGAATTTTTGTTATTGAAAAAGTTGTTTTCGTTTAGTAAAATGTTCTGTTAAGTTATTGTTTTGCTGTTATTTGTTACTTTTATGTTTTAATCATTATATGTAAATAAATATTTAAAAATAACGTTTTGAGAAATTAAATTGTTATGAAAATACATACAATCTAAAGTTTTGCTTGATGTTATTTTACGTAACCTTTGTCATGCTATCTATACATCTATTTTCATGCTTAGCTTATATATTATTATAGATTTTTTATATAATAATAATAGTTAATGGTTCGGCAGTTTTATCTGCTTAACAAATAATATGTGTTATTCCAGGTCCTGAGGTACATAGGTACCAAATTTCATTGTGTCTGTCGAAAATTCAAGTGTCAACCGTAAACCGATAAATACACCCTTTATAAGGTCATTGTACGAAGAAGGAATGGTCATAATCCACCGTCGAATATATCCACATCATGTCTTTTTAAAAAGTAATTAAATTATTACTTTAAAAAAAATAGACAACGATTTAATTTAAACAAAATTTTATAAAAAAAATTTGCAAATTTTTAATTTCTGCCCTTTTGTTTTTATTTAGCTTAGGTATAAGTTTGGTCAATATCTATTATAATAATTAAAAATACGGCACAAGCGAAACCGCGCGCTGTTATTATATATAACGATTCTTGCTTCAAAAAATGTTTATTAGCTCTGCCTCTCACTTTTGACACTAACATATAGTGACATTAAGGTGCTTACAAAAAAGATCTAGGATTATGAAATAGAGTATAGTGTTTTATAATGTCGTTTGGCGATAGCCGATAGGCCCTCAGGTCCTATATCTTTTAATGTACATATTATATACCACAAATTCATACTACTAGATGATGTGTTAATTTCATTAAGATATGAGAAGTGGTGAATGCTCAATCCGCATGCACACTATACTATCAACCAGTGACTATTATAGCCCTTTCAGCCAAGCGCCAAACGTGGCTCAATACGTATAAGTTATATTCTGTACTAGCTATTACCTCCAACTTTATCTTTAACTGATGATTTTGTTTGTGACTTTGTGTTTTTGAAGGCATGTGAAACTGTCGGCTCCGGCTGTTTCCTATAATATGTGGAAGGCAGTTTTAGATCATTTTCAGATTGCCAAGATTTATTTAAGCCCTGAAGGCCATAATTATATTATATTATTTTGCGTTATTAAAAAAATATAGCGAGTAAAGATAACATTTAGCGCTTGGATAGAAGGGCTTCTGATAAGGTTGTCAAGTTCAGCAGTTGACTATGAAAGCAGTGTCACCATAGCAACTGTTATAATATGGGGACAACATATACATTGCCGGCCACGCCTCGGGTCGAGACCTTCCCTGACGAGCAATTGAGTTCTATGAACACTAGACAACCAAACTCAAGCGAAAGATTCGTTTTATTTAAGAAACAGGCTCACTGCAAGGTTATTCCTTCCGACTTCGCCGTATCTAAATAAATAATAAATATTTCACGACATTACACACAGCGCCACCTTTACCCCAAGCTAAGCAACTTAATGCTTGTGTTATGCTTGTGTATAGCCAAGTGCAAGCAAAAGAACTGGCGAGCGCACCGTGTGTTATATTATATACGAGTCGTTTGAAGCGACTTTTGACGACTTTTCACACTCTCGTTTCACAATTACTTTTTTCTGTACAATATTGTAATTCATACCTACGAGAGCATATTTGAATTAAATCGTAATCGTAAATGGCTCATTCTCATTTTAGCTCAAATTTGATGGTCACACGGTTATATTTCCTAAACGGTTAAAGACAGAGATATGAATTGTGGATAGGTGGATAAAACATATATTAAGCTACAAAATAAATGAAGATTGTCATAATAGACGCAAAAAATAGTATTAAAATTTAACATGAAAGGTCAAAATCGGGGCCATTTTTCGTATTCTCATGGTGTCACACTTTGCGTTTCAGTTAAACATTTGGGCACTACTTTAACAAATTTTCATGTATCTGTTTGTAAAATATACCAAAATTATCGCAAATAAATATATTTTAAGGTCTACAGGCTAAAAAAAAGTTTTCAGTATTATTTTGAATTTAAAATAATATAATGCGGCGGTCACACAATTTTAGGTACTTTAGATTTGCGTAGTTTAACGGCTGCTGTGAAACATAAGATCAACAATCCAATGCAGAGTTCGATTTATTTCAATGATGGCCATGTTCTGCAATCGTAGAAGTAGGATCTAGGACTTATCGAGCCGTGGAAAAAAATATAATTGCTAAGTTTCAATTTATTCATGGGTGTACCAATCACTTGCATGGACAACATTTTTATGCATTGTATTTTAGTTATTTAAATCAAAGCTAGCTTTTCGAAACGCCAAAATGTGCGAAATAAAGATGTAGTATTTAATTTTATAGATTATACCTAAACTTTCCAGAATTTCACCAAAAAGGGATATATTCGTCACCAGCGTGGCATCACCTTCATAGCGTTTTTTACCATGAAGGTGATTTTTGAGCCACGAAAGTGATTTATGTGTATTGTTTTCTTTTGAAAGGGCCTTTTAACCTACTTAAAAGTACTGTATCTGTAGTGTAAGGGTTTTAATACATACAAACCAAATATCTGACTAATAAAAAAGTAAAGTGAATGGTAAAGTAATATCTCAAATTACGCATATTTTCTTTTGTAGTGAGGTTTGTTTTTACGTAAAATGTCGTTTTTTTGTACATATTTGGTAGATTTATTCTTTAAAAAGGGTTTTACTTGAAAAAGTTGTTAAAAAATAATGACTGAATCACTTTCGTGGCGTCGAAAATTTCAAAACAGTTTTTCTTCGAAATGAAACGTACGATTTAAATCATTAATATAAAAGTTTACTCGTGTTATCCAGCTCTATACAATATTATACATAAACATTAAAAATAAGCAATAAATAAGAATTGCCATGAAGGTGACGATGAGAATCGATTCCATGAGAATGAGCCAAATATCTTAATTCGTTAGACACGAGTACCTATATAGTAATACTTTATAATATTATGCGCTTGAGAGCAAGCATGTAACTTAGTAAAGTGCGGTGGGAAGACCGCAATTCTGCGGAACAAGAAGTTACGTGTGGCAACTTCTCTAGTACGTAGTTAACATTCAATGGTTTTTGGTACTTATCCATATCCATATCCATACATATAATAAGAATGGAAATTTCTCCCCATTCATTGTGATCCTTTACTAAGGTGAACTGTGAAAATACGCATATGAACAAAACGACGCGAAAAAGTCGCTTGCGCGATCTAGATCGTAAAACATTTTGTCAATTTTTCCTAGGGAAACGTAAAATAAAATAATAAAATAAATAATAATCATTTATATCGGACACATCGCCCCTAATTTACATCAAAATTTCGAAGTAAAAGTAATAGAATATGAAGTAAATTCAATTCAAAAAAATCAAAAAGCAAAAAGTGCGACAAACTAAAAATACGCCATCTATCGATGTGGCCATAAACGAAAATTTACCAGAGTAGTTTTATTAGGCTTAATTTGTAAAAAGGTTATTACTTATGTGTGATAAAACGGCACAACCGAATTGTATGCAGTTTTCGCTAAAACGTTGCAAATTTCTCTAATTTGTAAATAGTATTGGTTTTATTTAAATCGGTTTTTAAATAAAAGAGTTATATCTATCTAAAGATTTACTTATCTTCTTTTATTATATAAAATCGTTCGTACACTTTCGTGCTATCAACGCACAGCCCAAACGGCTGGACGGATTGAGCTGAAATTTGGACAGCGTATTCTTTGAAAAACTTCATCGTGCAATAAGAAGCGATTTTTCTAAATTCCCTCGGGAACAGGAATTATTCCCGAAAAACGTTTGTATGCAAATCCGTAACCGCTGAACCGATTGAGCTGAAATTTTGTAAAACTATTGTTAGGATTGTGATTAGAAACATGAAATAGTTTTTTTGTCAGAAATTTACTTTTAAGGGGGGGTAAAGGGGGGTCGAAGTTTGTATGGAAAATTTAGAACCGCTGACCCTATTGAGCTGAAATTTGGTACAAAGGTAGATTGAGTCCTAAAAAAAGATATTGGATACTTTTTATCCCAGAAATCAACCTTAAAAGGGGGAAAGGGGGGTTGCAAGTTTGTGAAAGAAATCGTTAACCGCTTCATTGTTTTAGCTGAAATTTGGACAGCGTGTTATTTAGGTAACGTAAGCGACCTATAAAAAGGGATTTTTGTAAAATTCTCCCGGGAACGGGAATTATTCCCGAAAAACGTTTGTATGGAAATCCGTAACCGCTGAACCGATTGAGCTGAAATTTAGTAAAACGATTGTTTGGATTGTATTTAGGAACATTGAATAGTTTTTATCTCAGAAATTTACTTTTAAGGGGGGGGTAAAGGGGGGTCAACGTTTGAATGGAAAATTTAGAACCGCTGACCCTATTGAGCTGAAATATGGTACAGAGGTAGATTGAGTCAAAATAAATGATATGGAATACTTTTTATTCCAGAAATCAACCCTGAAGGGGGAAGAGGGGGGTTAGAAGTTTGAGTAGGAAATCAGTAACTTCAGTATCAGTATCTTTTAACGCTGAAATTTGAACAGCGTGTTTTTTATGTAACGTAGATGACCGGTAAAAAGGGATTTTGCAAAATTTCCACGGGAACGGGAATTATTCCTAAAAGACGTTTGTAAGCAAATCCTTAACCGCTGAACCGATTGAGTTGAAACTTTGTAAAACGATTGCTTGGATTGTGTTTAGGAATATTGTTTTTTTTTTTGACGAAAATTAACTTTTAAGGGGGGGTAAAGGGAGGTCGAAGTTTGTATGGAAAATTTAGAACCGCTGACCCTATTGAGCTGAAATTTGGTACAGTGGTAGATTGAATCCAAATAAATGATATGGAATACTTTTTATCCCAGAAATCAACCTTGAAGGGGGAAGAGAGGGGTAGTAGTTTGAGTAGGAAATCAGTAATCGGCCATCTTTTAAAGCTGAAATTTGAATTTTTTATGTAACGTAGATGACCGATATAAAGGGATTTTGCAAAATTTCCGCGGGAACAGGAATTATTCCTAAAAAACTTTTGTATGCAAATCCTTAACCGCTGAACCGATTGAGCTGAAATTTTGTAAAACGATTGTTGGGATTGTTTTGAGGAACATTAAATAGTTTTTATGACAAAATTTAACTTCTAAGAGGGGGTAAGGGGGGTACAAAATTTGTATGGGAAATTTAGAACCGCTGGCCCTATTGAGCTGAAATTTGGTAGAGAGGTAGACTGAGTTCTACAAAATGATATGGGATAATTTTTATCCCAGAAATCAACCTCAAAGGCGGGATAAAGGGGGGATGCAAGTTTGGGTAAGAAATCGTTAACCGCTTCTTTGTTTTAGCTAAAATTTGGACAACGTATTCTTTAGGTAACGTAAGCAACCGATATGAAGGTATTTTGCGAAATTCCCCCGGGAACGAGAATTATTCCCGAAAAACTTTTGTATGCAAATCCGTAACCGCTAAACCAATTCAGGTGAAATTTTGTGGAATCATGGTTTGAGTTTTGTTTAGGAACACTGAATATTATTTTAGACAGAAATTTACTTTAAGAGGGAGGGGTGCGGGGGAGTAAGGGGGGTAGAAGTTTGAGTAGGAAATCAGTAACCAGTTATATTTTACGCTAAAATTTAGACAGCGTGTTCTTTATGTGACTTTCACGACCCGTAAGAGGGGAGGGGATTTTGCGAAATTCTTACGGGAACGGGAATTATTATTCCTAAAAAACTTTTGTATACAAATCCACAATAAGATTATTGGGGATGTGTTGAGGAATAATAAAAAGTTTTATGTCAAAAATTACCTTCGAATTGAAGCGTTAGGGGGTCAAAGTTTGTATAGGAAATAGGACCCTATTGAGTTAAAATTTGATACAAAGGTAGACTGAGACTTAAAAAAAATATGGGATACTTTTTATCCCAGAAATCAACCTTTGAGGGGAGGAAAAAGGGGGTGCAGTTTGTGTAGGATATCGGTAACCACTTCTTCGTTTAAGCTAAAATTTGGACAACGTATTTTTTATGTAACGTAGGCGACCGATAAGAAGAGATTTTGCGAACTCACCAGTACTCAGAATTTTGGTTCTGTTAATGAATAGTTTGTTATGTCAGAAATTAACTTTTAAGGAGACTCAGTATTGATCCTTCCCCCACCTTCAGGGTCAGAGTTTTAATGGTAATTCAGGAACCACGGAATTGATTTGAGTCGCGGGAAGGATGGTGTGAGAAATTAGTAACCTATAATTATAATTTAGCTTAGAAAAATTATAATAGAGATAAGTTAAAGAGTTACCGGGAAAGGACCACAAATAGTATTAATTCCTGAGGAGAGGCGTGAAAATTTGTGATGGAAATCAATAACCGCTAAACTTAAATAGTGTGATCTCTGTGAAAGGACATAGCATTGGTTCCTACGGTAGCGAACAAAACTGCATAGAAATATCCAGCCCGATATTCTTCGCTATCCACAGCGGGAGCAAATATTATAGCCATGCCTTATTTTACGCTTACAAAGTCGCGGGGATGGAAATACAATCATAGTCAAAATAGCAGCACCGAATTCGCTTTATTAATTGACTCTCACGCGCAACGAAGTGCGCGCGGGTCAGCTAGTTGTAAATATATACAAAATAGATTTTTATTTTATTGTAGTATATTTACTATTGGTGCTTCGAAAAATAAATGTTTATTTCATTTTAAAAATACGTAGGCCTACTTATTTTGTAATATTTTAATCGTTTTTTTTCAAAATATTAGTTGTATCCTATCATGTAGCATTATTTTATTGATTCAATAATAATACAGTGTATGTAAATAACCCATGTAGGTATATTCAGTAATATAATAAAAAATATTTGTTTTTAAAATTGTTCTTTCAATTATAATTTACCCATACAGAGGGCTAAAGACCCATATCCCCACTCCTCTTAAAAATCCTATTCAATTTGTTTTTATAGTTAACTAGCTGCGCCCAGAGGTTTTACCCGCTGTTCAGTAACCTATATGTTATTCCAGGGTCTAAGCTATCTCTATACCAAATTTCAGCTCAATCGGTCCACCCGTTCAGGCGTGAAAGAGTAACAAACATACATACATTCTCACAAACTTTTACGTTTATAATAATACTAGCTGCGCCCAGCGGTTTTACCCGCTGTACTATAGCCTATGTGTTACCTATTCCAGGGTCTAAGCTATGTCCATATCAAATTTCAGCTCAATCGGCCCACCCGTTTAGGCGTGAAAGAGTAATAAACATCTAGAGACATCCATTCTTACAAACTTTCACGTTTATAATATTATTAAGATATTATATATAAATTTTATCTTTAAGTACCGCCCGTCAGCATGGTTCAATTTCTGCCATCCTCCCCTAAATCCCTTCTTGCTTTGTTTGAGATTTGAAACTGCGACGCAGTGTGTCGTAAGTCAAGCTTGCCTATCTTTGTCAAAAAGACAGACATTTTGGATCCACCAGTCCCGTTTTAGGGTACCGTTTTTACCCTTTGGGTGCAGAGCCCTTAAAAAGCAAGACTTCACCACAGAATACCAAATAGTTCAAGTCTGTACTATAATAAGAGATAATAACATGTTGAATGTCCTCTAAAGTGTAGAAGCGGAAACTATTAAGGAGGAAGCATTGGACAGCGGGCAGCGGTCGGTCGGTGGAAGTAGCCACGCGACGTTTGCCAATAACTGGTGGCGCAACCGCCGGTATCGGTCACCACGCCTTACGTACAGGCTGATTGTTAAGGCACACACATTATAATAAATTTTTATGAATATACATAGTACCGTAAAAAAACTCCATTATCTTTCGTGGTCGTGCTGGGAAGAAACACACGACGACGACGAAATGTCCTGTTTTCCTTACTTTTTTTGGACGTCGTCAAATAGCCTGTAGTAGGCCGCCTAGGCGGTTTCGTATTAAACCAGAAAGACGCGGTTAACCGCTAGTGCGTAGGAGGGCTTATTCGTGTTAACCTTTTTCGAGGAAAAGGGTATGCCAAATTTTTTAATGATCGGTAGGATGTGAATAGGATGCCATTTATTCGGCCTAGAATACCCTTTTCTCGTAAACGATTGAATACAACAGAGTCCAAGGCGAGGATACTACTTTTCGCCACAATCGTCGGAGAGATGGCCGAGCAGAAAATAACACACCCTGTGTATATTGCCAAAGGAACTCATCATGTTTTATAAGATATTGTTAGAATCGAACACGAGACCAATCAACGTGTGTGTATTGATAAGGCAACATCTACGCGACTTGCAGATATTCCCTTTTCTTGTATAAATAAGGGACAATGTTCAATTCCTAACTACCAAAGATCGTAAAAAACTCGTTGAAATCTGAGGCCATAGGACACACGATGATAAAATTTTAACACCAAAATATTTGGTCCTTTCATTATACCTTCGACCAACCTTGATTATTCTCAACCTTTAACAATCTGGTTCATTTCGAGCTTTTATTAACAGTAACAAGTTTCGCGTCGCCACGTTAACATTCCCCATCATCATTAAAATATTTCGCATAACTCATCAGAAAAAAAATCCTAAATTGATTTACGTAATATAATAATTAACTATTAACTAATGAGTCGAGGTTTATATTAGGCCACCTTCATTTGTTTGTGCTCATTCGTGTACCTTCTTTTCTGAAGATATTTTGATAGTGCTGGTGTAGAAATGGCTCGCAGTCACAAGACTTCGTTCAGCGTGTTGCTGGTAGCATGTTTACTAGCGAATGCTTTCTGTGCGCCGAAGGGATTAAAACCCAAGAATCGTCCCCGCAATGATGAGGAGGATACTATTTCGGTGAGTGAGATTAACTTATATACATAGACGATCTAAACGTACAGCATGAATGACGTGACCATACGTCCCGCTTTGGGCGGGACAGTCCCACGTTCACACTATCTGTCCCGCTGTCCCCAGGAAAGGCAAAAATGTCCCGCTTTTTAGCTTCCATTCGTTTACTTTTGATGATCAGAATTACAAAATGTTCAGAGCTCAAAATAAGCCGATTGCACTACATTCTTAGTTAAGAAATTAAATTTAAACGCACACTTTTCGAAGTTAGAAATAAAAAAAATTCAGCGTTCCGATCAATCTCAGTCATATTTCAATCAACAGTAATTATATTTAATTTTTAATGGCGTTTAGATCCCAAAATGAGTTTCTCACGAAACTTTAATGGGCAGATTATAAAAAATTCTCGGTACTTGCAGCAAGCGGCTCACGCATCTTTTAAGTATGCATAATTTTAGGAAATGCATAATCTCAATGTTGTAATGTGCCAGCTAAAAGTTTCTTACTTTAAAAAAATCGAAAGAAATAAAATTGGATTCGCTCATGATCATGCCCAGGGAAGCAAAGGGTAAAATCCAGTCCTGTTTTTACTTGAAAACGAGACCCGTGACCCGTCCCGCTTTGACAAAAACTATAAATGGTCACGTTAAGCATAAAGGAACTTGCACCTTCCTTGAACTTTTCAAAAGATCTAATTCGATTTTTACACCTATCTACCTACATATTTACCAAAATATAGTATATTTAGATTTAACAGAATCTGTGCTTTTGCCATTCTTGAAAGCCTCAGGCAAAGAATAGAAACTATTACTACGTAACGCCTCAGGCTTAGCCGCACCAGGTCACATTATTATATGTGGGAAAATTCTTCTTAGGCAAAGTGCTATATAGGTAGATACTAATTATCCTCGCTCTTGACCTTTTTCGGGGAAAAGTGTATTTTGCAAAAAAATGGTCGGGAAGAAGCAAGTTTATCGACTTCGAGATTAAGTAGAGCGGAGTCGAGGGCGTGAATCCGACAAAAAATACGGGAACTCTGGTGTTTTATATAAAAATTCGGCACTTCGACGCAGTTGTGGTTGACCTTATAGCCATACATAAAAAATGTTTTATTTTCAGAATGATATTGAAGTATTGTTAGTGGAAGAGCAAATTCCGGAAAAAAGTCCCGAGCAAATCCCGGAACAAGTTCCGGAGCAAGCACCGGAACAAGAAACGTCAGAGTCCGATCCGATCCCAGACAAGTACCCCGTCGATGATGACGACGAGGACGAGGACGACGATGACGAGACGCTAGACGTCTCACCGTCCACGGGCAGCGGGAGCAATCTCCTTAGTTTGCTGAACATCGCCGGCGCGCTGTTCCCAGGGTCTAGCAGTGGCGCGAGCGCAACTAATGTAAGATTTTATGGCTTTTTGGTATGTTAACTTAATGTACATTACACTTGCTTAATAGGTACTCCTCATTAATATAAGTAAAATATCAAACGCAGTAATGTACATTAAAGTTTATATCAAACTTAGCGGCTATAAATTAGTGGCCAATAAATAGCCCATCAGATAAGGTAACATACAACTTTGGCATGAACATACCCACATTGATGTAAAGTAGCGGATGCTTTCGAGTTTTCGGCTTTCGGCAGCATATCCTACAATGCTTTCCGACCCAAACCTTCTTCAGAATTAAAAAAAAATTACGCTTGCAACAGATTGTGTTAAGAACACTTTCGTATTTGCACGTTCTACTGCACTTAATTTGACCTTTACACAAGAGTTTTTAAAAGCATCATATTATGTCCAATAATTTTCCTTGCTTGGTACTTGGTAGATCCGAGTAGAATTTTTTTGCAATGACTTTTTACAAAATTATCCAGACATCCAGTGTAAAAAAGTATAGCACGATTTACATTCACGATTTACCAACACCTAGATTACAGAGGTTTAATGAATGTGTATGATTTTTTTTCGTATGCACCTTCCTTAAAACGACGTCGAAGACCACGCTTCCTGTTTACCAGGTCAATTACCCTCGACGCAACGGTGTTCATGGTCACCGTTCACTACACAAGTGTTATTTTTATTTTTTGCACCAGTTTTGGAAGGGCACACAGATTTGGATGTTTTGAACAGCACTTTCATATAATGGCTTACGTAATAATGAGGTAAGTTTGTTCATGTTTGTTAATTACTTTGTAAAAATGCTTTTTATTTACAAAATAACATGAAGATATTCCATTGTTAAGCATCACTGAAGTGATGCTTAACAAATGGAATATCTTAATTGAATGATTCATCACAGTAATTTTAAACTAGGCCTACGATACTTTAATTCAAAATATGGATGCCATAGACAATAGCGACCTCATCTGCATTAATTATGGTCGTAGAAAAATAATATTATTGCATGGCCAATAACTGCTTATAACATATTCTTTAAATCTACATGTATTTTTATATTTCACGAATAACATAATTTTCAGAATATAATAAGAAGTATGGTGAGAAACTACCTTCTAAAATATCAACAACCCGTAGTTTTCCGCCGGCAAGATGTCTCAAAAAATGTCATTGACGTAGACTACTATCCCGGCTTGAAACCTCCTTTTCAACGCCAAGAAGATGAGAGTAACGGCGAGGATGATGATGAACATGATGATAGTCACGGCGATGATGATGAAGAATCCAGAGAATCTGAAGAGGATAACGCAGCTGAAGAAAGCGTTGAAAGCGATACAAAAGGGAACAATGATAAAGCATCACAACAGGAGTCTAATGGTGACGACGGAGGTGAATCATCACCAGATGATGATAATGATTCAGATTATGATGAACCTGAGGGTGATGGACAAGGGGGAGGGATTTTAGGTCTTCTGGCTGGACTTAGTGGTGGAGTAAGCATACATTTATCATGATTATCTATTTGTCACATACTACAAAAAATTATGTAAAATAATTACTTACGTGTATTTTAGGAAGAGGGCTCCGATTTAGGAACATTATTGGCTACAGTGAGTCAAATCGTTGGTCAGCTTAGTGTGAGTATCATTTACTAATGAATTTTATGAATTAGTTTTAATTATATTAATTTACTTATTTTAATTTTAACTTTGTTTTAGGGAGAAGGATTCGATTTGAACGCTGTTCTAGCGTCTGCTTTTGGACTTTTCGTTGGTATATTGGTAAGTGCTTCTTCAATATTAATTTTGTGTCCTATTTTTTTAATATTATTTTTATTATTTTGTTTAACGATCTTTTTTAAATTGACATTTGTCGTATTTTTTTTCAAGTCTGAAGGTAACGAGAATCCGGGATCTGTAATAGCAAGTTACCTGCTCACATCTTTGGATACTATAACAGGCGGAGGAGCGGTATGTGTATTACTTTTATCAATATGAGTATTTATTAATGTATGTGGTTTTTTAACTCAATCACTTTTCTTTTAGACAAACAACGGTGCTTTCATTGGAAACTTTGTATCTAAATTATTGAAAGGAACCAGTGCGGTACGTAACAAATATTGAAATAACTTAATTAACAGCTCTTCATAAAGTACTAGCTCATGCCCGCATAGATCCGTTTTTAGCGAAGATCTTAAAAGTCATAAAATCTGTTTCGCTCTCTCCCATAAGTCATAAAATCTCTTCATATTGCAAATTTAAATAACATCCATTCAGCATATTGGGCTGGGCTTGATAGATATCAGTCATTCAGTCAATTTAAGCAACGCATCCTTACTGTAACTGTTTTACTTATAAAAGTTACGATATAATTTGGTGATGGTCATAAATTTGCAATATTAATAAAGCAAGTATGTCAACAGGCCGATCTAGGATCAGACGAAAGTTCAGAGGAAGATGAAAATGGCACAAGGATGGCAGACTCAGGCGCCTTCCTCATCAGCCTACTGATGTCTTTATCGGGAGATATGTCTAAGACTAGCTCGTCGGGAAGCTCAAGTCCTTGGAGATAACTAAGACTAAATGATGTTTGTTTTTAGGATTCAATAAAATAACATTTAAATACTCAATTTTCGTTAGTGTTGAAATAGTTAGTAGTTATATTATGTACCTGAGACTGTAACATTTAGGATATAGACGAAATAACAGAAAATAAAAAGAAAAAGAAATAAATATGTTTTTTCAATTTATTCAAAACGCAATAATAAACCCCTTTATAAATGTACCTACCACTAAATAACATTATACAAATGTGAGTAACAGCAATATTTTTAATGAAATTAATCAACTATAACTATTCTGTCTTATTTCTTATCTTATACATTATAATAACTAACAGTGCACATCTTCCTTTCCAACACGTTTTGTTTTTAGCACTAGAGAGCGATGCTAAATGGACGATGACAAATCGCGCTACAAAGTATTTATTATCCTACTTTCCTAGTAATATTTTAAAGATGAAAGTGTGTATATATGTCGTATGTGGCTTGTATGTTTGTTGCTCTTTCACGACTAAAAATGCGTGTGTAACTCACGTCCTGGTATCGCTCTTACTCACGTTCCTAATACTTTTCTTCCTTTTCAGTAATGCGGATTATATATTTCTTATTAATGTTTGTATGTGTTACAGGAAGGTGAATCTGCTCCCAATCCCCTGTGGACACTCAAGTTGGATCTCCTCAGAGCGTTCCTTTCGTTCGGCACCAGCGTGCTCGGCCTGGCGTCGTCTGCTGCCTCCCATGCTTCAGCTCATGTCTCCACTATCTAGTCTAATAGTGCCATATAACAAGGAATAAACCTTTTTTGATACATATTTTTGTGTTATTAATGCTTTGTAGCATATAAGTTAGTTTTACTTCATATGAAGTAAAACCCTATATAGGAGTCCTACAAGGTACACCGATGTCACCTATACTTATCATTCTCTATGTGAATTAATCGTGAGAATTGTTGGGGTCAATCAAGATATGAAATGTATTTAAAATTCATTCCTTAATATTATGGTCTAAGTGTGCTGAAGTAAGGAATTAATAATTAAGATGTTTTTAAAATTTAAAGTCTTAATCCAGATACTGGTGTAACCGTCAGCTCGTCGATCTGAAAAAAGCAAAATACAAATTCATACTAGTTGACTCGCGTAACTTCGCCTGCATCCGAAACTCGGTACAAAATCGTCGGTCAGTGACGTCACAACCAAACTTAGTGCATTGTATCTCACATGGTTTTTATCAAATTTACAAAAAAAAGAAGTGACCTTTTTATTTATTTTTTTAAAAAACAAGCTTTTATTATTATTATTACCATCTAGCACCAAAGCAATCGTCAAGACAAATCAAATGAGCCCAAACTCGATGGGGTTGTGTCATTTAATTACGGAGTTCCTTTCAGCCACCTTCCAGCTCCATCATCAGATCAGCTCGATGTCATAATAAGATTGCATTGTCATCAGATTTATACATACATACATAGTGATACATGCAAAATTTCTGCTCAATCGGAAACTCGGAAGTGGATCAAATTAAACTTGTAAGATTTGATTACAGACAGACAGACAGACAACAGACAGGTGAATGTAAATAAAAGCTTGTAAAAATACGTGTACTTTTTAATAATTATAATGAACTTGATGGACAAAAAGAAATTTAGTCAACTTCCCTATTATACTTAAAGTTATACTTACATTGACATGGGGTGGAGTAGACAAGACATAAACAACAGTGTCTGCTACATCACCCGGCTGCAGCACCGGTATAGCTTGAGGAGCTGCCTCCAGGCCCTGCCGAGTCATGTCTGTGGCCACCAGTCCTGGAGATATACTCTGTAAATAATAAACAAATTGAAATAACAAATAAAAAACCGTGTCACCAAGCGGTCGTTGATACCGTGTTCAGGCATGATGTTTAGTGAGGCCAGGGATGGATTTATCGCGCTTTCTAGGTATAGTCTGCTGCCATATATTCTAATAGACGACAATGTAAAACAGATTCACATAATACTAAATAATAGTTTCTCCTCTTTGGTGTGGGTGTTGGAATCATGGGCTATTGATTTTTCGCAAAGGATACCCCTCGCGTTAAAAAAATCATACGAGCGACTAGCTTATAGAATACTACGCGTCAGCCCGTCGCCCATTAAAAGAATCGGACTGTTGTCCGTCGTCGTTAATAGATTACCTATCTAGGATACTGACGATTATTACAACTAACATGTTCAATCATATATAATTTAAAAGATAATCATTACGAAATATATAATTTAAGACTTTATTAAAAGTGGATGCCAGAAACTCATTCATCATCATAATATCTATAATTCTTATCTAAATAACAACACAATCTAGGTAAATCTAGATTAAAGATCTAAGAAAATCTAAGTAGGTATAGTATTTTATATTAAGGATCTCATTATGTAGATAGTAAGGGTACTTACTTATACATTTTATATCTACATATTTCTTTTACCGTGATAATTGTTTATCACGACTTATGACCACGATCTTCGCTACGTCCACAAAAACAAATTGTCCCTTTCGCAAAATGTCCTTTCGCAAATAGTCGTTTCGCAAATAGTCCCTTTCGCAAAATGTGCCTTTCGCAAAGGGTTCCTTTCGCTAATTGTTCCTTTCGCTAATGGCCCCTGAATGCAAAAATTACCATTTCAATTTTACAAGCTTTTATTTACCTGTCTGTTGTCTGTCTGTAATCAAATCTTGCAAGTTTTGAATTTTGATCCACTTTCCTGTTTCTGATTAAGCTGCATGCATGTATAAATCGGATGACAATGTAATATTATTATGACATGGAGATGACGTGATGATGAAGCTGGAAGGGGGCCTTAGGAACTCCGTAATTAAACGACGCAACCCCATCGAGATTGAGCGCATATGAATCGTCTTGACGAGCACTTTGGTACTAGATGGTAATAATTATAAAAGCTTGTGTTTTAAAAGCTTTTTTTTTTTTTAATTTCACTTGTTTTTTATATAATATCATTGGTTACTGTGAGTACTCACCGTTGTCTTGATCTTTCTATTGAAATGTCCCAGTTCGTTAATGAGTGACTTATGGAAGGCAGTGACTCCGTACTTCGTGCTCGAGTACACGTTGAAATTGTTCCCAAACGGTGTGTAATGCCCAGCGACGCTGCAATCAATCACACTATAAATTTAAACTAGAGTAGGCAAACAGCAATAGTTCTAGCTATTTTGTATTTGTTTGTAGATAGATAGATATTATATCTTCATAAATGTTTAGAGGTGACGATTAGGTTAATCTACGTTTTCCAAAATCAGTCATGTGAAACTATTTCTTCACTTGGACTCATTACCATTTTCAAAGATTAATTTCGAGATATTAGGCTAATTAGTATTATAGCTGTAAACTGTAAACTAACTTAAGGGTACTTCTCCAAAAACATTTCTCCGCGTAACTTTCGTGGCGAAAAATTTATTTTGAGTTTTTCCTAAATTAAAAAACTCATGCAAAAGATGCCTGAGAGATATATGTTCAATTTCATTTTTATGTAAATCGGTGCATAAACTACTGAAATATTAAAATTTGAAATTTTGGTGCCCACGAAAGTTATGAAAGATACCACGAAAATTATGACCGTATTTTTCACTCATTATTCCTATCTTTTAAGCAAAAATATATAGTTTCATAGCCAATTTTTCTTGAATTTTGTGGAATCAAGTCTATAGAACAAAAATCTGAGTACCTATTCATTTATGATACCTACATGCAAGTATGATACATTTTATAATACAAATAATGTTTATCATTGAATTATAAACACAATATTATAATCATTAAACTAAGAGGAATTTGGATTTCTAGGACGACTGTATGCGGAAGAAGCATGGGGAATTTACAAATTGCTTGAAAGTAGCACACACACACAGAATAAATTGATAATATTAGATGGATGTGTAGTGCAGATGTGATTCATTGTCAGTGTAGGCAAGCTGGATGATCACCATTATTTTCTAAAATTGTTGACTGGTAACAATAGACTTTTGTCTTGCATTGGTAACACACATTGATTTGAGACATTGATTGTTTGGATTGATTGTCTTGAGGCTCTGAGGTATATTAGACGAAAAGACATTCCGTTGTAACCTGAACGCTGCCCAACAGAGAAGGGTTCGGTGGTTGACCTCTTTCTCGAACATTGACCTACCTAATAGGACTACTGGTCCTAGGTAGCTGAGCCAATAACTTCAAGTTCCGATCCTCCAATAAATACTGGGGTGGGCATAACATTGCTTAAGTTTCGTCTTGTCCATGTTCATTTTCAAGCCACCCGTTGTGAAACTCGGTTGAGGATCATAAATCATCATGCTGAGTTTCTCCATCGACTTTGCCAACACTACAATGTCGGCAAACCAAAGGTGAGTGTATACATCGTTGATTATGGATGCCAAGTTCTTGCAATTCCAGGAGCTAACAGGCATCTTCCATTACGGCCGTAAACGGTTTCGGAGACATAACGTCTTCCTATTTTACGCCATTATAGAAAATGATGATGAAATCGCCTTCGTGCTGTGCTCCATATTCGCAATGATATATTGACATTATTATACAATCACTTGAATTCGTATAGAGCGACTAATGTACCACCCGTGTTTCCACCGTATCAAAGACTTTCTCATTGTCACCAGAAACGCTAAGCATAATAGCAAGATTTAGTCTTCGGTCTTTTGTTTAGCTTGCCGTAGCACAGCGTATACGAGCTATGGTTCTATAGTACCATATCCCAAGTAAGCTATTAGCTTCTTCGAAAACAAGCTTGTTCTCCGGAATAAGCACAGACACACATACATAGACAGAGAGGCACAGATTTGATTATTTAAATATAGACCGGCCTCTGGGCTGGAACTAATCAAGTCTGTGTTCAAGACAATTCGTGATGACCCTCGAAAACAGCTTTTTAAACATGGCTCAGAAGCGAGATGGGTCTGTAGTTCTTCAATAGGCTGTGCTGTAATCAGCTTTTTTAAAAAACAGCACTTTGCTCTCGGTCTACCCTCAGCTTCGAAATTGCCTTTCGGCATGACATGGATTGTTTTCATGTAACATGTTAGACAAACTTCCAGTTCGTGGGGATGCGGATCGTCAAGATGCACATCAAGGCGTGCATGAAAGAAAATGTCGTCCGGTGATACGGGTAAATGTTTTGGTCGTCCTCAAAGCTTAAAGACTCTGTTAGAAGTTTGCCTGGCCAGCTTTAATAAAGACGGCTGCAATGTTCTCGGTTACAAGCTGTGGTTCATGAAGGACCTCCAGCTTGTCTGCGAAAACACCGCTCGTCGCACCGATCGCCGCTTTCACTGGTTTTTGGCGGCTCAAAGAGCACTGGATGATTTTGGTGCCCTGATCTTAGCTCAACTCTCCTGTCTTCTCTACGTAGGGTTCCTTGACGAGTACAATGGAAATGTCTTTCTCTTCTGCCAACACAAGAAGCTCGATCGTGGCGTTTTTAGAGTGCTGTAGGTTGGCTTGGAAAAGGCGCAGTCCACTAAGAGCTGTGTCTGTGACGCTGAGGGCGATGACTGACCTGCTTTTTACCTTGGTGCCGTTAGCAGTATAAAATCCTTGATCTTACATTGTGGTCCCATCACTTCTATGCCTTGCATACTGACCGTATGTGACAAGGGAACAAATCCTTTGGATTCCTAGATGGATTTTTCCTGCTTCTGTCAGCTGCTGCCAGACGTGAGAATTTCAAGACAGGGTGGCACTCCAGGTTGTTTCTGGCCCTTTTTATAAACCTGGCCCTTATTGTATGTTTAGCCATGTCGATACCATGCAGCAGGTGTTTGTGCTGCATTTTCAGTATTTCTACTATATCTGTTTGGCTGTTTAAGACAGTTTTATGCACGTCAAAGAATTTTCACTCTTCGCTTTTGTGACTTGAAGGTTGATCAGTCTTCTCACTTTTGTGAGATCTTGTCTTGAGGCGCAGCTGAGAACCACTTTTCTACCTATCCACACGGGTCCCGGTTTTGGTACCTTTTCGAGGACTGGATGTTGATGATTGGTCGATGGAGGGTCAGAAGATGAAATAATAACCTCGTTTGGGGAGTTCTGAGGGTAACTGTCAAGAGTGACTGGTAACTGAAAAGAGGGTGTGTCAAGAGCGTGGAGGTGTCGGATGACATTTCAAGGCATGTATTGGTTCTAGGTTTAGAGTTAAATTGACTGCAGATTGCGTTTGTGGTGTTTTCGAAGGGAACTTTACTTGTGGTGTTGTTTTGTCTATAATTTGTGCTGTCATATCTTATACTTTTTGAGCTTGTCCTCTATTTTTTGGCTGGATTCGCCCGGCAACAGTGAGGGGAACATAATTTAATAGTGTTTTCGGCGGTGCTTCTACGGAATTCCTGACATCTTTGATAGCTCTTCTTAGCGAGGCGTTTACTGACTGAGGCTATCTTGGTGTTCATTTCAGACAAAGTGGGTACGGCGGTATCCCACTTGTGGTCCTACGGTCACAATCCCACGGTATTAGTTCTCTCTAAGGAAATCAAACGATTATGATGAATAAAGTCTCAGGACCGGTACGAAGAAGACAGATGATTTGTTCAGGCTTACCCTGGACTAGAATAAATTAATGAAGATGTATTTGGAGACCTTCTGTATCCTTCTGAGTAGAAACTAATGGGAGAAAAACACAAATAGGAGAAAAACTGGTGCAAAATGTAATTATCGTGGAGAAAATCCCACGAATGTTATGCCACGAAAGTTATGAAAATTCTACAATTTTGATTTTTACGGTTAAAGTTATCGGTAAACTAACAAACAAACTACTTCACAACAATTTAGAAGATCTATCTAATACAATAATTCAAAATGCGCTGGAAAATTATAAGCATAAATCTTTCAAAATATGCCCATGAAAGTTTCTTGAGCGAGGGTACTCGAAAATATTCAAAGTTTATTTTCCGCATATTTTTTAAAATAAAAAAGGCGATAGACGTAATCTGTCTTTTCCATTAACACGGAGACACTACTGAAATTACTAGGCAGTTAAACTTGTAGCGATAAGTCAGTGGTCTTGGAAGATATATGCCGAAATGTTGTGCTTTTGCGAAACTAGCAAAATCGTGTGACCGAGACATAATGGCTCCTAACTATTGTAAATGAAGATATATAATAAATGTTCTTTGGCATTATGATGCACAGTTAAAATACGATTAATTTGGTGTATATATTTATATGCTTATGAATTAAATGTAAAAGTTACCGAGGATTTCCGCGAGCGCGAAGAGAGTGTGACATGCGGAGAACACCCATTTTGCTCCCGATTTCAACATTAAATATTTTTTTACAAAGTCATTGAAAGTAATATTATTTATTTAGTGTGAAAATCGTATAGCCATATAAATAAAGAATGACATAAAATTTGTCTCATTGCTATATGTTTGATAGTTTAGGAATAAAGACCGTGTGACCAAACTTTCGTGGGCCTTGGAGAACGACCCTTAAATATTATTACTACCTACTCCTACACAGTTCAGGTAAGAGAACGTAAGGAACATACTTTGATCTGGACAAATTTTTGCATTGTTTATTTTGTAAGGAGGATAATATGTATACGTACCTACTTACAAATATTAGCATTAAAGGTGGATTTAAAGGAGGATAATAACGTTGTTTTGTGGAGGAATCTGTTCCATTAAGGAAGGAAGAAAAATTAAATCTTTTCAGAACTATTCAGAAGGGAAATCCTTAAATTTACCTGTTCACAGTAATGACGTGGCCATCGAATTTGTGTCGATTCATGGAGGCCACTGCGTGCTTGGTGCACAGGATAGGCCCTTTCAGGTTGATGTCGACCGTTGACATAAGAGTTTCTTCACTTAAGGGCTTTGGGCCGCTATCTGAAATGTAAAATTGTACTAAAATATATCTTATACCTAGTTGTGTCCCCGGGATGTATGAGGACCTATGCGTTAACGCATTTTTTTTGTAAAAAATACTAGTATATGTAATAACTAAAAAATAAATATAAGTAGATAACGTTAACCTGGTGTCTAATGTGCGACCTTACCGCTTTGAGCTATCTCTTTCAGGGAGCGTATAAATATAATTGTTTAAACTATTGGCAAGAGAGGCATATAGGGTTCATATAAAATGATTAAAAGTAATATGAGATAAGTGTCACCCATTACATTCAAATTTAAAACACAAAAGGGCCTCTGCGCGTTAAACTTTCATGTCTATACATATGTACCTATATGGAACATGAGAACAAATGACAACTAACCAGTGATCTGCCCATCATGGAAGACGCCAGCGTTGTTGACCAGCACGTGGACGCAACCAAACTTCTCCTCGATCCATTGGAAGCTCGCAGCCACATCAGATGGCGAAGCGACGTCACACTTTTGGGACACGATGCTGCCTGAGCCTCGCACCTCTGACTGCAGCTTCTATAAGGTTTATTATGACGTAACTAGGTATAGGTAGGTACGTCCCAATTTGGGCGAAACAGTCACCCTTTGGGGCTGCTTTCCCGCCAAAGGAAATTTAATATTTGGGGTTTATACTCCAACTGCTTTCCTACTTACAACCTTCCTGCTTTGCTCACTTATAGTCAAATCTCAATTGTGTGGCTATTCTACCTATATTCTTCATGTTTCTTGTATCAAACAGCTGGAACCCACAGTTCTACATGCCTTGCGAAACACAGTAGCGTCGAGGCAGCAGTAAATTTACAATATAGGTAGGTATAAGGTAATAATATCTAAGTACTCGTACCTACCTATTTGTTGTTTGTAAATTATAGAAAGTTTATCGAGTCGAAACTGATCGATTACCTAACCATTGGCAGTTATAACTTATAAAACGTTGCATGTAGGTACTTATTGAATGTGCCGTTAACCAACAAGCAATAAGATTTGGGATCGTAAAGGGGCTCTGGTACCTAGTACCTACATTGTATCTTAGTATCAATAGAGACTCACATCAACGAGTGCAGCTCTCCGAGCAAGCCCCACTACCCGCATCCCAGAGTTGGCGAGCGCAACACACACCGCGCTCCCGATGCCGGCGCTTGTCACCTGTTACCGCCATCTTGTCTCTTCCATCATCAGTATAATATATCTTAGCATCAATAGATACTCACATCAACGAGTGCAGCTCTCCTTGCAAGGCCTACAACTCTCATCCCACAGTTGGCGAGCGCAACACACACCGCGCTCCCGATCCCGGCGCTTGCACCTGTTACAACCGCCACTTTGCCAGTCCAACGTTCCATTTTATACCTTTGGTTTAGTCAGCTGAAAAAAACATGAGAGTAAGTACCAACGACGTTACTAGCAATTTTTTTATTATTATTTTAAAATATTGGGTGGCACTGATATGGGAAAACATGATGATTCCACGCATCTGATTTGCTCTACAATGTAGAGCAAATTTAATAAATATGAACTTCAATGTAGAGTCTACATTGAAGTTCATATTTTTAAATCACAAAGAACTAAGTACCTACCTATATAACTCGGGTACTTAGAAAAATCCTAAAGGTATGGTACGAGTAGGTAGGTAAGTAATTTTAGCGATATCATAAAAATGCAAAACTTACTTTGATCCGAAAGAGGCTGCGTCCAATCTCTGCGTCTGCGCACGACGTAATGGCGGAATGAATTAAATTGTAAGAGGCAACGCTAATAATGCACTTCACAAGCAACTCTAATATATAGATTGCCAGTCAGTGTCAAGACATACGCATTGAGCAAATTGAGTGGGTACTTAGTAACTACTAGTAGTTAATAGGTAAGAAGGAACCTTCGTTAATAGGTTCATATTGTTTAGGTAACCTATAATAATATTGACTTATTGTGCCAAGCGGTTTTGCAATAGAATAAATTATTCAATAAGTACGCACTCCGCACTTAGTTATCTACTCTTTATTTAACCCATAATTTTACAGAATATTTTAAATTGAACTACCCACTGCCGCGTTATAGAGTTCTTTTCACGAAAGAGGTCTCGCGGAATTTTGCAGAACTAAATTTAATTTTTTTGATAATTACTAGACTTCATATCCTAAATAATTTTTATTTGTTAGATAAAATAAATACATATTTAATTAAGAAATTAAATATGAGAAGAAATTATGAGGCGTTAAAAAGTTATAAATCGCAAACAGGGCCGGTTTTAACATTACCAGCGCCCTGGGCGAGATTTCTTCGGCGCCTCCTAAAAAGCAATTCAAACCCATACTAAAAACGAAAAAGGAAAAAATTCCAGGATTTTTTTCTGGGCCGAATCCGATGGGCAAAATCATGGGCGTATCTAGAAAAAAAAAACACCTTTCCAGCTAGTTGCGAGCTCCGAGAAAATTTTGAATTTTTCAGCACGAAGCACGAGCTGCGTTTAGCTTGCTCCGAGTGGCAAAGAAACTAAATAAGTATTCTTATTTATAAAAGCGCGAGCAGCTCGCTGCGAGCGCCGCGAAAATTTAGATTTTGTTCAGCACGAATGATGTGCGTTTTGCTTGCTTCGAGTGGCAAAGAATCTAAATGTCCTTATTTATAAAAGCGCAAGTAACTCGCTGCGAGCGCCGAGAATATTAGGCATTTTTCAGCACGAATGGTGTGCGTTTAGCTTGCTTCGAAAGGCAAAGAAAGTAAATTTTCTCATTTATAAAAGCGCGAGCAGCTCGCTGCGAGCGCCGAGAAAATTTTGAATCTTTCAGCAAGAATGATGTGCGTTTATCTTCCTTCGAGTGGCAAGGAAACTAAATGTTCTTATAAAAGCGCGAGCAGCTCGCTACGAGCACCGAGAAATGTTGAATTTTTCAGAACGAATGGGGCGCCACGGGCGCCCCATTATAGAGCCTGTGGCGCCCCTTTTATCCGGCGCCCTGGGCGGTCGCCCAACCGCGCCCTACCCTAACGCCGGCACTGATCGCAAAATTTAAAAGTTAGCATAACTTTTAAATTTTGCGATAGTGGCGCCCCGCGCAAAAAGGACTCCTTTCGTGAAAAGCACTCTACCCGCTGCGCTGCTTAATTCTGAATAGTAGATAGTCATAGGTTATTCCCTATCTATAGGTATATAAGTAGATATATGTTTATGGAATAGGTAGCATAACATATACTTACATCCATCCCTTTCCAAATCGGTTCAGACGTATTTTATCTAAACTTTTTTTTGAAATGTGTTGTCGGCCCTTTTATCCTTTTTGGAAGTTGGTTAAAAAATATTGAAAAGTTAAAAATCTTTTGTCATTTTAAGGATTGTCATCACTCTTAGAATTACACTCTACTAGTGTCTTCTATGAGAAGGGGCTGGAGAAGGCGGCTCTACGTGAGTCAACGCCTGCCCCCCGGTGGCGAATAGCGGATGATGGGCGCCTTCATCCGCATTGCACAATTCACCACCATCGTCGGTGGGAACGGCCGAGCACTCGGGTACCGTTCCCGGGCCCCTCCCTGGTGATAGGGGCGTGAAGGGCCCGTCCTTATAAAGGCGGGCGGTCGTCGACGAGGGACTGGATGCCAAGGCTCTGCCGATTCCCAGTCCTCCGTCACTAAGACGATGCGGGAGTGCCGCCGGGTCGTTTTAGTGGGTAAACCGTGCAGCTGTCCTGCACGGGAGTCCCACATAACCCTCCCATTCCCTCGATGGGAGGGTATGCGTAATGCATTTTTTCCCGGCGACGATGGTATATAACAAAAAAAAAGGGTCTTCTATTCGTCGCTCTATGGAAATTCATCGTGAAAAGGTTTCGGTGTTTAAACGATGCATGGCTGCACTAGCTCTATTCAGATTCATATATCATAATTAAATAAAAACAATGAAACCGGTTGGGCGAGGTTCTCGTCCGAGTGCCCGCTACACTCCCTAAATAACCCACTTTCTCTCATCGCACCGGCGAAAACGCATAATGCTTTTATCTTATAACGTACTGGCAGTAAATAACTGTATTTTGAGATATAAAGATTTGGGTATTCACTAAGGGGGTCATCCATAAATACCAATGAGTTTATCGTAAACTCTTGGATAAGTACCCACTTTTTAGGGTTCCGTAGTCAACAAGGAACCCTTATAGTTTCGCTTTGTCCGTCCGTCCGTCTGTCTGTCCGCGGCATTGCGGAGAAACTATAAGTCCTAGAAAAGTGTAATTTTGTATACAGGTAAGTAATAATAAGGGTAAGAGAACGGTGACAAAAAATAATTTTTAATTAATTAATTTAGGCTACCTCCCGTACACGTAAGATGGGGATGATTTTTTTTTCTGGTTGATACCATCGTGTGGGGTATCGTTGAATAGGTATTTTAAAATGAAGGACGGTTTGCTAAGAAACCTTTTTGATTTCATGTTCTGTTTGAAAGATATTCAAGTTTAAAAAAAAAATTGAGCGTCCCCCCCCCCTCTAAAATCTGAACTACTAGCTTTAAAATTCTGAAAAAAATCAGAGGTATGCTTTCAACCATGAACTTTCCAGGAAAACTATAGCGGTTAAGATAAAATTATTAGTTTCGGTAAAATCAGCGCTGAAAAAAAGAGATGTTGGCAAGGTCAGCAAATTCAAAATATAATTAGTCCATGTTTTAAATAATAAAAAAATATTAGACACGTATTTTTTTGTTTGTGAATAAAATAAAAAGTGGCTGAGTAACGACGATTATAAGTTTTCGCATCCGGTACAAAATGCACAAAATCTGGTATATTGACGTCACGACTAAGCCATTGTTTTTTATCAAATTTACAAAAAAAAATACGTGTCTAACAATTTTTAATAATCTACAATATGGACTAAACAATTTGTCAACAACCCTGTTGTTCCAACTCAATAAATAAGAATACCTAAAGCTAACCTAGCCTATAGTTTATTAATGCATAACTAGATGGCGCTAGTAGTAAAATTAGATCGCGCAAGCGAATTGTTCATGGTTGCATGGGACTATTTCAACCTGTCCTATTAGCTCATCGAATATTCGTATGCGATTGACGTTTTTTGTATAGGTTTCGTTCTTGTTCGTTGTGATATAAAAAATTGATTTAGATACGTATAAGATATATGATATTGATTATAATAGAGGATTCATAAAAATTATTCGTTTAATTAACCGTGGTTTCATTGATAATTATAATTAATATTATTGTCTCATTATTAAGAATTTAAAGGTTTAATTACATAATAAATATTGCTTTATAATTAATAATATAACAATTATAGATAAGTAGTCTGAATATTGTTAGAGCATTTAGAATAGCCCTCTCTCTGCCTTCAGTTTCAGCAAGAAAATCAAATAACATAGAGTTTTTCAACTTAAACTTAAATTAATTAGGATCATCTCTACATTTATAGCGTTTTATTACGAAAACAACATAATATGTGTCATATCTTTTTAACTAGAGCTGATACAGAAATTTCAGTTACAAATTTGAAATCGTCGTCAAAAATTGGACTAATATCATGTATCATAACCCAATCATCCAAAATGCTGTTGTGCAGTGTATTTAGACACGCGGCAGCGAGTCAAGCCAAGTTCAAGCAAAGGAACTGGCGACCGCGCCGTGTGTTATATTACACGAACCGTCCAAAGCGCGTTTTGACGACTTTTTACACCCTCGTTATACAAAAACTATTACACATAGACAAGTCAAATTTGGCACATATACTTAAATATACGAACTATATCTCTGTACCAAATTCCAATAACACAGCTCAAACGGTTATTTAGATATAAACATCCAGTAATCGGTGAAGTTAATACATACTGAGGGATAGATCAAAAGTAATATCCCAGTTCCAGATGACCTAGAAAGCTGAAATTTTGCATCCCGATAGGTAATGTCGTAGTAACAAAGGGAAAAATCAGAAACTAGTATTTTTTTATCATTTTAAATTATTATTAATTTTAAAAAAATGTATGATATTAAAGTTTGGGACGCCTAGGAACGCGTAAAGCAATACATGTTGCATGTTGCTATAATTTTTGTGTAGGCGGCTATTTTCTGTTAGATACTACGAAGTGCGCGCGAGTCCACTATTCCTACTAATATAATTATAAATATAAATACAAACTTTATACCTACTGTACGTATGGATATATGTTTTTTTACTTTTTCACGCCTAAACGGGTGGGCCGATTGACTTTAAATTTGGTATAATAAAAAATATAGCTTAGACCCCTGGAATAACATTATAATATACACTACTGTACCAAACTGTATAGCGGGTAAAACAGCTAGGCACAGCTAGTCACTAATAAAAATAGGTTCCTGGTACCTACGTAACAATTGTATATCCTATGTAAATACCTATCAATATATCGACTCACCAGCAGCACAAGGCGGCTCAGTAACATAGAGGTAATAATATTAACATTGTTTACAATAAAAATAATCTATGTATATCGCCTTAGGTGCTAGTTGGTGTAAACATTTTAGATACCTACGTACCTGTAACGTATAGTCATAATATTATAGGTATGTGGCGGTATCTGGGGGCACGGTAGTGCCCCCGCCAAATCGTCGTCATTACAAGTCTTGTCGGCTTAGGTTTCTTTTGATCGAAATTCTAATCCAGTTCCAGATGATCTAAAAAGTTAAATTTCCATCCAGGTAGGCGGTAGGTATAAGATAGCTGGGTGAATATAGATAAATTTATCAGTAACTAGTATTGTTTAAAAATCAATTGATTAGGTACAATATTCAAATCAATAGTGCACATAAATGCTATTTATAAATAAGTACTAAATTAATTATAGGTATAGGTATATCGAAGCACGGCGAGGCTCACGGGCCGCGGTGCGACTCGACGGCCGTGCCATGGAGCAGTGGGGTGGGGAGAGGTGCAATAAAATAATCATTTGGTATTAATCTTATTATGACTGGGTGTCTTAAACCTATTACATACTAAAAAGTACTGTACAAAAAGCAATGATATCCCATCAAAAACATAAATGTGAAAAGAGAGCCAAGTTCAATATTACGATGTATGTACTCATAGTTACCTATGATTTGGTAGTTGACTTCAACGACAAAAGAAGTGAGATCTAAATGGGTGCCAAGTTCAATGGTCAGTCCTGAAAAATATTTACAACAACATAAAATATTTTATTACAACTTAAAAGATTATTTCTTCTTATCACTTAGAATTAATATTACTTTGAAGCCCAAAGTTTGACTTGGCTAGTTCTCATGGGTACCATACGACGAAGTATCATTAAGATAAGACAATAGATACTTTATTGTACACCACATAATGTTACAGAAAATACATAAGTACATAATTAAAATTAAAAATTACAATGTACAAGTGGTGGTCTTATCGTTAAAGAGCGATTTCTTCCAGACAACCAATGGATGGAGGGGACTAATTTACACGATAAAAGACGGTGGCGCACTAATTAGCATTAAGTGCGTTTAATAATGACCAAGCTAAAGTTAAGAGAGTGCCTACCTAGTATATTATGAGAACTGGCCAAGTCAGTCTTTAGGCTTCAAAATAATATTAATTCTAAGTGATAAGAAGAAATAATCTTTTAAGTTGTAATAAAATATTTTATGTTGTTGTAAATATTTTTCAGGACTGACCATTGAACTTGGCACCCATTTAGATCTCACTTCTTTTGTCGTTGAAGTCAACTACCAAATCATAGGTAACTATGAGTACATACATCGTAATATTGAACTTGGCTCTCTTTTCACATTTATGTTTTTGATGGGATTCAATCTACTAGAACTACGGAACCCTACATTGTGCGTGGCCCGACTCGCGCTTGGCCTATTTATTTACTTCTACTCCTTACCAATCCTCGTCACCCGTTGATAAAATTTAATAAGAGACCAAGAATCGTAGCTTATCCTATTCAAGCTTTTTTCAGCATTCAAGTTTAATTCTCAGTTTAGTTCAAGTTAGTTGTATGTTGTATTAAACAACTAACTTGAACTAACTTATGCACGAGGTTTTGCCCGCATAGAGAAATCCTTTCTTAACAAAGGTCTACGTCATAAAATCCACCATATTATATTCAAAATTTCAACCATGATTTCAACCCAATCGGTTGAGCGGTTTGGGCTATGCGTTGATAGATCAGTCGGACAGTCAATCACTCTTTCCTTATATATATTAAGATTTAATAAGAGACATAACATATTTAAAGATATTCATTGATAATAAATATGTATTTATGAAAATGATTTTAAATTAATTTACACGCGGTTTCAAACAGTTTGCATTCCTTTAACTACGTTAGACGGGCCGTCGATTGGTTCTTCGTGGGATATAAGTGTATAAATAAAAGAAACATCTATTTTGTAGCGTAATTTAATTTTACGTAATAGAAAATTTATCGACTGACATATTAGTAACTAGCTGACCCGCGCGCACTTCGTTGCGCGTGAGAGTCAATTAATAAAGCGAATTTGGTGCTGCTATGTTCACTATGATAGTATTTCCATCCCCGTGACTTTGTAAGCGTAAAATAAGGCATGGCTATATATTATTTGCTCCCGCTGTGGGTAGCGAAGAATATCGGGTTGGGTATTTCTATGCAGTTTTGTTCGCTACCGTAGAAACCAATCCTATGTCCTTTCCCAGAGGTCAATAAATTATCTCAGTTGAGCGGTAGTTTATCGCCTTCATAAATTTTCACGCCTCTTTTCAGGAATTAAAACTATTTGTGGTCCTTTCCCGGTAACTCTTTAACTTATCTCTACTGTAATGTACCTCAGCTAAATTATTATTCGTTACTAATTTCTCACACCATCCTTCCCGCGACTCAAATCAATTCCATGGTTCCTGAATTCCCATTAAATCTCTGATCCTCCTTCCCCCTCCTTTAATACTTAGTCTCCTTAAAGTTAATTTCTGACATAAAAAAACTATTCATTAACAGAACTTAACAAAATATCAGCTCATTTTCGGTTCAGCGGTTACTAATTTCCATGCAAACGTTTTTGTGAAAAAATTCCTGTTCTGGTGAGAATTTCACAAAATCCCTTCTTATCGGTCGCCTACGTTACATAAAGAATACGTTGTCCAAATTTTAGCTAAAACGAAGAAGCGGTTACCTTTCCTACACAAACTGGATCCCTCTTTCCTCCCCTCAAAGGTTGATTTCTGGGATAAAAAGTATCCCATATCTTTTTTTAAGACTTAATCTACCTTTGTATCAAATTTAAGCGCAATAGGGTCAGCGGTTCTAAATTTCCCATTAATTTCTGTCAAAATAAATATTTAATGTTCCTAAACACAACTCAAACCATGATTTTACAAAATTTCGATTCAATCGGTTTAGTTGTTACGGATTTGCATACAATTGTTTTTTGTAAATAAATCCCGTTCCAGTGGGAATTTAGCAAAAGCCCTTCTCGTGAGTCGCCAAAACCACCTAAAAACACGCTATCCAAATTTCAGCTCAAATAAAGAAGCGGTTAACGATTTCTTACGCAAACTTGCACCCCCCCCCCCCCCTTTCCTCCTCTTTAATGTAGATTTCTGGGATAAAAAGTATCCCATTTTTTAGGACTCAATCAACCTCTGCACTAAATTAATTTAAGCTGAATAGGGTCAGCGCAGCGGTTCTAAATTTCCCATACAAACTTTGACCCCCCCTTATAAGTTAATTTCTGATATAAAAACTATTAAAAATTTCCTTAACAAAACTCAAACCATCATTTTACAAAATTTCAGCTTAATTGGTTTAGCGGTTACGGATTTGCACACAAAAGTTTTTTGGGAATAATTCCCGTTCCTGTAAGAATTTCACAAAATCCCTTTTTATCGGTCGTCTTAGTTTATGTAACTAAGAACACGCTGTCCAAATTTCAGCAAAAACAAAGAAGCGGCTAACGATTTTTTACACAAACTTGCACCCCCCTTTTTTCCCTTAGAAGTGGATTTCTGGGAAAAAAGTATTGCATATCATTTTTTAGGATTAGATCTACCGCTGTACCAAATTTAAGCTCAATAGGGTCAGCGGTTCTAAATTTCCCATACAAACTTTGACCCCCCCTTTACCCCCCTTAAAAGTTAATTTCTGACATAAAAACTATTCAATGTTCCTAAACACACTTCAGACAATCGTTTTACAAAATATCAGCTCAATCAGTTCAGCGGTTACAGATTTGGATACAAACGTTTTTTAGAATTAATTCCCGTTCCCGTGGAAATTTTGCAAAATCCCTTTTTATCGGTCATCTACGTTACATAAAAAATACGCTGTTCAAATTTGAGCTTTAAAAGATGGCCGGTTACTGATTTTCTACTCAAACTTCTACCCCCCCCCCCCCCCCCTCTTCCCCCTTCAAGGTTGATTTCTGGGATAAAAAGTATCCCATATCATTTTTTAGGACTCAATCTCCCACTGTACCAAATTTCAGCTCAATGGGGTCAGCGGTTTTAAATTTTCCATACAAATTTCGACCCCCCTTTACCCCCCCTTAAAAGTTAATTTTCGTCAAAAAAAAATTAATGTTCCTAAACACGATCTAAACAAACGTTTTACAAAATTTCAGCTCAATCGGTTCAGCGGTTACGGATTTGCATACAAACATTTTTCGGGAATAATTCCCGTTCCCGGAGGAATTTTGCAAAAATCCCTTTTTATAGGTCGCCTTCGTTACCTAAAGAACACACTGGTTTAAATTTCAGCTTAAACAAAGAAGCGGTTACCGATTTCCTATTCTAACTTTGACCTCCTTTATCCCGCCTTAGAGGTTGATTTTTGGAATAAAAAGTATACCATACAATTTTTTAGGACTCAATCTACCTCTGTACCAAATTTCAGCTCAATAGGGTCAGCGGTTTTAAATTTTCCATACAAATTTCGACCCCCCTTTACCCCCCCTTAAATGTTAATTTTCGTCAAAAAAAAAAATTAATGTTCCTAAACACAATCTAAACAATCGTTTTACAAAATTTCAGCTTAATCGGTTCAGCGGTTACGGATTTGCATACAAACGTTTTTCGGGAATAATTCCCGTTCCCGGAAGAATTTTGCAAAAATCCCTTTTTATACGTCGCCTTCGTTACCTAAAGAATACGCTGGTTTAAATTTCAGCTTAAACAAAGAAGCGGTTACCGATTTCCTATTCTAACTTTGACCTCCTTTATCCCGCCTTAGAGGTTGATTTTTGGAATAAAAAGTATACCATTAAATTTTTTAGGACTCAATCTATCTTTGTACCAAATTTCAGCTCAATAGGGTCAGCGGTTCTAAATTTTCCATACAAACTTCGACCCCCCTTTACCCCCCTTAAAAGTAAATTTCTGACAAAAAAACTATTTGATGTTTCTAATCACAATCCCAACTATCGTTTTACAAAATTTCGGCTTAATCGGTTCAGCGGTTACGGATTTGCATACATTCGTTTTTCGGGAATAATTCCTGTTCCTGAGGGAATTTTAAAAAATCGCTTCTTATTGCACGATGAAATCTTCTTACGAATACGCTGTCCAAATTTCAGCTCAATCCGTCCAGCCGTTTGGGCTGTGCGTTGATAGAACAAAAGTGTACGAACGATTTTATATAATAGATAAGTAAATCTTTAGATAGATATAACTCTTTTATTTAAAAACCGATTTAAATAAAACCAATACTATTTACAAATTAGAGAAATTTGCAACGTTTTAGCGAAAACTGCATACAATTCGGTTGTGCCGTTTTATCACACATAAGTAATAACCTTTTTACAAATTAAGCCTAATAAAACTACTCTGGTAAATTTTCGTTTATGGCCACATCGATAGATGGCGTATTTTTAGTTTGTCGCACTTTTTGCTTTTTGATTTTTTTGAATTGAATTTACTTTATATTCTATTACTTTTACTTCGAAATTTTGATGTAAATTAGGGGCGATGTGTCCGATATAAATGATTATTATTTATTTTATTATTTTATTTTACGTTTCCCTAGGAAAAATTGACAAAATGTTTTACGATCTAGATCGCGCAAGCGACTTTTTCGCGTCGTTTTGTTCATATGCGTATTTTCACAGTTCACCTTAGTAAAGGATCACAATGAATGGGGAGAAATTTCCATTCTTATTATATGTATGGATGTATTTATGTAATATACTTTATAAACTACACAACTATAACCAACCATTGCATGTACTCAATCCAATACTTTACATTCATAGGAACATTTGCACCTTACACTAACATTTCTCGACGTTAGAGCCATAAGGTTGGATGTCCGATCCCTTCAACAATCTACATCTGATATCTTTTTGTCATATTATAAGGTCCGAATTCGTAACCGAAAAAATCAGACATCCGATCCTATGGCTCTAACGTCGAGATTTATACAAACAGGTGTAGTATTGTTATAGAAATAAATGAAATCTATAGAAACATAACGGTTATAAACTTCTGTAACTGACCTAGTTTTCTTTATCTCTCTTTCTCACTAAGACTTTTTAGCATCATTTATTAAAACTGACCGGCAGTATTTCACGTCAAATTTTTATTCCGTACCAACCACTATGTAAGACAATTTCAATACCCCTCTCATACCCCCGTATGGGAGGGTACCTTTGCGTAATGCATTTTTTCCCGGCGAAAACAAAAAAAAGCCCCCATTACCCATCGTTGGTTAGCCAACTAAATATTATTTATCTTCTCTTCATAGGGATACTTTCCAAATGGGTGGTAGAGCCTTAAAATAAAGAATGAATTAAGTACCTAAAATTTGACTTGCAAGACCATTTCTTGAGGCAAGACTACCTAATTGAATAAATGCATTTAAGCTTCGAGCTACTGATGCCGATCTGTTTTAGTAACGATCAAGGTGGTTTCCAAAATCATAATAACATCGTTATATAAAAGTTAAGTGTAGCCCTAAATAATCGCATGATAAACACTGTATCTCCGGAAATAATCCACTTGACAAGGGAAATAAAGTATAAGGACAGATTTCAAGAAGGGAAAATGAACTATCTAGAGTACTTTTCACGAAATGAGTCCCTTTGGTGGGGCGCCACTATTGCGCGCTTTAAAGTTGAAACTATTTATAAATTTTCGATTCCTCATAATTTCTTATAATTAATTTCCTATACCTAATCCACAGATAAAAGAATACTAATACCTAATCTAACAAATAAAAATAATTTTGGACATGAACAGTAATCATTGCTAAAATTTAATCTAGTTCCGCTAAATTCCGCGGGACCTCTTTCGTGAGAAGCACTCTATAGACGCACCGTGCTGCAGATGTTTATTTTATTCTAGATTGATATATACATAGTTGGCATTGTAAGAAGATACTACACCTGTTTGTAACTTTGTATAAGGGGACCACTCCCAACAAATGAACAACTAATTTATGAACAAATAGCATGTGTGAAGCATTTTCAAGGGAAATTTCAGCGTTTAGAGCTTCCTTGGTCACTTGTGACCTCAAGATTTCAGTTACCCCTAATCCGATTCTTAATTTTGATATCTCCAAAGAAAGCTGCTGAAATATGTTTTTAAGAATTGCCTGAAATTATAGTCTATGATTTTTTTGAGAAATTTAGCAATTTAGGTTCAAAAGATATACAAAAATTTTCAAAATTTGTTACTTCTCCGCCTCTGTTCTTTTAATGCGAACAACTTGATTTAATTCGATTAAATTTTTGGAACGAAGTTCCTTATTTTTTTTAAGTGGAGATACTTCTCCATAACATAAAAACACACACACACAACACATAAATTATTAAATTATTTTCTTCTTACTAGAAGAAAATAATTTAATAATAATATTTATGTATTATAATTTTCTGATATTTCGTCTAGATAATGAATGAATAAAAATAATTAATTATACAGGGCTATTATTTTTATGACTTTTTAAAATTGTCAACTCTTTGCAGAACATAAGTTGCGCTCAAAAGATGGCTAATGACCTCCAAAAAGGCCTTATACACCAATGTACTGAATATCCAATAACCCCATGTAACTATATTTTCGTTTTCGGTAGCGGCCCCTTTATAACATGAGAATTTATTAAATTGTATTACAGAAACTGGCATGATGTACATATCCCTAATGGATCGATTTCACTAACTTGTACTCAATAAAAGCAAGTGAAGTATTAACACAAGTTAATGTATTTAATGATACTTAATACTATACAATAATATAACGATTATTATAATATTGCTGTTCACCGTAACTTTAGTTACTTTATTTTTCAGCAAAACATAAAAAGGTGTAAATAACGGAAACACATGGATGTACAAGTATCTTAACCCTTAACTGGTGTCATTGATGTTTTAAAAATCTATTAAAATTTTCAAATTATACAAACGAAAGAGTTATCAAAAGACTAAAATATATTTTTTGTAGAACAAGCAAATATGACAAATTTTTATGCGTGACCAAGTGCGCACATAAATTTAATCTTAAATAAGTGATAAAATTAAGTGTGATAACGCCTACCCATTTTATTTGCGGTGTCAAAATTCACGTGACCTTTTCGATCTGGAGTTAGTCGTATGTGGAGTACCCAATTGAACATAGCCAACTAAACTTAGCGTTTGAGTGCGAAGTGTAGTTGGCTATATTAAATTGGGACTTACTCGTACTTTGATCATTCAAAAAGATTTGCGCGACTTATACCTACATATTACATATAATTATATAATCAATATGAAGGAAATCCTACACTATACTGCGCTGCAATCACACAGAAATAATAATTATAAAACACAAAATCTGTATAATTATAAAATAGTACTATTTTACAATACATTTACTCTGTACATTTTGTAAAAAATATGTATGAATTAAAGTAAAAAATATACAGGGTTATTGTTAATTTAGTACATTCAATCAATGAATACTGAAATCACTAATAACCCTGTATATATGAATTTTACTTATTACAGCAATAAATCCATATATACCGATGTATTTTCCATTTCATCACTATAAGAAATTTCATATTTAAAACATAGTCACAATATTATAAATGACATTTAAAGCTATGTTATATAATACAATGTAAGTATGTACTACTATAATTACATGATATTTTGACAACCTAGTTATAATTTTGTGTTATTTGCAGGCTGGTTACAATATGAGCACGGTAAAGAGATATACAGTAATTTGACTCCCTAGAAGCGGTTGAACTCAAGGTCGCGCGAGTTTGCAACGAGTTGGGTAGGGTTCGGTAGGCATTTCTCTTTACCGTGATATGAGTCTTGTTAACATTGCTTGTTTTTAATAGAGCTAAGATTCAAATGTCGTTAAAATTAGAAAATGCCATCTTTTAGTTAGGGTCGCCAGAAAATTCTGTTTTTAATTTTAATTAGTTTTAATTCCCAAATATTGTGTATTATTAAAAATAATATAACAAGTGTACGCTGCAATTATTTAAAATTATTGTTATCTAATATTAAACTATATTAATTTTATTTTATTATAATTTTTACATGCATTATTCCTTCAAATCGAACCAAGAAACAATTTAGAGATCAATTTTCTAATACTTGCGCTTTGATAGTTTTATCTAGCTTATGTAGTAAAAAATACAATTTTATTATGTTACCAAATAAACATAAATTTTGCATCTTTATAAATTTACCATTCCACCTAATTTTTAAACGTGATATAGGTGGCGCAAATCTTTTTGACCGATCTGAAGTTAGCTGTTCCATAAAATATGGTGCATACGTCTGCGCATTCAGCAAACATCATATTGGTCAATAATATTTGCGTTACCTATTTCTAACATAATATAGCCGGAATTCACGCAAATGTTCACTCGAAATGTCAAATTCTCATAAAAGTTATATTTTGTTAAATATTAAGTCTCCTTCAAATATAAAAAAATAAATTAAAATGCATTTTTTTCAAATAGGCCACAAATGAAGCACTTTTGCAAGTCAATTTTACAATAATTTAGTTATATTTTAAAACTACCGTTCGGAAAGCACCTGTATGAGAAGAACGAGCAAGAAACTTTACTGAACATAATGATAGACCTCTGTTATAATGACAGTTTGGCGACTAGGGGGCCTAGACAAGCGCGCGCCCGCCCGTAGCGATCATTCGCAATCGCTAAAAAAATGTACTGAGATGACAGCTCTCGTCGCTTGTCACGTGACCGACAAGCGACGAGAGCTGTCATCTCAGTACATTTTTTTAGCGATTGCGAATGATCGCTACGGGCGGGCGCGCGCTTGTCTAGGCCCCATGGTATTGTCCAGCGGTTCGAGCACACTTTGATATTGACATAAGTAGATTTATTGTATTGTGAATGTTTATACCAGTGGAAATCGTTGTTGGCTAAGCACATTTTGTGTACTTTAAAATCTATACTTAGAGCTGTTGATTTTCCAAATAAAATAAATAAATAAGAGTAGGAACTCCCGTCCCGTATCAAGAGTAAACTGACATAAATCAAGACGCTGCTCTTGCTACTCAAGCTGTCATTGCTTACAAATTGTAGCTACTCCCAATGTCATTGTGCTCTTACAAATGTCAATTACTCTTGACAGTGGGAGTTGCTAGTCTTGTGTCAATGTCGCATAGGGCAGTGAGTGGTAAGTGGTAACCAGGGGGGTCACATCATCGTGGCCACCTGTGAGACAACAGCTTACGGATTTTCATTATTTTATGAAAATACGCGATATATTGATATTTTAGGTCATAAACTAGTTGAATAACATTGTATTGTCTCAAATTGCTTTAAAATTTTGGAAAAAAACGAAATACATTGTTATTATTGTCACAGTGAAGCAGTTTGACAGAGTTTGACAAACAACATAAACCGGCCACGCTGAAAGGGACGGAAAAAAATAGGTTCTTTTTCTTCACCCAGAATTTTCCCTATTGCCATCACACTCACACATAAAATGGCTACTTCTAGTTGTATTACTTCTGTGGTGGTCGGTATGTGATTTGTGTGAACTTTTTTTTATAGATTTTTTGACACTTCGCGTGAATTTCAGCGCGAACTAGGGCTGGCCTATAAAATTTAATATAGATATTGCTTATATAGAAATTTCTACACTTAAAATATACTTTCCCAAAAATGTATAATATATATGTTATATTATATAATTAAATTCTACCCAAGATAATTACGCTAAATCAGTAGATATTAGACATATATTAAATTTAATGTTTTTATGAAATTTTGTAGAATCCGTACTGATTCAATATTTCAGTTTTAATGCTAATAATATTTTAGTACTAATTAATGATAAATCTTGTAAGTGCTAGGATATTTATTAGACATTAATTTTGATTATGGTTGTATGGTGAATTTGAATTTAACATTAGAAATGAGTCAAGCCGCATTTGGTCGACCAAGGCGTACTTTCCTTGACCAAATAGAGGTAAATGTCGTTCTAAGGAAAGTGGAAAGGCCAGGTCAAGAGTACCAAGAACTGGCGAGCGTGCATGAAGAATGTGATGAAAGTTGAGGAAGCGAAAGAGGTGTGTTAGGATCGTACCAAGTAGATGGAAATAATCTCTGCCTTTTTTTTGACCCAGGAAAAATGCGTTACGCATCATCACCCCACGCCGGGGGGCGCGGGGTGGTATGTGAGACTCTCCCGCCGAAGATGGGCGCGGCGGGGATACCCACTAAAAAACTTGGGTGTTCCTGCGGAACGCCATAATGCCGGGGCAGCGGGTACGCCTAAGCACTCATCCGCGGCCAAAAAGATATAATTATGTATGTACAAGTACTAAATAAAAGTTCAAACTTCTTTAAATCGAGTCAAATTCCCCATACAACCATCTCAACGGCACGTGAATGCCATTTAACAAAGCACCAAGCGATATAACACAAAGCTAACGTTAAAATAACCTACTCTTAAGACGAAATTATCCATTTATATGTAGTTGGCCCTAAGTTTAGATTCAATCGTGGTTTTGAATTAACTTCATAATGTACATTTATATTATCGCACATCTAGATCTAAAGGGACTAAACCCAAAAAATCGATTAGTTTGAGTTATACATACCATCGTATGCCCGAACCGGCCTATTAACCTATAGGTTAATAGGCTAAAGATTTGTTCAAAAAAATAATAATTAAAAATCTATTTGCTAAAATGTATATAAAAACATATTTCTATTCTGAACACTCCTACAGTGTGTGTGTGTGTGTGTGTGTGTGTGTGTGTGTGTAGTACATAAGGAAACATAGTCAGTTTTCGCCGTTTTTAGGCTTCCGTAGCCAACAAGGAAGTTTTATAGTTTCTTATCATTATAGGTTAGCCTTTGACCACGATCTCGCGTGATGTAAAGCGACGATGCGGTCGAAGATGGTAGTAGATTAAACCTAGAAGGCGGGATAAATCCTTCCTTGGCTTCACTGAACATCATGACGGAACACGGTCACAATGACCGCTAGGCGACACGGTTTTATCCAGTGGGTGGTAACTAGCCATGGCCGAAGCCTACCAGTAAAAACATTTCTTTTCTGAAAAAATGTGATTTTTCGAGTTAACTCCCTTTAGGTCTAGATGTGCGTTATGTTAAATACACGAAAGTGTACGTGTGCCTTTATTTGTTTTGATATAAAACTCATTTGCAAAATATGATCTGGTTTATAGATATAATCTGTGTAAAAAGGAATTAAGGGATAAATTTACTCCTCGCAAGGTAATTATTATTTAACACATTGACTACTGAAAACACAACAGCTGTTTTTGAGGTCGAAACACGAATTTTGAAAAACACACGTTGTGTTTTGTCTAAGGATTTTCCATACAAAATTAATTTCAGGCACCTGGGATAGTTATATATAACGCGGAACAATATTACACAGAAATTCTTGAGGAATTTTCAAAAAGTTATTTCCATGAATTTATATTTCAAAATGTATCAAATAGGGATGTTGACTAAAAAATCTTTATTTGTTCATAATGTAGATTAGTGAAAAATATTGGCACGTCTTTTTATTTGTGAATCTGATAAAAAAAAACGTGGGAGAAATAACGCACTAAAGTTGCTTGATCGTGACGTCACTCCACAAAATCTAGTACATGTTGTTTAGTGGTATGACGTCACACATCCCAACACAGAATCTTATAACCGTTATATCTCAGCCATTTTTTATTTTATTTGCAATAAAAAAATACGTATTGAATATTTTTTATCAAAATTACGCACAAATTGTAATTAAAAAAAATGATCTTGTCAACATCCCTATTGAGCGAGCGAGAAATCTTCCAGCGAAGTAGAGTCCTTTTCACGAAAGAGGTCCCGCGGAATTTAGCGGAACTAAATTTAAATTATCGATTATTACTGGACTTCATATCCTCAATAATTTTTATTTGTTAGATAAGTTATATACCTATTAAATTAAGAAATTAAATATGAGAAATTATGAAGAGTTAAAATGTTATAGATATAACAACTTTTATAATGTGCGATAGTGGCGCCCCGCAAAAAGGACTCCTTTCGTGAAAAGCACTCTAACACCTTAGTGTTGAGCTCTTAAGCCCAAGCCCCTTTTTCTTTTTACACAGACTTTATGATGCAGTCACAAGACTCATGTATTTGCCAACAAAGCTTAATTTACATTTCTCATTAAAATGTCAGCCGCGTACTAACTATGAAATGATTAATGTTACATTCACTCGAATAAACTCTGAACTTTCAATTTCGGCAAGTATTGCGGCTGTTTCAGGATTTTAACCTGAAATAAAAACAAACAAAAATAAAGTACTATTTTTTATGAAATAAAAAAGACATGGAGTGCGCGAAAGTTTAATTGATTTTATTGAAATACACAAGGAGACGTGCATTCTAATTTGCAAACCTTTAAATCAAAACCGATCCTGTTTTAATCTTTAAAACTACTGTACCGATTTTGATGAAACTTGCTCTGTCCCTGATTTGGACTAAACATAAAAAATAAGAATGATCAAGATCAAAATGTGATCAATATTTTTCGAAAAATGATAGGACAAACATACATCCAAACATATTGTACGTTTCTGAAAGTTGTTATATTGATTTAGAAACAAAATTTCTCGCATTTTAACAATATTACATAAATACATATCGAATTAAGAATCTCCTTTTTTGAAATCAATCAAAACTAAATTATGAATGACTCATAAAGTCTAGCATAACCTAGTCATGAAGCCACGTTGTTAGCTTGTGGAACATAAAATAAAACTGAAAAATTTCAGGGTTCAGGGCATTCGAAAGTTCAGGGCAACTGGCTCCGGCCCGCGCCGCTGCAGGCGTGATCTCCTGATGAAGGACATCGTAATTGTCCGAAACCGTGGTCGAGATATTCTCGACAATATTAGACGTGAGTTGTGCCGTTTTTGTTTTTAATAACAAAATCTATGATAAATTGAGTTAGTGGTAAGGTACAAACATTTATATTATAGGTACCTCTTCATAGTCCGAATCCTTGATTTCTAGAGGGTCTTTCAAGATCTGCTCGGTCTGTAATAAAGAAAAGAAATTTTATTAGTACTTTTGGCCAACTGTACCAGCTTTTAATATGATTTTTTAAAAATCATTATGGATGAGCCTTTGACCACTATTTCGCGTTATGTTAAGCGACACAGTTATAGATGGTACTACTATGAATGGCACACTACTAAACCTAAAAAGGCGGGATCCCTCTCTGGCTTCATACATTTGGTAAACTTCGTTGAATCTTTTCGTCACCCATACGGCATTGAAATAATAATATTCGACCTCTGTGGTGCGGTGGGCTAATACCCGCCTGCAACGCAGAAGGTTGCGGGTTCGATTCCCGCATGGGACAAATGTTTGTGTGATTCACAGGTATTTTTTCCTGGTCTGGGTGGTTCAATATCTATTATACGTATGTATTTACAAAAAGAAAAGTATATAAGTATTATATCCGTTATCCTAACCACCATAATACAAGTATTAAGTTGCTTATTTTGGGGTTAGGTGGCGCTGTGTGAAACGTCCTGGAATATTTATTTATTTAATAATGAAATAATAATGCGTCCTACCTGTGATGACGTACGGCGCAGAAACGTGGACACTTACGGAGAGACTAGTGCGTAAGTTCAAAGTTGCTCAGCGAGCTATGGAGCGGGCTTCGCTCGGTGTCTCTCTGAAGGATCGCATCAGAAATGAGGTGATCCGACAGAGAACTAGAGTTACCGACATAGCAGAAAGGATTAGCAAACTGAAGTGGCAATCGTAGAACCGAAAACCGTTGGGGTAGACGAGTTCTGGAGTGGAGACCACGTCTCGGTAAACGTAGTGTAGGGTGCCCATGGGGGAGATGGAGGAATGCTATCCGGGGGTTGGGTTGCTGGGGGTGGGTAGAGAAGAAAGACGGAGGACCTAGTTGAGTGGCGTGCCATGGGGGAGGCCTATGTCCAGCAGTGGACGAACATAGGCTGATGATGATGGCTTCATGCCGGAACACAGTCCAGAAGGCCGCTTTGCGACAAGGTTTGTCCAGTGGGTGGTAAGTGGTAACTAGCCACGGCCGAAGCTTACCACCAGTAAAAACTTATGCTTACTTATGTGACTTCGGATGGTGACGGGTACGCTGGAATGTTATTCTGCAGCAGGCATCACGGCCGCATGGAACGCAGCAGGGAGAGTTATCTTAGGCGGCCTCCTACGGCGCGGGGCGAACACGCTCAGCGCGGGAAGCACAGTGGGAGGGCTACCTCAGGCGGGCGGTACAGTTCGATAACTGATGGCTACCATGTAATGTTCCACGGGTATGCTGGAATGTCATTTCGCAGCGTATGAAGTACAGTTACCTTAGGCGGTCGGCCCCGGCGCGGCGGCACGGCGGAGGGCGCGGCGGCCAGCACACGCAGCTGGTGCGCGCGCAGGAGATGCTCGGTGTGCTCGCGCGGGGAGCACACACAGTACAGTTACCTTAGGCGGTCGGCCCCGGCGCGGCGGCACGGCGGAGGGCGCGGCGGCCAGCACACGCAGCTGGTGCGCGCGCAGGAGATGCTCGGTGTGCTCGCGCGGGGAGCACACACAGTACAGTTACCTTAGGCGGTCGGCCCCGGCGCGGCGGCACGGCGGAGGGCGCGGCGGCCAGCACACGCAGCTGGTGCGCGCGCAGGAGATGCTCGGTGTGCTCGCGCGGGGAGCACACACAGTACAGTTACCTTAGGCGGTCGGCCCCGGCGCGGCGGCACGGCGGAGGGCGCGGCGGCCAGCACACGCAGCTGGTGCGCGCGCAGGAGATGCTCGGTGTGCTCGCGCGGGGAGGACACGACGGCGCCGCACGCGCGGAACACGCACGTCAGCGTACCCTCTGCGATACACCAACAAACATTCAATTTGTTTGAAGATTTTGTATGAAGCGTGACTCGTGACATACCTACCCTACATAGTTGTCGTATTTTCTAAAATATCAAATTTGTTTATTTTCTTATTTCTTTTACATTTATCGTTTTTTTCTGTTTTAGTATTTGACTTTAAGGCAATTACAGCAGTAATAATATAACTAGAAAGAGTATTGGTCGAATTAGAACAAAATTAGTTATGACGCAATGTATGGAAATTGTACTTTGAAAATGAAAAAAAAAAAATTAGCTACCAACCAGGGTTATGGCTACAGCCGAAAGGTACAGAAACAAAATAATTCAGAAGGTAATAAAAGTCAAATTTGTATATCGTCAGTACGACCCAGTTCATAGAAAAGTAAATTGGGTCAAACAATAAAACTGAGATTCTGAGCAGTGGCTGTAGCATGCCACACGGGATCCCTCTGAAATGTCAAGAGTAGAACTGTCATCCCATACATTTTACTTTTGTGAATGTATGGGATGACAGTTCTACTCTTGAAGTTTTGTCGGGATTCCGTGTGGCATGCTACGGCCACAGAACAACAGAATGTACGTCAAGCTCTGTCACTTTTGGGAATCGTGTATAATCACAGAAGTAATACAACTAGAAGTACCTACCTATTTTATTGGTGAGTGTGATGGCAATAGGGAAAATTCTGTGTGAAGAAAAAGGAGAACCTATTTTTTTCCGTCCCTTTCAGCGTGGCCGGTTTATGTTGTTTGTCAAACTCTGTCAAACTGCTTCACTGTGACAATAATAATGTGTTTCGTTTTTTTCCAAAATTTTAAAGCAATTTGAGACAATGCAATGTTATTCAACTAGTTTATGACCTAAAATATCAATATATCGCGTATTTTCATAAAATAATTAAAATCCGTAAGCTGTTTTTTGTCTCACAGGTGGCCACAATGACGTGACCCGGCTATGTATAATATAATGTGCATTTCGCTAACTCAAAAAATGACACTGACAGATTTCATTCGATTTCTATTCGATGCTTTTTCTAAGCCTTTATAACTCATCTACCATTTTTTATTTTTCCCTAAATTATAAAAATCAAATTACGTGATCAATTTTGACGCATATTAATTACGAAACCTGACACTTTATTAGGGTAGGTGTCAGAATATTTTTATGTTGAGATATTGATTTCCATCGATTTATAATAGGAGTTATAAAGAGTCGCAACCCAACAGACAGTGCTTAAATCGTCTGCAATAGACGCAAAGGCCGATGATGATGATGATAAAGTTGATTTTCGTGCCATTAATTTTATTCATATTATAATGACATTAATGGGTTGTGAAGATCGTTCTTATTGGTAAAATAGTGTACATTTAATAAAAATCGTAATTATAAGTTATAGTTATTGGTGTGTGTGTTGTGTGTACACACACACGTGTGTGTGTGTGTGTGTGTGTGTGTGTGTGTGTGTGTGTGTGTGTGTGTTTTTGTGTTGTGTGGTGTTATTTGTAATGTGTTTGTGTATTGTAATTGTATAAGTTCTTACTCTCAGAACTATCGGAGTCGCTCTGCACCTCGACTTGTACGCGCGCCGCTTTCTCTTTACTTCGCACCGGACTCTTGATCTCGCCGTGAATCTCACGTCTGAAACAATAACGACTTTAACACTACGGTTTCATTCATACAAAATCATTTTAATTTGAGAAATCTTCTATTAGTTAATCATTTTTCAAGTGCTCTTATTGTTTATTTAAAAATAAATTAAATATATGCAGTGTATTAACTAAAATTACATGTACAATTAATGCTATAGTGTAAATACCTGCCGGTGAGTGTTTTCCCTACAATCATATACACCAGTCGCACTATTGTGAACACAGTGTTTTATCAAGCTTGTCTCTGCACAAAATGGACACTATAAAAGATTCAGTGGCTCAAATGAGTGAAATGTTCCTGAACAAGTTAGCGGATTTTGAAGACAGGCAGCAGAAGCTGCTGTCTCCGTCTTCCTCATCTGGCGCGTCTACCTTGGAGGCAGAATTTGCTGCTTTCAAGGCTTTTATTTTGGGCGCTCTTCGGGCTCTTCAATCCCAAGTTGAGTTACTGAGGCGCGAGACTGACAGCCTTGAAATGCACAGTCGGCGCAAGATCTTGCTTTTACACGGCGTCCCAGAAAGCAAGGATGAAGACACCGCTGCTGTTATTGTCAGGATGATAGTGGACAAACTGAAACTGCCTAATTTCCAGTCCTCAGACATCAACCGCTGCCATAGGATGGGCAGGCAAAAAACATCCGGCCGACCAAGGCCTATCCTTATCAAGTTGCGTGACGTCTCGGTTCGTGCTAAGTTATGGTCCTCAAAAACGAACTTGAAAGGATCTGGCATGACCGTCTCAGAGTTCCTGACCAAGGCGAGACATGACGCCTTTATGGCGGCACGTCAGCGTTTCGGTGTCACGAAAAGCTGGACTCGAGACGGCTAGGTGTTCGTACTAGATGCAAGCGGCGAGCGACACCGAGTAAGCACGGTAGTGGAGCTTGATAGACTCGCGGGGCAGGCCTCCTCTGTTGCAGTGGCCTCCAAAGCACCTACAGTGCTTGTAAAAGAACCTGCGGTAACAAGATCCAAACGTGTTGTTGTTGGTAGTAAAAAGTAGGTTCCTTTCTGTGTGATTTGCTGCTGATCTCGATATTGTACTTTGTTTCATTATTACCCTTTGTTAACTTAACTTTTTTCTAAATGTAGGTATACGATTTTTAATGCAATATTTATTAAATCTTTAGTTTTTACCCTAAAATATACCGCCCGGCAATTTTGTTATTTGTTGTGCTTGACTTTGACATTCACATCACTGTTACTGTCACTGAACGTCAAACGTCATTTTGCTTTTTTTTTTTGTTTTATTTCATAAACGTTCCTTTTTACGTGCCGTGGTATCCTTGGCTGTGTATCATTAATTATTGTTATAATAATGATAATATATTGTTACGATGCGTTGTTTAATAAAATTTCAAAATTACATAATAATATTATAATATATTTTTTGGTATGTAAATTCTTTAAGGGTAATAATTTAATTCAATGTATTTTTTTTTTATTATGTATTTAACAGTTTGTTCGTAGTATATAAGTTGTGTACCTACTTATAAGGTATGTTAGGTGTATAATTCATTATCCTATTGTTAATAATTAAAAACCGGCAGGTGAAGAGATTTAATTCATAAGCACATAGATACAAACTATATTATATTGCTATATTAGCTTGCTATTTATTTGTTGGTATTAGTAGGTATATATTTATTTTATATTGTATGTAAGTCTATTATATTTATTATATAAATAATGCTTAATGATTTATTTAATGATAGCAGTGACAGCTTTTCATCCGCTATAAGTACCTCACCAGAGAGTAATAATAGTGAAGATAGTTTTCTGAGTGTCCCTTCTCTCTCGGAAACTCTGGACAATCAGTTCTCTGACGTACCAAGGAATCTCAATATCGTTCACATTAATGCCCAAAGCATACCGGCTCATTTTTCTGACATGCTGGCGTCATTTGATAATAAAAATATTCATGCTATATTAGTCTCCGAATCATGGCTTAAGCCTTCTCTTCCATCAGTTTCTTACGTGTTACCTGGTTTCAATCTCATCCGTAACGACAGGGCTAGGGGTGCTGGTGGGGGAGTCGCTATTTACTTACGATCTCATTTTCCCTACACTGTAGTTAGCACTTCATCCCAACCACCCCCTCCAAATGCCGGTGAACACCTATTTATTGAAATTCTTCTATCTCATACAAAAATACTTCTCGGAGTCTATTATAGCAATTCTTCTCAAAATAACTATTTTTCCTCCTTCGAAAAGATCTTGGAAGATCTCACTCCGGCTTACAGTCACACTATTATAATGGGTGACTTCAACACTTGTCTTCTTAAACATGACCGTCGCGCAGTGCTCTTACAGGACTTGGTTAATGCATGCAACATGCAGATTCTTCCCCTTGGCGCTACACATCATTTCCCTAATAATTGTACTCCTTCTCTTCTTGACCTAATGATGGTGTCATCATTAGATCATGTTTTCAAACATGGTCAATGCTCTGCGGACGGTTTCTCATATCATGACTTAATTTTCTTGTCCTATAAAATTCGTCCTCCAAAACCAAAGCCCACAATTATTCTTCAGCGCAATTTTAGTGGCATGAACAAGGAATCATTCTTGGCCGACGCTAAGAATACAGACTGGTCACCGATCATGACAACCGACTCAATTGATACTCAAATTGAAATATTCAATTCCATCTTAACACAGTTGTATGATGTGCATGCTCCACTGAGATCCATCAAAATCAAGCATGTACCTGCACCTTGGCTCTCTGATGATCTCAAGTTGCTCAAACATAAGAAAGCAGTTTCTAAAACAAAATATAAAATAAGACCAACCGACGCTAACAAGGAGAAGTACACTAAGATACGAAATCGTTGCAACGTAGCGTGTCGAGATGCTCAAAGACGTCATATCTATGACTCTGTGCAACATAGTGATCCAGCTAAAGTATGGAAATTTCTTCGGTCCTTAGGTATTGGCAAATCTCGCCAAGACTCTGTCCCTAATAACCTCGATATTAATTCCTTAAATTCGCACTTCTCTTCATCTTCTTCTGTTGATGCTTCTGTAAAATCCCGTACTATTTCTGCCCTTTCAAACACGGTTTCTCCTGAGTATCCTCCCTTAACTTTTCGTCAATTTACTGCTGGTGAAGTCAAAAAGAGCATTCTGTCTATTACATCTAGTGCGGTTGGTGTTGATGGCATCAGCCGAAATATGCTCCTTCCTATTCTTGACTATATCCTCCCTATTCTTTGCTATATATTTAACTTCTCCATTACTAACTCTGTTTTCCCTTCGCTGTGGAAGGAAGCTCAGATTTTACCTCTGCCTAAAAAACCTAATCCTAAACTTTTTTCTGAGTATCGCCCCATCTCTATTCTTCCCTTCTTATCCAAAGTTTTAGAGCGACTGGTTCATAACCAGGTAAATAAATTTCTCATCGATAACCATCTTCTTAACCCTTTCCAATCAGGTTTCCGTCCGGGACACAGCACAGTTACTGCTCTTGTTAAAGTTACTGATGATATCCGTGAAGGTATGGATGATGGACAGTTAACTGTGTTAGTGCTCCTGGACTTCAGCAATGCTTTTAATTCTGTCGACTTCGATATTCTTCTTGCCACTCTTCGCTCACTTAACGTATCACCAGCAGTAGTTGACTGGTTTCACAGCTACCTCTATGGTCGTCGGCAGCGGATTCGCCTCGAGGATGTGTTTTCCTCTTGGTGTAATACGACTGCTGGTGTACCTCAGGGTGGTGTTCTTTCTCCTCTTCTCTTCGCTATATTTATTAACTCCATTTCCCGTAATCTCTCTTCTTCCTATCATCTTTATGCAGACGACCTTCAGTTGTACTGTAAATCCTCATTAGAACAGCTGGATGCTGCTATTGGCAATATTAATAACGACTTATGCCAGATTTCCAACTGGAGTAAGGCACACGGTCTTAAATTAAATCCACAGAAGACACAAGCAATTATTGTTGGAAGTTCGCGAAAAGTGTGTAAAATAGACTCAGAATTGCTTCCAAAAATCACTCTCGATGGAGTCACAATTCCTCTCAGTGACAGTGTTAAGAACTTGGGAATTACTATTGACCGCACCTTGTCATGGCAGCCGCAACTTTCTATCACTAGCCGCAAAATGTTTGCCGCTGCAGGGTCCTTGCGTAGATTACGCAACTTCCTGCCTACTGCTACTAAAATTGCGCTAGCTCAATCTCTTATGCTCCCTGTTCTCGATTATGCCGACGCCAGCTATCCTGATATCACCGAGGACCAGCTAAATAAACTTGAGAGACTTCAAAATTTATGTATAAGGTTCATATTTGGCCTTCGCAAATTTGACCATGTTTCCGATTTTCGTTCTAAACTCAAGTGGCTTCCTATCCGCCGTCGCCGGGATGCTCATATTCTATCTCTTCTCTATAATATTTTATTTAACTCTACTTCTCCACGTTATCTTAAAGAGCGTTTTCAATTTCTTCAACCTTCCCATTCCCTTTCTCTAAGGTCGTCATTGAATTTGATACTAATTTTTCCACAACATAAGTCTTCTTTTTACGACAAGTCTTTTACAGTTAAGGCCATCCGTCTGTGGAATGCCTTACCTGTTGAAATAAGAAGCGCTCCATCTTTGAATGTTTTTAAGTCATGTGTACTTGCACACTATCTATCTGTATAACTTTAGCTGTTTTCTTCTTTCATCTTTCCCGTAATCTTACTTTTGGAGGTACTTCACTCAACCTGTATCCGTTTAGTATAATATTATATTATTACTGTCATTATTATTAAGCAGACAAAATAGTATATATTTTAATAGTATAATATGTAGGTATTTATTCATTTATTTTTAGAGTATAATATATAATATTTATTGTGTGGCATTATGTATGTATTATATTATGTGTATTGAATATATAAATAATAAGTATTTTAACACCTTGAATCTTGTAAATTTAAACACACCACCTAACCCATGTGAATTACAATTGCTCTCCTCTCCTTGCACGGTTGTCTGGAAGAGATCGCTATTAGCGATAAGACCGCCAATTGTAACACTTAGTTTTATATAGTAGTTCTAAGTTTGTTTTTGTACATTTTTGTGTTTCAATAAAGGATTATCTATCTATCTATCTATTTTTTTGGTGCGGGAACACATTTGTTTACAAAATAGTCTAGTCAATGATTACCCGGTTTCATGTAGTTAACTTAGAGTGCTTTTCACAAAAGGAGTCCTTTTGCGGGGCGCCACTATTAAAAGTTAAAATATGTATAACTTTTTAACGCCTCATAATTTCTCATATTTAATTTATTAATTAAATAGGTATTTCAAACTCAAACTCAAAATTCATTTATTCAAATAGGCTACTTCGGAGCACTTTTGCAAGTCAATTTTACATTTTTCTATTTTAACACTCTACTGCTCGTTCGCAAGGCACCTCTATGAGAAGAACGAGCAAGAAACTCATGAGGATTGCATTTTTTAAATATGTGTTTACAATGTTTATCTTGGTTACATAATTTATTGTGCGTTTGAGGGGCACCAGCTGGTTTTTTTTTTATCTAACAAATAAAAATTATTTACGATATGAAGTCCAGTAATAAACGATACAATTAAATTTAGTTCCACTAAATTCCGCGGGGCATCTTTCGTGAAATGGACTCTAGACTCTGCTTACGCTGGACAAGGGGCTCACCTGTGTATATACATGTGGTTCCTCTGCTGGAAGTGGTCGCCGCACACGGTGCAGGGGTAGGTGGGGTCGCGGCGGGCTCACCTGTGTATATACATGTGGTTCCTCTGCTGGAAGTGGTCGCCGCACACGGTGCAGGGGTAGGTGGGGTCGCGGCGGGCTCACCTGTGTATATACATGTGGTTCCTCTGCTGGAAGTGGTCGCCGCACACGGTGCAGGGGCAGGTGGGGTCGCGGCGGGCTCACCTGTGTATATACATGTGGTTCCTCTGCTGGAAGTGGTCGCCGCACACGGTGCAGGGGTAGGTGGGGTCGACGGGGCGGCCGGACAGGTGTCGCTTGCGGTGTTGGTTCAGGTTGGTGACCTGTGCGTACGCCTTGCCGCACCCCGCCTCAGGACACACGAAGGGACGCTCGCCCGTGTGCAGGCGCACGTGGTTGTTTAGGTTCGTCACCTGATCAAACAAAAAATAAAACAAATCTACGTCAAAATGAAATTATGTAAAAAATATGGTCATTGGTGGTAATTCGGGAAGGGGGCGCCCAAAAAAGGTTTGGATGAACTGTGTTAAAGAGGATATGCGTGCTAGGGGAGTGGATGCAGATATGACGGATGATAGAGCAGAATGGAGGAGAAAAACGTGTTGTGCCGACCCTACCTAGTGGGATAAGGGCAGGAAGATGACGTCAAGAATGAAATTATTATGGCTTGTAACACTTTAACTGCGGAAAGCAGGAACGCTGTGTTTTTTAAGTCGAAACGCGGGTGTTGAAGCACACAAACAAAAAAAACGCGACATTAGTGTGCTACGATACTTAGAATAGAATAGAAATAAATTTATTTGCACACAAGATGATAATAATATACAAAGCATAAGAGAAAAAAAAACATAGTATTAATATTAAGAGAAAAATCACATCCTGCCGCAAAAAGGTACCAGCTCAGCATGTGTAGATCTTAGTTGACCTACGCTGGTCTTCCGCTGGTACCTTAATCACAATTGAAACTTCGATAATTTCCGACAATGCAGTATAGTACTTCGTGTTAATAATCACGCGAGGTCGTGATCAAAGGTTTATTTATTACAGGTTATGAATCATCATCATCATCATTTCAGCCATAGGACGTCCACTGCTGAATATAGGCCTCCTTTGGACTTCCATATATACCGGTTGGAAGCGACCTGCATCCTGAATCCAGCGAACCTGTTTAGTTGGAGTGTTGGAGTATAAACCCCAATTTATTATTATTTTTTTATTATGAATAAAAAAGAAAAAAATTGAATATCAGGTGAAAGTAGTTTCCCCAGCGTTTATACTGTTTTCTATCCTATTCTATCACAAAAGACAAAAATAGTACATTACCTGAGTGAAAGCCTTCCCACATTCAGTACATTTGAAGGGCCTCTCATTGGTGTGGATGCGCAGATGCGCCCTCAGGTTATTAGACTGAGAGAATGCTGTAACAATATTCATTGAATTTTGAATATCTTATGGTTATAATAAACAATATGAATAACAGAAATAAATATTCATAACGGAATTTCTACTTAACATAATGTTTTTTTTTCTTTAAGAAGTAGGTATTCCTAGTATAGATATTACAAATACAAATATACAACCTGAAAGTGCAACATATAGGTTCGCCACACAACCTTTAAAATTGTGACTTTACTCTGACAGTGTGAGTAGAGTAACCTGTTCTGTTGGGAGTATAAACTGCAATTATTATTCAAATAAGCCATATAAATAGCACTTTTGCACGTATTATACGTTTTTTAACCCCCGACGCAAAAACGACGGGGTGTTATAAGTTTGACGTGTCTGTCTGTCTGTGTGTGTGTCTGTCTGTGGCATCGTAGCTCCCGAACGGATGAACTTAGATTTAGTTTTTTTTGTTTGAAAGTAGAGTTAGTCAAGTGTTCTTAGCCATGTTTGGTGGAAATCTGTCCAAGATGGCCGCCGCTACAAAATGGCGGAATACTTTTTTGTTCCACGACCCCGTCAATATGGGTATCAAATGAAAGGGCTTAGCGAGTAGAATACAACGCACTATAATAAATTTAAAATTCAAGATGGCCGCCACCACAAAATGGTGATTTACATATTGCGTTGGGGGTTTTTTTAATTTTTAATTTAATTCACTTGTTAAAACTATCGCGAGTGTTCTCCATAACAAAAACAACAAAAACGGCACAACGTAAACGTACATTCGTAATTGTCCCAAACCTAGACGTAACCAAATATTAGACGTGAGTTGCGCCGTTTTTGTTGTTTTAATTATAATTATTTTTACTAGTCACCCTATGAGCTTACCTTTATTGCAGTAAGTGCAAACGAAGCGTCGCTCGGCTCGATGGTTGCGGACATGGTTCTGCAGCTGCAGGTTTTTCTGGAATGATTTGTGGCAAATGCTGCAATAGTAGCCCTCTGACCCATCCTAGCAAACAAACGTGCATGGTCTGTTACATTATTATATGTACTGGCAAGGGAGGATCCAGGATTTTTTTACTACGAAAAGTGTGTGTTCAGCTCGCTCTGAACAGTTAGAAAATTCAAATATCTTCAATAATAAGTGCGCGAGCAGCTTGCTGAGAACGCCGAGAAAAAATTATAATCTTGACCATGAAATACGTGCAAAATTCGTAACTCTACAATGCTTCTGGGGGGCTTGGCCTGTGTATATTATGTGTACTGGGATCTTTTAGGGTCTCAGCTACAAATGATGATGTAGCATCCAGGCCCAGTGGTCGTACGTCCAGCTTGTGATCCGGAAGCTCTGGGTTCAAATCTCAGTGTGGTAAAAACTTTTCGCCTGGACGCTACTGTGTTTCGCAAGACACGTAAAACTGCGGGTCCCGGCTGTTTCCTATAAGAATTGTAACTCTAGATGCTATAAAAAATTACATACTACCTACAACTCAGCTGAATTGATTCAAGTAAGTATGAAGAGATAAATGTCCAAAATCTAACATTTTGTTATTGAATTGTTTTTTTTTTTTCAATGTGATTAAAAAAACGATATATGACCTATACTATAGCAGTTTATGATAAACAATATTATCTCAAGCGCCTATAAAGTAAATAGAGATAAAAAATCATTATACCTACCACTACCAATTCAAATATTATGCCAATTTTATAGAAAACATTTTTTTATAACAAAACGAATGTTATGACTGACAAAAGGTCATAATTTATAACATACCTACTTATTATCATATCATTCACAACTTTTTTAAACAGACAAATTTTTAATCGTAATATATCCCACATACCAGGTTGTCTGTAAGAGATTGCTTTATGCGATAAGACCGCCGATTGTTTACCTCTAGTTTTATGTTAGTCAAAACTTTTCATAACTATTTAAAATACAAAGACAAGACAATAGACCTGTTAAGAAAATTTGTTTTAACCAACAATATCCTCTTTCACACATATCATCTAAACCTTTTTCACAGGAAATTTAAATAGTATAGTAACAAAATTCATAGTTGTGACTGATTTAACAATAGATTTGGCTATACTTATTGGGTTGACACCAATATAATCAGTTAAATATAGTTAACTAGTGGACCGCGGGTCCTTAAAAGGAAATTATCAGTGATTTTCTACTATATTATGCATGTATTATACTTATAAACTTTCCATTTGAATCACTTTATCTATGAATGAAAACCGCATCAAAATCTGTTCCGTAGTTTTAACAATATAAGCATACATAGGTACAGACGGACGCGGGAAGCAACTTTATTTTAAACTATGTAGTGATCTATACTATTATATAAAATAGAAAACTGACTGACTCATCATCGCAGGGACAAAACCGCTGGACCGATTGAGCTGAAATTTGGACAGCGTGTTCTTTAGGTAACGTAGGCAGGTAATAAGAAGGGATTTTGCGAAATTCCCACAGGAACGGGAACAAAATGGAAATCTGTAACCGTTGAGTCTATCAAGCTGAAATTTGGTGTAAAGGTAGTTTTACTACCATGGAAAAATTCAAAGTAGTTTTTATTTCAAAATTCCTACGGGAACGGGAACAAAATGGAAATTTGTAACTGCTAGGCCTATTAATCTGAAATTTTGTATAAAGGTAGTTTGACTACCATGAATGGATTAAAGATAGTTTTCATTCCAAAATTCTTGCGGGAACGGGAACAAAATGGATATTTGTAACCGCTAAACCTATAAATCTGAAGTTTGGCATAAAGGTAGTTTGTCTACCATAAATGGATTCAAGATCGTTTTCATTCCAAAATACCTGCGGGAACGGGAACAAAACTGAAAATCTGTAACCGCTAGGCCTATAACGTTGAAATTTAGTTGAAAGGTAGTTTGACTACCATGACTGGATTCAAGGTAGTTTTCAACCCAAAATGTCACGGGAACGGGAACAATCTACGAGTATGTCTATACTCTATACCAATATGTATTAAAAGGATGTTATTAATGTATTTAAAGTGGAAATCTACTGATTCATCATCGCAGGGATAAATCCGCTGGACTGATTGAGCTGAAATTTAAACAGCGTGTTTTTTAGGTAACGTAGGCGACCGATAAGAACGGATTTTGCGAAATTCCAACGGGAACGGGAGAAAATGGAAATCTGTCACCGTTGAGTCTATTAAGCAGAAATTTGGTATAATGGTAGTTTGACTACCATGAAAAGATTTAGGATAGTTTTCATTCCAAAATTCTTACGGGAACGGGAACAAAACGGAAATCTGTAACCTCTAGCCTATTACGCTGAAATTTGGTATAAAGGTAGTTGGGGTACCATGAATGGTTTCAAGATCATTTTCATTTTAAAATTCTTACGGGAACAAAATGGAAATCGCGGTAACGCCTATAGCGCTGAAATTTGGAAGGTAGTTTGACTGTCAGGAAAGGATTCACAACGGTTCTTCACGGGAACGGGAATAATATGAAAATCTGTAACCGCTTGGCCGATTAAGCTGAAACTAAATGCAAAGGTAGTTTGGCTACCAAGAAAGTACAAGATAGTTTTCAACCCAAAATTCTTACGGAAATGGGAACAATCTATATCCATGCCAACATTTAAAGTGGAAATCTAACTGAATTATCATCGCAGAGATAAAACCGCTGGACCGATTGACCTGAAATTTGTACAGCGTGTTTTTTAGGTAACGTTGGCGACCGATAAGAAGGGATTTTGTGAAATTCCTACGGGAACGGGAATAAAATGAAAATCTGTAACCGTTGAGTCTATCAATCTGAAATTTGTTGTAAAGGTAGTTTGACTACCATGAATGGATTCAAGATAGTTTTCATTCCAAAATTCTTACGGGATCGGGAACAAAATGGAAATCTGTAACCGTTAAGCCTATAACGTTGAAATTTACTATAAAGGTAGTTTGACTATCAGGAAAGGGTTCAAATAGTTTTCATTCCAATATTCCCACGGGAACGTGTATGATATAGAAATTTGTAACCATGGCCAATTAAGCTGCAATTTAATGCAAAGGTAGTTTGGCTACCAAAAAAGAATACAAGATAGTTTTCAATCCAAAATTCCCACGGGAACGGGACTAATATGGAAAATGTAACCGCTGAGCTGAATAGTTTGAAATTTGATGTAATAGTAGTTTGACTACCAAGAAACGATAATGGATTGTTTATTCATTCCAATATTCCTATGGGAACGGGAATATTAAGCTGAAATTTGGTATAACAAAGTTGTTTGATTCCCAAGCTCAAGCGCATCGCCTCATTCTCGCTTCGTACGCTCGATTTGCGCATTGTGGATACTTTCCAACCTAATTAACATAATATGTAGGACTACACTAAACTCTGTAGGGTAATCTGACTGACTCATCATTATCACAGTAGAGACGAAACTCCTGAACCTAGAATGATAAAATTTGGAATACCTATCCTATAGGTTCTTTTTAATACCTAAACATATATATTTTTATTATCTTTTTGCCGAACTGATAGAGTTGAAATTTGGCATTTAAGTACCAGGAGAGGATGTGAAAAAGTGTTTATCTCAGATATTCCCTCTTAGAGGAGGAAAAGAGGGCCATTTTTCTCCTATAAAAGTGGGGGCAAATGTTGTATTGAAATTTCTAATACCGCTGGGCCTGAAATTTAGTAAGTATAATAAAGGTAGTTTGTATACCAAAATAGGACATAGGATAGTTTTTATATTTTAGAAATCCCCTTTTATAAGGGGAACAGGAACAGGGGTGAAGTTTGTATGAGTTATCTATATTCGTTAGGCCAATTAAGCTTTTTTTTTACTTCTACAAAGGTTAGTTTAAGTACCAGGAAGGACACAAAATAGCTTTTATCCCCGAAACCGCCCTTTCAGAGAGGAAACCAGGCATTTAAGAGTTTGTATAAGGAATCAGTATCCGTCGAACTGACGTAGCTTTCATTTGGTTATAACCAACGAATTAGGGAAATAAGTTTTAACACAATTTGAGTCCTGGGACAGAGCATAGGATAGTTTTTATTTCCCTGAAATCTTTGTAGTATCTCCAAACATTGTAAAGGCCGCGGCAGTGGCCGGCGAAGCACCAGAAGCTACTAGAATATTTTAAGATAGAAATATCATAAATAGGATCACAAGTTGTAAAAGACTAAATTCATGTTAAGATGCGAATTTAATGTTCGTGATCATTTTCTATTTCTAGCAATGGTATTATACTAAATCTGTAGATTTGTCATTGAAATATTTATTGCGTAAGTCTTATTATTTAATTTTATTTTTTTATTCATAATGGCACCCGAAGCGAAGCGAGGACGGGCCGCTAGTACTATATATTAGGAGTAATACCTGATCAGATGATGTTTGAGCTTGCTCTTGCTCCTGCTCCTGTTCATTTGACTCTGAATTGTCATCAATAGTGACCTCCGGCACGAGTGGCTGACATTTGAAACAAGCATACACTCCATCCTTGCCTGTTTCAAACAGTTGCTGAAACATCAACATTCTCATAAAAACCACTCAAGAGAAGCAGGTAGCTAAAAACATAGCAAGTCATTGTAAAATAATATACACCAGTACCAGTGCTTGCACAGTATGCCAAGGTTCACTATTCAAATAAAAAAAGGAATTCACTCGTTTTTTTACACGGCACAGAGCCAGACGCAAAAAAAAAAACAAGCAGCGCGACTCTCCGACCGATAGGGAATAAAAAAAATACGCGGGCAGGTTTTGAATGTTTTTTATCAATACTTTTAGTAGCCAGTGGGTTTTCGTAGCTGCTACAAAATGTACCTGAGCACCTCTAACCATTACATAGGACTAGGGGCCCAAAATATTTCCAGAAGTGTTATTTTTGTAACATTCTCGTAAAGAAAACAAAAAAATAATGATCGGAGCAATATGAAAGGATGCCAATTTAATAGCCATAAAGTACTCACGACCGCTGGTTTCATGCATATTCCACAAGTATCCATATTGAACACACTGTTAACTCAATATATGAGATAGAAAACACATTAAAAACTCAAAAACAATAAAATTTTCCGCAACAGCACTGTACGAGAGAAAATAACATGGGCGGTGCGGGGCGGGAAGTGAGGGGAGGGTGGGGCTGGCGACTGGCGGTATCTTATCCAAAGACAATAATGTTGCCAGTTTTTCATCACATCCAAGAATTATGACCTCAAAATATCCGAAAAATTGAACGCAGCCATACAAATTCATACAACTTGCTGTCACTTTGACAGATGACAGCTGATTTTGACTACAATTTTTGACATTTATTTAGGGAGCTCCCACTGAGCATATAAATAAGAGTGTCAACTCCGAAGAAAAAAAATGAAATCGCCTAATGTACTGAATTCATTGGAGTCACCTTACCAACCTAAAAGTAAAATGTAAATTTGATTTCTGATGTTGCCTGCACTGTTGTATGACATTAATTAGTGATGGGCAGTGTCGATTGTTAGTGATGGCCAGGTCGATAAAAATATATCGATAGTCGGCGCGACCGGGACGGGAAAATTGATGATTTTATTATTTATTTTATAAATAAAGAAAAGTCATGTTATTTCAAAATAACATTTTAATATAATTTATAAATGCTGTTTTTACAAATAATGTTCCAATGAGTAATAAAATATATACAAATATTGTGAACAATAAAATTACATAACGTATATTTTATTATACAGTAAACCGCAAGCAGTTATAATACAGGAATCAGGAATAAATAATAATAATTTTCTCAAGAATGGTCTTATCGAATCTTATATCTATAAACTACTACCAAAAAACTTAACATAAATTAATCCGACTAAGTTTTTCAATGGGCCGAAAAACAAGCTCAGGATCTTCTACGACTCTTAGCATCTGCATCTGTAAAACATAAAAGGTTATTTTTAAACAACGAAGTAAGAAGACCAGCAAGACGCTCTTTCTGTACATAAACTCGCCCATTCATTCATTTGGGGTGTCATTTTACTTAGTCGGACAGTGTTGAGCGAAACGGAAATACTCAATCAAACATGTGCAAACGAGATGGATAAAACGAAGGAGTACTTATATAATTTTAGGGAACTAAATAATAACTTAGATATCAACATTCTATTTCTTTTAAACCACCTACTGTTACGTTTCAAGTTTGAAAGACAAAACAAGATCTCTCCAAGACCTTTAATTTCTTCTATGACACCGTCAGCCTCGGACGAGTATTTACCGAGATATTGACGTTTCAGGTTTGACAGCTGTCATCTGAAATGAAGATCTCTCCAAGACCTTTAATTTCTTCTATGACACCGTCAGTCTAGGACTAGTATTTTCCGAGATATTCACATTTCAAGTTTGACAGCTGTCATCTGAAATAAAGATCTCTCCAAGACCTTTAATTTCTTCTATGACACCGTCAGCCTCGGACTTCGGACGAGTATTTTCCGAGATATTGACGTTTCAAGTTTGACAGCTGTCATTAGAAATAAAGATTTTTCACTGGGTACGTCTCTGTTCTATTAATAGTGTCATAATAGGACTACAGGATTAGCTATTGATACTGACCACGGATAAAATAAAAATTTGTCATTGGATATTTTTACGAATGGACGTTTTTCATGAAGGGACAATTTTAAAATTGGACCTTTTTACGATTAGACATTAGGATGTGTGAGCGGCGGGTAAGTTGTACTTTTTACGCCCCGCCCATGTAGTTGTATTTTGCGTTGAATCACTTTTTGAGTTGAGTTCTGTTTCTATTACATCCCTAGTTCGTTGGAGTCACAAGATGTTTAGACTCTTCAGCCCAGTAATTTCATTAATTACAGTGCTCTCCTACCGAAGCACAATAATGTTTGCACATCACTGCTCAGGCGATAGAATAACTGGTGTTGGGGAAAAAATGCCTACTCCAAAGCAATTGGTGGCTGTTTGTGACTTATAACTTACCTGTTTTCATCCAAAGGAAATGATGTGTAGAATGCTGTTGTTGATTCCATTCTATATAAGATTTACCACACACCACACATATGCGGTGTTATGCGCGAGTTCATGATGAGCCGATAACTCTTCAGTCTCTTCGTGAAATAGGCACTAAGAATTACGAACGTTAACTGTACGAAATGAACCAAAAACTATAACAAACTAAAATCTATTGAATATAAACTAAAAATACGGCTGTCCAGTCCAGAAATTCGAATGTTTAAAGCAGAAAAAAAGATAATTTTCTCAAGTTACATAATATCAACAAATAACAATGTCATATGTTGAATTTGTCAATTTTAAGTTTTTTTTATTGTCAATGTTCAAAGGTCAAAGGAGGTGTGTGTATAAGAAAAAATAAACTATTTTTTATGTTGGTACTTGCTTCCTTGCGTTGGTAACGTGACTCCAATGAATCTCATACATTTTTTCAATGTATGGAAGTTATTGGAGACTGGGAGCTCCTGCGTATTTTCGTTTTCGTAAATAAATCGTGAAAAAATTTAATAAATTGTACGTGACATGTGATCTGAAAGATTATTTTATCAACGTTTACTTTGCAAACTTCTATTAGTAAAAAGTTGTCGAGCTGATGTGAGGAGTAGTGTTATAAAGTTTACTTCGACTGAAGTAGTTTCTGGGGCTGAAAAATGTCTGAAAAGCCAGTCGTGGCCAGCGGCGCTCAGCCGATTGTGAAGATCGGTCACTACACCTTGGGCGCGACCTTAGGTGTTGGTACGTTCGGCAAGGTCAAAATAGGAGAACATCAACTAACGAAGCACAAGGTCGCTGTGAAAATCTTAAACAGGCAGAAGATTAAGTCTCTCGATGTCGTCGGCAAGATCAGGCGCGAGATACAAAATCTCAAACTGTTCAGGCATCCGCACATTATCAAGTTGTATCAGGTAAATGTTTATATATGTCCGCTGGAGTGCTAGTACTGAATTAAATGACTCATTTCCAAGAATAGTATCTTAGATATCTGCATTGGGAGGTACTGATTTAATATTAATTTGGTGTCAGCTTATCTAGCATTAGATGTACACAGACACAAACATTGTGAATGTTTTTTTAAGTTAAACTGATGCTTCCTATGTACCGTGTGCAATATATATATATATTTTTTTTAATTTAAATTTATTTATTTCCAATCTACAATGGTTCTTAATCTAAAATGGTTCTTATATCTATTACAAAAGTATTTAGATGGAAATAGTTACTTCGTATCTTAAATATACTTAGTACTATAATATTATTATTATTATTATTTAATAAACAAGCAGCTCTGTGAGCTGATGCGTGCATATCACTGCACTTGTGTTTATTGTTTTTTTAAATGTTTGTCAAGTCTATTTTTAAAATTATTCACTGATGTTGCATTAATAACTGTTTCGGGCAAATTGTTCCACTGTTTAGTGACACGGTTTGGTAAAAAGTGTTTGCCGGGGTTGCTCGTGTGTGTGGTCTTCATAAGTTTCTTAGAGTGTCCTCGTAGTTTTGTGTTCGAGTTCATTGCATAAAGTTTTTCAATATGATTGACATCATAGTGTCCGCTTAAGATCTTGTAAGTTTCGATAAGGTCACCCCTTTGTCTGCGTTCTTCAAGTGATGTTAGATTCAGTTCCACGAGACGTTCTTCATATGGTTTGTCTTTTAGTGAGATAACCATTTTAGTGGCTCTACGCTGTACCCTTTCCAGTAAATTTATGTCTTTTTTAAAATACGGATTCCAAATCTGGAATGCATACTCTAGTAGTGGTCGGATGTAGGTCTTGTATAGTTTAACAAATAGATCTTTGGTAATGATTTTAAATGCCTTCCTTATTACGTACAGCATAGAGTTGGCCTTTTTAGTTATGTTTGTGATGTGAACATCCCACTTAAGATTATGTGTTATGGTGACACCCAGGTCTCTTTGTGTATTCACAGGTTGTAATGACACAGAACCTATCTTGTACTTAAGCTTTGGGTTATTGTTGCCAATGTGAAGAACTGTGCACTTGGTTGCATTTAGTGAGAGTAACCAGTCTTGGGTCCATTGCACAATTCTGTCCAGATCCTGCTGAATAATGTTGTGACAAATCAGTGGATTTCCAATTATTTTAGTGTCATCTGCAAAAATAGACAAGTGTGATTTAATGACACTTTTCAAGTCTGTAATGAAAATTCCAAAAAGGATTGGACCGAGCACCGATCCTTGTGGCACTCCGCTGTGAACATTATGGGCTTCAGACAACGTGGTTCCCACTCTAACTTTGAATTTCCTATTAGTTAAGAAGTCTGAAATCCATTGGAGAAGCTGACCACGTATCCCAAAGTGTTCTAGCTTTGTAGTTAGTCGCTTTACTGGCACTCTGTCGAAGGCTTTTTTGTAGTCCAAATATATTGTATCAGTTGGCTGCCGATTATTCCAGTTAGATGTCCATTTGTTAAGGCACATAAGCAGGTTAGTAACAGTAGATCTTCTAGGGATAAACCCGTGTTGTTCATCAATTATGATGTTTTCTTTACTTAAGAATTTTCTCAGTTCGGTTGCTATAATTTTTTCCATTGTTTTGCAAACTATGCTCGTTAAACTGATTGGCCTATAATTTGCTGCTGAGAATTTATCTCCTTTTTTATATATCGGAGTAACGTGAGCTTCTTTCCAATCCTTTGGTAGTTTTCCCTGCTCCAAAGACTTGTTCATGATGTGTGCTAGTGGTCCACATATCAGTTTGCTGCATTGTTTTAAAAATATTGATGGAAGTTGATCAGGTCCCATTGAAGATGTATCACTAAACATTTTTAATGTTTTGCACACCAAGTCTGGTGAAATACTCACGGCCTCAATTGAGTTACCAACACGTGGCGTTTGAACATCGGGGATAGGAATATGAGGTGGCTCTGTGACAAATGATTTTTCAAATTGTTTGGCAAATAAATTAGCTACTGCTTTTTGGTCATTAGTGATGTTACCACTATCATCTTTTAATGATGGTGGCACTGATATTGTAGAAGATAATTGTTGTCTTACATATGAGTAGAAAGACTTGGGCCCTCTGCTAACAATGCCTTTTTCAAATTCTGTTCTCAAGTTTCTTACCAAAGTTACAAGTGCATTGTTGGCTTTCCGATAAGCTTCATAGGACTCCTTATTATTCCGTAGCAAATATGTTTTCCATAATTGTGTTTTATTGTCTATCTTGTCTAAAACCGTTTGGTTAATCCACGGTTTATTAAGTTTCTTTTTTCGATGCGTTTTAAGCGGTATGTGCTGTTCAATAGCACTGTGTGTAAGTTCAGTAAAATGTTGCCAAGCATGCTCAGCATCATCACTTTGCTCTATATCCATAATATTATTTTCCATAAGAGTTTTGGTGACATCTTCATAGTTTGTAGTAAAGAAGTTTCGTCTTGGTGGGTCGTTCTGGATATTTATGCAAAATTGGTTCTTTATTTGCAGCGTGGCAATGAGAACATGATGGTCGCTTTTTCCTATGTTTGGACAATGTTCTATACTTGTACATAATAACAGTTTAAATTTGACTTAATTATATTACAGAGATTGCTAAGACAAGTTCACATATGGAATGTTCTGATTCCTGAACTAAGTCAAAGACTTGTATTTCAGGGATCAGTGTTCCTCCGTAGTATCAATACACGTACTGTGTCTATGTTAGCTTGTATGTAATGTAATGTTGGGCATGAAAACACGCGTGTACGCGTGTGTGTGTGTGTGTGTATGAGCGCTTGACCTGAGCGTGTGCAAGTGAGTATTTTATTGTATCATTTATATTATTAAAATAGTAATTCCTCTGTTTCCGAGTAAGTTAGTTGTAATAAGTAATTTTTGACTCTTTTTTTAACCTCAAATTTATTTAATTTATGAATTTCGTAATCTAAGCGTGAGTGTACTTTATTATATATTTTAGAACTAATAATGTAATTTTGCCTTTGTGCAAATGTAGTTCTACATGGTAATTGGGCACATATTTTTGATTGGATTCTGCGTTTTTTTCCTGTCGAGTCACAGGGAACAATAGAATGCTTCCTTAACACGGTACGCAAAATAAAGTGTTGTCTTACTGTTAATACCCGGCATTCTTCGTACAATTGAGTTGTAGGATGTCAATATACAATGATGTTGATCTGTGGATAGTACTAAAATATGCCACTGCAGCCATACCCACCACTGCACTATTTAGGTACTAAAATCTTTTCATAATGTACATTATGTTCAAATCACAATTTGCAGGTGATATCCACCCCAACAGACATATTCATGATAATGGAATATGTGTCTGGAGGAGAATTATTTGACTACATAGTGAAACGAGGCAAGCTTCAAGAGCATGAAGCTCGCAGATTCTTCCAACAGATCATATCGGGGGTAGACTACTGCCACCGGCATATGATCGTGCACAGAGACTTGAAGCCAGAGAACTTACTCCTCGACCACAATATGCATGTGAAGATTGCTGACTTTGGACTGTCTAATATGATGATGGACGGAGAGTTCTTGAGAACATCCTGTGGATCACCTAATTATGCTGCACCTGAGGTAAGTTATTGAATAAAAGATAACTTATAACTAGAATAATTCATTATTTCCATATTTAGATGGAACACATTGTATTGCCTTTTGAGGTCATGTGTTGACGCACACACACATTGTGTTTTATCAACAGATTTTTCTAAAAAATGCCGTCAAAGTAAATTACTGATTGCCTTGTATTCTGATGAATGTATAAATGATAAACATAAGTTTATCTTAATCACAAAAAATAGTATTTTAGTCTCATTTATCTTCCTGACAAACCCACAATCTAAAATCTAAGCTAAGTAAACCATTTTAAATATGTGAATTACCTACTTATAATTTAAATGTTTCACCAAGCCAAAACCATGTCACCAAGCGCTCATTATGACCATGTCCTGGGATGATGTTCAGTGAAGCAAGGGAGGGGTTTAATCTGCTGCCATCTACGGCCCCATCGTTGCTTAATATCACGCGAGATTTTGATCAAAAACTAAGCTACAAATAAACTTTTACACAGGTCATATCAGGCAAGCTGTATGCTGGTCCAGAAGTTGACGTGTGGTCGTGCGGCGTCATCCTCTACGCTCTACTCTGTGGCACTTTACCATTCGACGACGAACATGTACCCACACTGTTCAGGAAGATCAAATCTGGCATATTCCCCATACCAGAGTACTTGAACAAGAGTGTAGTGAGTCTGCTATGCATGATGCTCCAAGTAGACCCTATGAAGAGAGCTACCATTGAAGATGTAAAGAAACACGAGTGGTTCCAGAAAGATCTGCCCGGATATCTGTTCCCGTCGCCCGTGGAGCAAGTAGTTGTATACATTTCTTATTTTACCCCCCATCAATCCTCATCAGTTACATTTGGCATGCATCATTTACCCTCGTAATTTTAGTCGTGCCCTCCACTCAACCAAGAAGTAAGTAAGAAAACGAAAAAAATGTAAAAAAAAAAAATAATTTAGTATATAACCTTTTCCTTGATCAAGATTCAGTGGAGGACAGGATTAAAAATATGGGGGTTAATCTTTTTGCAGGTTTTACCAATTGAGCAAGATAAATACAAAAATGCACAAGCATTTTTTTCAGTTGACTGGTTAAGCTAAAAAATTACTGACAAACTATTATGTCTGTCATTCAAATATATCTAATGGTGGATCTCACATTGAGAAACCCTTGTTTTCGTCTTTGTTAGTTGCCACAACCTTACTTCGTTATTCTTCCGCGATTCACTCCGACCTAGAGAAATAACAAGACCAAATTGTACTACATTTCTGCAAATAAAGCATTTCATTTCATTTCCGGTTGGATAAAGTGGCTAGGAATATTACTAGTTGTATAGGACTTCTTTGGAAAATCAATTATGAGTCTGCTCAAATATTTGCATGAATATTAGGATTTCGCTTCATTACTTTAACTTTCTATTACATGTGTGAAACTGATCTACTACACTGTATAAAATAGCATTTATGATTTGCTCAGTGAAAGTACAAGAAATCTTTAAAAACCTCTCAAAAATTTGCTTAATAATAAACCATGTATACTTATAATAACTTGTTAGGACTTACGTCAGAATGGCTGCTCGAATTTTTTTATCTATATTAAATAACTTAGTAAAGAATTTCCATCGTCTTAACTATTAGTATAACTTATTGACTTGCTCTGACTATGTCTTGACTTTTTTTTTTCTTCTCTTTATCTGCAATCAGCTTTACAGCCTTTATCAGAACCAAAGAACTTTTAGACGAGCGACAAAACATCAAGCGCCTAAAGAGATGGCACATATTGGGACTAGGCCAAAGACGCTAAAAGAATGAGATTATATTTATCTTTGGTGCTGTTACTGAACGGCTCCAAATTATTCCACCACTCGACCACTCGACTTATTTGAACTTCAAAAAACGCGAAACAGGCAAAATACACCGTATATATAGCCAAAACAATTTAAAAAATAAAAAAAACTTGAGAGGTGTCAAGGGACACCCGGATGGAACGAAGTTTCTATAGAAATGAAAATAACTGGCTTGCTTTCTATAAGAGAGAGAGAGACAGACAGAGAAACATGCGCACGCCGCACAGCTTACAATAATAAATAATAATAATAAAATTTCTTTATTTCCTCTCACAATACAATATCAAAATGCAGTTTACAAGTAGTGAACCTATTATCTATTGTGAGAGACTGGTGCCTACTGTAGGTCTTATTTAAAAGCCTGTAATGCAGGACACCAGTGCCCCCACCTCAGACAGTGTGGTAAGTCGTATTTTAGAGCAGTGGTATATTATATTATTATTAATAGCTTACTATAGCAAAAAATGTCGTGACAACTTTTCGTAAGAATTTTTTCCGTCTAGTCCCCTTTCACAACGCGCGATAAGGAACTTCGTTCCAAAAACTTATTATGTAGGTATAAGAAAATAAACTCATCATTCATGAATTCAACTGAAATTAACCAGAATCCCGGTCAAACTTCTAGGATAGCAGCGTTATAGACACGGAGGCGATCGCCGAAGTGTGCGATAAGTTTGGAGTGAAAGAACACGAGGTTCACAACGCGCTTCTCAGCGGAGACCCTCACGACCAGCTCGCTATAGCGTACCACCTCATCATCGACAACAAGAGGATAGCTGACGAGGCGGCCAAGGCAGAGATTAAAGACTTCTATGTTGCCAGTAAGTTCATTTTAATTTATAATTAATACTTTAACGTAAACCCATAGTAGACTCAACCATTGGGGTTAGGTGGCGCTGTGTGTAATGTCCTGAAATATTTATTTTATATCAGAGGTATGCTATTGCCGACGATACGCACTGTCGCTGCATAATACACTTCAAATGTTCTTGAACCAAAGAGTTTCTACTTTGAATGAGCCAAGCAAAACTAGCCATACACTCTCCGTCATGTTTTGTTGCTTTTGGTTCCACACATATTGATGTCCCTTCTCCCATTCTGTGGGCAGGCTCGTAGATCTTGTAGAGCCCTTCCCTTGAAGAAAATATTATTATGTGGTAACCACCATGCCTAGTGTAGCATAACAGCAGTAATATTGTTTCACAGGTAGTTCCCCTCCAGCCACATCGTTAGAAAGTGCGCGGCCGCACCCGGAGCGTATCGCGCCGCTGCGGGACTCGTCCGCGCCGCCGCCGCCCGCTGCCGACAAGGCTAAGGGAACCCCTGTCAAACGGTATGTACTTATATTGCTCTCGACGACCTCTGTGGCGCGGTGGGCTAATACCCGCCTGCAACGCAGAAGGTTGCGGGTTCGATTCCCGCATGGGACAAATGTTTGTGTGATCCACATGTATTTGTTTCTGGTCTAGGTGGTTTTTTAATATCTATTATAAGTTTGTATTTACAAAAGAAAAGTATATAAGTATTATATCCGTCATCCTAACCACCATAACACAAGCATTTAGTTGCTTAGCTTGGGGTTAGGTGGCGCTGTGTGAAACGTCCTGAAATATTTATTTATTTATTGCTGGTGGCTTCGGCCGTGGCTAGTAACCACCAATACGGGACATATTGGACATACATAGCGGTGATATATATAGCGGTGGCTATAGTTACCAGATTCCCGCATGGGACAAATGTTTGCGTGATCCACAAACATTTTTTTCTGGTCTGGGTGGCTTTCTGTATCTATTATAAGTATTTACAAATAAAAAAGTATATAAGTATTAAATTCGATATCTTAACTTCCATAACCAATATCTTAAATTCCAGCATAAGAAGTGGGGCAGAGGTAAATGAACTAAGTAGTGTAGGAAATTAAAAATATTAGCTGCGAGGGCCGAGAATTTATTAAAAATCGTAACTATAAAGGTTGCGGGAGCTGCTTGCTGAATGCACTGAGGACGTTTTGTTTGGCTGACTATTATATGCGCGAATAGTTTGCGATCGCCGAGAAAATATTCAAATTCTAACTAATGGTTTGGGTCAGACAGCAGGGTGCTGTGGGTACGCCTTTGTTCCGGCATGATGTTCAAAGAAACCAGATAGGAATAGATTTACCCTGCCTATGTGACCGACAATAGGTCGGCAATCATGGACTAAGTATAGGTTATATTTTGACTAAAATGAGTTTTTTTTTAATCAGAAAGAAAAAAATAAAAATCGTTTTGTCGCCATACGCAATCATGCCGCCCTGGTTAAAACTAAACTTATGACTACCACTATCTTATTGCTAACTTGTACAGTTCCTTGACGGCCTTTGACAAAGGCTCTGCCATGCCACTCTGACATGCTCCCAACTCCCATCATCATGAGACCACAGTCATTTCTGGCCGGTGCGTTCCGGATACACTCCAACAGCAAATGGTGCAGGTCATCCAGTACGCCGCACGTCTCACAGTTAGGCGAGGCTACCCAAAATGAGAAATAAAAATGAAGGGCCGAACGTGAACTTCTTGCCTGAAAAACCCCTTTTTCATTGAACATATAACATAAAATGTATGAATATTGCAGAGCGAAGTGGCACCTGGGCATCAGATCGCAGAGCAAACCCAACGACATCATGTTGGAAGTGTTCCGAGCTATGAAGGCGCTCGACTACGAGTGGAAGGTCATCAACCCTTACCACGTCAGGTAAATACATTTTATATTGATTTATTTTATGAAAACTAGCTTATGCACGCGTCTTTACTCGCGTGGCCAAATCCTTTCTTAGCGGTCTACGTCGTAAAACCTACCTGTATGCCAAATTTCAACCAAATCCGTCCAGCGGTTTAGGCTGTGCGTTGATAGATCAATCATTCAGTCACTCTTTCCTTTTATATATACTCTTTCCTGAAAACACAACAGTTGTGTTTTTGAAGTCGGAACGCGAGTACTGATAAACACAAACATTTCGTTTTGTCAAAGGATTTTCCATACAAAATTCATATCAGGCACCTGGGATAGTTCTATAAAACGCCGCCGCAGCCAATTTGTTGAGGAAAATCATTAATTCCACAGAGTACGCACGCTCAACAAGATGACAGAGAAGTACGTGAAAATGTCTCTACAACTGTACCAAGTGGACTACAAGTCTTACCTGCTGGACTTCAAGTCTCTGTCCGGGGAGAAGGAAGACCCTGAAGATGACACACCATCCCCAATAGCACCACCACCTATCATACCAACGCAACCGCAAGGCCACCATACTATGGAGTTCTTTGAGATGTGCGCCGCTTTGATCATTCAACTGGCGCGGTAGTGCTGTTATTGTAACCCCGCGAGGAAATAACTTTTATTATGAGCCTGTTGGATCCCACTGCAGGGCAAAGGCCTCCCTACCCTCTCTCCATCTGTCACGATCTAGGGCTATGGATTTCCATCCTTCCGCATGTGAGTCAAGGTCATCCCGCCATCTCTTCCTTGGTCTGCCGCGTGGCCGTTTGATGCTAGGAGCCCACTCATATGTAATTTTGGCCCAACGTTCTTCTGACATGCGACAGACATTATTAGGTCTATAACATTGAAGATTCAACTCAAGGAGGGATAAAGCCTTTTAGTCTGGTACCATCAACGGCGGCATCGTCGCTTAATTCAATTCAATTCAATAAATTTATTTCGGAAATTTTTCATATAGTGTTAGTTACATTAACTTACAAAACCTATGTTAGTATGATCCTTAAAACTATAAAAAACAAAAGCGCTAAAAACGCTTAGTCTGCAGGACGCTCTCTCGCTCGCACTATTTGACACATTTTTAAATATCTAATATATAAAATTCTCGTGTCACAGTTTTCGTTGCCATACTCCTCCGAAACGGCTTGACCGATTTTGATGAAATTTTTTGTGCTTATCCGGTATCTATGAGAATCGACCAACATCTATTTTTCATCCCCCTAAATGTTAGGGGTAGTCCACCCCTAAATTTTTTTTTATTTTTTTTAAACAAAATTTTTAATTTCTATTTTTTTATGATACAACATACAAAAATACATACAATCCTCAATTTTCACCCTTCTACGATCAACCCTTATTTTTTAATAGCCATTTTAGTAATTTAATCATTTTTCCTCTCCGGTCGAAAACTGATCAATCGTCATTTAATTAGTTATCCCCGCCAGATGTCTACAGGTGTCACTTCTGACCCAGTAAACAGCACGGAGTAGGGATGAGAACGAAGCCGGTCTTCTTTCTTTCTCACTCCCTACACAGTTGTCGGCCATCATTATTGTTTATGCATCAAGTGTAGTAGTAACGTTGACAATTATTATTTTGATATCTAAGTGTAAATCTAATATTAACTTTTAATCATTCCTATTTTATCAATAATAATTAAATTATTCAAAAAAATCAATCATTATGAATCTTTATTTTGAAATGTCAATGGAAATATTGGTTGTATGAAAAAATTATAAGAGACAATGTTTTCATAAAATTTAATTTTTTACTTTTGTTTGAAAAATTTTTCCATAAAATAATGCTTATTTCACGCATATACCACATTCTTACATACATACAATATACACATTCTAAAATACATACATACTTCCAATAAGTAAGCTATTTTTTGTCTACACTAGAAATAACTAGGAAATTATTTATATGGCAAAACAACGTTTGCCGGGTAAGCTAGTAAATTAATAGAATTAACTTTTTGCAAATTCCTCAAGAGGCTCGGTACATAATATCATTGTACACATTTTAAGTGTTCTTAGTTTGATATGTTAAATATGGCAAGATGAGATTTTATGAAATTCTTTTTTCAAAATTGCGTCTCATGCCATTACATACGTACATTAAAGTGGACATCAAACGGCTATGAATTAGCCAACAGCCCTGCTGCAAGCATTTTGGCTGATTCAGGTTATCAGGCCTTAAGTGTCACTAGTGCGCAAGCGAGAGGCCATTACTATCGCCATCTTTGATTTTGAACCAAGTTAACATAAAGTCGCACTCCATCATGAATTATAAGAAATTAAAATATGTAACAATAGTTGCACATATTTATGCCTAAAAGAGGATAGTTAAAAGGAGTACTTATTACTAATACCATATAAGAATATATAGCAATAAAATGTTTATTTTTTAAAATATAATAATTGCAAACTTAACGGATTAATTGATAAGAATTAATAATTTTTAATAAACTTGCATACTTTGCATTCTTTTACTAAATGTCAGGTGCAGTATTAATCGAAAAATTTACTAAACTATAGGGAAATCTGTATTATGTGATCTGTATTATGTGTATTATGCATGTTTGTACCAAAGAAATGGGTAAAGATAACCATAGAAAGTGCCTTTTTTATAATTATAATTGCAATGTTCTGCAATAACAGACGTCAAAGGGTGATTTTAACTAAAGTATGTATAATTTGGGATAATACCTCTAATAAAGTGCATTTCCATTGACGCAGAGCGAAGGAGGAGTAGGCTAAAATTGACCAATCGCAGGACTTGGATGGGAATTGTAAAAAAACAGGCACTGTGATTCTATTCGCTCAACTTCATTGGAAATGCACCCTTACTTTATAATGCGGGACTTAAATTTAAGATCACTATAAGGGGCTGCGCAGACGACAGACTATCCATGACGCACTTTTAGTCTGTGAAAATAGAACCTATGCAATTATATTATTTGTGCGCCGGACTTTTTGCGCGTCGTGTGCTTTACTGCATATAATTGCATAGGTTCTATTTTCACAGACTAAAAAGTGCGTCATGGATAGTCTGTCGTCTGCGCAGCCCCTAATGGTAAAAGCACATCAACCGCGCTGAAGGAATCGAACTTTGAATTCATTGTATGAAATGTTATGAAACCTCGCACACTTGCCGGAGTCGAATCGTCCGAATCGGAAGATTTCCTATACAAAAATCCTTTTGGCGCGGTCGATGCGGATAAGTGTGCGAGTACCATAAGTCGACAAAAATGTAATGTTCTTAGACACATAGAACGGTAAACATAAAAGGCGTAACTTTATCTACGAAGCAACACACAAACTAGCTAGCTTTATTTGCAAACTTTATCCTTATCTTGTATATTATGCGACAAAGTTGAATCAAACATTTTGGTATCATTAATGACATTTTATTTTTGTCGGTTTATACTGCTCCTATTTATTTCAAGTTTGCCAATATCTCGAAGAATAGCAAAAGTAAGGAAATGGTTGTAATACTTGCAGTAGTAATTACCCTTAAAAATAACGGTGAAGGTTTTAATATGCGAAAGATTAAAATAGAAATGGTTGTTCGTTAATTTATAGCTAGTTAAATTAATTATAGATTATGATTGTACAAAATGATTATTATTAGCTTTTACGTGTGAATATTCTAGTGCATTTGCAAAATTTTACTTCCATTAAATTATGTCTTATGAAATCTCTTAGAGAACACTATTGCGTAGTTTTATTTTTGATCCTACTTATCATCATAATATCCCCACCCCACGTTCAAAACAACTTTTCTAGAGCTCTTTAACACTTTGGCTGCTGAAAACAAGCACGCGTGTGTTTTCTTGGTCGTAACTCGTAACGCGGGTGCTGAAAAACACAATGTACGTATTTCGCTACTCGGTACCGCATTTCAGCACGGAGTGTGCGCGTGGGACTTGGGACCGTACGCCGGTATAAGTGCTTGTTCACGTTGAACGCGAGGGCGCGGGCGCGGCAGACTTTGCTTACACCGCACGTGCGTTTGTACGTGAACACTTTCATAGCACGTCGTATTATGTTTGATAGGTATTTCAAGCCCGCGCCCGCGCGTTCAACGTGGGCCAACGCTAAGACACACACGCGTGTACTAATTTATTTCAACGCCAGTGCGGAAAAACATGCGTGTTTTTGCAGAACACTGGCTAGACCAGCGTGTGTATTGGCTGCGGCGGCGTTTTATAGAACTATCCCAGTCGCCTGAAATTAATATTGTATGGAAAAATCCATTGACATAACACAATGTTTGTGTTTTTCAGCACTCGCGTTCACGTGTGTTAAAAACTGCGTCAGCCAAAGTGTTAAATGTAAAAGATATAATATAAGGCACAACGAAAATCTTGGATCTGCCACTGGATGAACGTATGCGCGGTTTGAGATTTGTTGTAGAAATGAGAAGCCGTAAATTATTTCTCAAGTAAAACAGCTGTAAAAAATATCTGATCTTTTCATTCAATAAAACACACATTAAAACAGAATACTGTAATTTATTACAGATCTAGAAAATATAAACGACTAAGGAATTTATAAACAATGGGATGCAATGAATACTTGCCATTACTAACTTAGTAATAAATAATGTTTCACTAAATGTTTAAAATTAATGACTGGTCTTCACGTACATCACAAAGATTCCATCACATAGAGTCTGATGGTAAAACAGTTTGGGTAAAACTTCATGTCTACGTTTGGTTCAGTTGTCGGTCATGAAATGGGCCCATTCGTCCCTACATCGCTTGTCCCGAGATGTCATTTGGGAACAAAAAATTCCCAGTCGTGATTCGGTGGTAATAGGGTTAAAGACAAAACAAATGTTTTTTTGTCCATAAAGTAGATTATTAAAAAATATTGGACAAATATTTTTATATCTGTAATTTTAATAAAAACGTGTGATTATATAACCCACTAATTAGTTGCTTGGTGAGAGTAGTGACGTCACTTGTGGGTACCTCGGTCGGTACAAAATGTAAACAAGTGAAGTAGCGCGTCATCGATCAAAAACGTATAAGCATTATATCTCAGCCATTTTTATTTTATTTGCAAAAAAAATACGTATCGAATATTTTTGTATTGTTTAAATTACGGACTATATTTTATATTATTATAATTTTTTGACGTTGTCCGCTTTCCTATTGCCACCTAGGAGGCAATCGATGTGGAGGCGAATGGGAATAACTAAATGAATACCACATGTAAGTACATTGTCATAGACCCCCTCAGGTTGTTATTGTAATTTAGACTTTATAGGGTTGGCTATAAAGTTGTAATTAGCTATATGATTGCAGTCAAGTGGTGGCGTCTTCTAGTTGACTCTCGAGAACAGAGTGAGATGTTATTGTAATTTAGACCTTAATTAATTTTTTATAAGGTTGTAATTAGCTACATGCTTGCTGTCAAATGGTGGAGATCAGACACGGCAACTTCAAGTTATCTCAATAATAGGGCGGGATATCATCGTAATTTAGACCGTATAACATTGTATATAAGGTTGTAATTATCTATGATTGCAGTCAAAGGATGGCGGGCGTCTTCAAATCGACTCGCAAAGAAAGGGCGTGATGGTACTGTAATTTCGACCTAATAGCATTGTAGATAAGGTTGCAATTAGCTATATGATCGCAGTCAAGTGGTGGCGGGTTGAGGCGGCGCGGCGTCGTCAGGTTTGCTCTCCAGAGAGAAGGGAGGGATGCGACAGTCGAATGTGTAGCCGTCTTCACGCTCCATGCGGAATGTTCCCCTGAAATGAAATAAAACGTAGTGAGATATATTGTTCTACATTGGGCGTCTGCGACTCTCGTGAGAAGTCCTCGAGCATATCGTCGGTGAAACGCTCGCGAATACCCTATTTGGAGCTGGCATAATAGGCTCATGAAGTAACTAGATAACCGTGATTTAACAAAAAGAGCCAACATGTCTAATGATAGAAAATAGGACTTTATCCTTCAACTACAGACCCTGAAAGGTAGCAATTCCCATTACAAAAAAATATTAAACTGAACAAAGCTGGTACATAAAAATAACTGTAATGCAGCTGGTTAGTTGAATGGGTAGTTTATGTGTGGGTGACAGTATACGTGCAGTCATACACACCACATGTGTCCGCTGGGCGCCTGCAGGCTGACGTGGCTGCTGTACTGGAAGGCGGGCGCGTGGCGGGCTAGCACGGGCTCCTGGCCGACGGTCTCGAGGGTGGGTGACAGTATACGTGCAGTCATACACACCACATGTGTCCGCTGGGCGCCTGCAGGCTGACGTGGCTGCTGTACTGGAAGGCGGGCGCGTGGCGGGCTAGCACGGGCTCCTGGCCGACGGTCTCGAGGGTGGGTGACAGTATACGTGCAGTCATACACACCACATGTGGCCGCTGGGCGCCTGCAGGCTGACGTGGCTGCTGTACTGGAAGGCGGGCGCGTGGCGGGCTAGCACGGGCTCCTGGCCGACGGTCTCGAGGGTGGGTGACAGTATACGTGCAGTCATACACACCACATGTGGCCGCTGGGCGCCTGCAGGCTGACGTGGCTGCTGTACTGGAAGGCGGGCGCGTGGCGGGCTAGCACGGGCTCCTGGCCGACGACGCCGCGCCCCCGCACAGTCTCGAGCGTGCCGGAGAGGGAGAAGATGCGCCAGTGTCGCTCGCGCAGCTGCACCGCCTGCGCCGACAGGTTCTCCAGCCGGATGCAGTACCGCCACTATAATATTAACATTATACGCTTATTTATTTGTTTCATAATAAAATTATAGCTCACATTTGAGAATTCAAAAATTATTAACAACATGGATCTTGAGATCAATCAATCATATTGAGACCAGTTTCAGAAACCACATCAAATGTTTGATGGAAACTAGAAAAAGAAGCAATGTAAAACTCACAACAAATCTTTTTTTTTAAATCAAACTTTTTAATATATTTAAATTATTACTACTTTATTAACAACAGAGCAAAAAATACTTATGACGTAAGCAATGCTTACCCAATAGACCGCAGAGTTCTGTGACTCCCGACTGCCCATATAGAAAGGTATGACGGTGACTCGGACTCCCTCTGTAGTCTCTCGGTGCACGTCGCTCAGCTCCAACCAAGGGTGGTTCTTCTTTTGCCAAGCTCGCAGCGTCTCTTGCGCTATGAATGGTGGATCTATAAAAATGAATTTTCTACTTGACTACATACTACTAATATTATAACCGCGAAAGTTTTTAAGAATGTACGTATGTTTGTTACTCTTTCACGCCTAAACAGGTTGACCGATTAAGATGAAATTTGGTATAGAGATAGCTTAGACCCTGGAATAACATATAGGCTACTGTACAATGGGTTAAATCGCTAGACACAGCTAATAATATTATAAAAATAGACGCGCCAGACGTTAGAATCAAGAGCCAGATGGAAGTCACGTAATCAACTTTGACGCTTAATAACTCCGCAATCTGACATTTTATGAGAGTGGGTGTCAGAATGTTTTTTTGTAAATATTGTTGCCAGCTATTGATTTTATATAGGTTTCATTGCATATATTCATTGCATGACCGCGATTTGGAAAAAAAAACTAAATAGCAGATCAGTAGGTGTGCCATGCTATACTCAATACTCTATACAAAAATTCAAACCCCTTTGGCACAGATATAGATATTGTGTTAGACATTGAATAAGGAAGGATTTTGGGACGGGAGCGAAGCCGCGACGAAGAAGGACGCTTTCATAATAAACAATAATAAGTGATTTCACAAACCTTTATCAGGATTGTGCATAAGGAACTTGTCAAACAGCTCGTGCTGTAAAGGTACTCGCTCCACGGATGTGTATGGTATGATGTCATCATGGGCTACATAGTCTAACCCAGGTATGGCATACAGACTCCGGCTGGACTCCTGGTTGCCGAGGAAGGTTACTGCTTCTGTTTGAGCTCGCTGGAAGAAAGTTACACCATTATTAGTGGGGATATGTTGATTGTTTAGTATTTTAAACATTATATTTGATAGAACATACAACAACAGTGACAAGAATGAAGTGTTGGAATTATATTTCAGCTCAGACTTATATTTCAGTCAAAATCAGACCAGAGAGCCTACAGCTTCATGCACTGGTGTCTATCACTATTAACCTTTTGACCGCCAAAGTCATCTATACTTGACAAGTACTTGCGGGTCCTGTACGCCAACGACGTCTATAGACGACAAAAAACCCAGTCTTAATAAAGTGAAATAAATATATTTATCGACTCTTGGCAACACTAGTTCTTTCGTAGGATTTTTTTTAAAAATTGTGCCTTGGCGCACAGGGCACGAAAATGCGTTTGTGTCGTGGCGTTCAAAAGGTTAACCAACAAAACTAAAATGTTCTTAATGTCACAGAGTGCTAGTGGAAAGATGTTTTTTTTAATTTGTTGTGTAATTTCCTAGTAGGTCATGTGGCTACGTTTAAAAATGCCTTATTAACTTTACTGTTGGATGACTCTACAAACATTTTATGTTTGTCAGTTATTAGTGATAGTCACCAGTGCGCAATAACTAATAGGCCCTCAGTTAAGTACTTTTGTGGACATCAAAACTAGAATATTATATTTATTTTACTAGAACAGTAAATAATGTAAAGAGGCCCTTAGGCGATTTTCACACTGCCCCGCATGATGCAGCGTAGCGCGTGGATGCGTGTTCTTCCGTTGCTTGTAAGTATCTCCGTTTGTATGGAAAACACGCACAGTCTAACACACTGAAAATGCATCCACGCGCGTTCATGCGGATCACGCGCATACACGCGGAGAAACATGCACCCCCGCGCGTAGGTGCGGGGCGAGACGCAAGGTATGGCACACTGAATCCCACAGTGCCGTGCGTGATTTTGAATGGGCGTTAGCCGCCGTGCGTGAATCTACAAAACGCACCTACGCGCGTGAGTGCGCAAAAAACCCGCACGATGATGCAGATCTGCACTCCCGCAGGAACGCGCGTAGGTGCGTCGACACGCGCTACGCTGCATCATGCGGGGCAGTGTGAAAATCGCCTTAATCATAACAGACAACATATAAATGAAACTGGATAAAATTTCACAATAATGCACAAAAAATGTATTGTAGATAAAATGTAAATGACCAATCAATATGTATTTATTAACTCGATAAATTAACATATCAATAAGATTATGTTTATGTAAACAATAACAATTATTTCTTACCTGTTACTATAATATGATTTGTTAAATAATTATGATATAATACTATTGATACATAATATTGTGAAACATGTTCTCATGTTTATAATTTTTATTCATGTTTAAATTAGGCCTGATACATATTTAAGTAAACCAATAAAGATTTCCTTGTTCCATATTCTTCGCAATTTATATTTTGATGTTTGATGAAGAAAAAAATTATGTGAATAGTTTTTGAAGACTTTTAAAAGGCATCTCAAATAATCAGGTTAGGCCTAGAACATTTTAGACATTTTGTGGTGCAATATAGGTCACTCTACTTTTTGGAAAATAAAAACCTGTGAAGATGGATTAATACCTCACTTTGTACTCTTTTATACAACAAGTGGTACAACTACTATATTTTAATAATATGAAATGACAATACCACAGGTCTTGATTTAATAAAGTCTGGTGATGACATACTGCTAAAAGTCACCCACCCTACTATGCATCCAAAATGATTTAGGTCTTAAGTCTTAAGATAAAGTAGGATCTGTGAATTACATAATTAGCTGTTGAAATCTTCAGACTATAATAATATATGTATCAGACCTAACACATAAGTAAATGAACATTTTAGTACTCATGTCTCAAACATAGAACGAGACATTGTCAGTTTAGTAACGAGTTACAGATGACCGAAGCTGTCACACAAGTTACAAAAGCTATGTTTTTATTAATCCATGAAACATTGATATAGATTATGGTATTCATATACCTTCTTCTTCCATTCTGGTCTCAGGTCGATGTTTGTTTGCACAGTCAAAAATAAAAAAATACATAAATATGATACATTCCGTACACCACAACTTGCTGGGATTATAATTTTGCAGAAACAAACTAAATAAAAGGAAAATACATTACAGATTATTAGTAAAGCAGCATGACTGTTTAAATGTGACTTTAAATCTAAGAATATTAACAATTTTGGAATAATATGCCAAAAATTAAGATTACTATTCAAATGTATATGAATTACATAATAACTGAATATTCATTCACTTAAGGTTTGTTTTCAATATACGCTTGTAGCGCTTAGATACATAAAAGGAAGCACTCAATGTCAAGGTTACTTACTATATAAGGAGCATCTCTTGTGTCAATGAGAACTTGATAGAATGTGTGAGTTCTGCCCTTCACCTCCTTGCCCACGTTGGATAGAGAGTCGCCGGACGCCTCGGACGCGCTCGAGGAGTCCGCACTCTCTTTTTTATTGGTAGCATCACGATCATAAACTCGCGCCAGCCAAGGAAACAATATCACCCCTCTGTATCCAAATACTTTATGCAATATAAGCTGACCCGTATCATATTTACCCGAAGTCTTAGGTGATTCTAATTTTCCTACTTCAGCTAATCTGAAAACGAGAAAATTAATTTAATTTGAAGGTTATGTACTACGTAACTGCTGATTAATTAGTTTTTAATGCTCACCTAGTATAATGAACTACTGGGGTTATTAGTATCCTAGATGCTGTTAATCGTAACGGATTTTTTGGTACTAATCTCAATAATATCTCCATTTTATCATTTTATTTGTTTTTTCGTATTTTGTTTGGCGACAGAGTTACAGAAGAGGACTGACAACTGATGTCAATGTCAAATATTGAGAATGACAGTAATTTGAAAACATTATGGCATTACTTTTAAACGATTTTCTTCTCTATACCATTACAATATAGTTCAAAATCAAAACATTAGTAGCAAAATTTCTACCAACAGCTGTTTGTCAAAATATTTTCTTGCCATGAGAGTACACTAATTACTACTAAAAACTAATTACTACTAAATTATATTCGTTATGGTTTCTATTTAGATCAAAGTTCTTTAAATAATGTCATTATCATTCTTATAATTATTTTGTAATATTTAAGTATTTTTTGAGCTCAATAAATAATATTATACCTACATTTTAAATTTTATCATAATTCAAAAACCGTGCTGTGCTACACATTAATGGTAGAAAAGGCAATAAAAACGTCAAAAGGTGTTTGAACTTTGCGAAGGTTCAAAGTCTATCTAATATCAAAATATTTTTTTAAAACTTAAAATTAGGAGCTAATTTACATATTATCATTCTTTTGTTTTTATTATTTAATTGTTAGACTACAATGCTCATTACTTTTTCAAAAGTTCTTCAAGTAGTTGGTAAGTGTTTATGTTAATTAACTTTGAATGCGTAGATTGTAGTAGATACTGGATTATTTCATAAACAATAATAATATGTTACAACACAGCTCCAGCGAGTGTCCGGCAATCAAGATGCATTGCTTCCCTATCAGCTTTACCGGATACCTATCAAATGTTGTACAAAACTTGCCGGGACTTCGCCGAGGGAGAGTTGAAGCCAAACGCGTCAAAATACGATCGTGACCATCTGTACCCCGACGAAGCGATAAAGAAAATGGGAGAATTAGGTTTAATGTCCATCGCTACTCCTGAAGAATACGGTGGAGCCGGTTTGGACTACCTCGCTTATGCTATAGCGTTAGAAGAGATCTCTAGAGGATGTGCATCGGCGGGAGTCATAATGTCCGTTAACAACTCTCTATATTTAGGCCCTCTTCTTGGATGGGCAAATGATAAGCAAAAGAAGGAGTTTATTACACCTTATTGTAATGGTAAGTTTTATTTTTTCTTTAAAATTACCAAAAAACTTGTTTATGTTACACTACAATAATATAATTAAATATGTTGGCGCTAGAGAGTGCAGAAAAAATCCTGTCTTCTTCTAGTTTAAAAAAAAATTTAAGTATATAAAAGTGTGATAAAATTGACCTTAATTGATTGAGCATCCATAACAACTAGAACACTGAGAATGAGAACCAATATGAACGAGGAAATGCTGCATGTTTTCAAGAGAATCGTCTTGATTTAATAAATATGTTTCTTTTTAGGAGACATGATAGGTTGTTTTGCTCTATCCGAGCCTGGAAACGGATCGGACGCCGGCGCAGCCTCCACCACGGCTAAAGACGGTGGCAACAAATGGATCCTCAATGGCACCAAATGTTGGATTACAAACGGCTACGAAAGCAAAGCATCTGTAGTATTCGCCACAACCGACAAGACCTTAAAACACAAAGGAATCTCCGCATTTATTGTACCAAAACCAATTAAAGGTCTTGAATTGGGAAAGAAAGAGGATAAGTTAGGTATAAGAGGGTCATCTACCTGCTCGCTCATGTTTGAAGATTGTGAAATACCGAAGGAGAATATTTTAGGGGAGCCGGGCTTGGGATTCAAAATTGCCATGATGACATTGGATGCTGGCAGGATCGGTATTGCTTCACAAGCATTAGGCATTGCACAGGTATGCATCTTTTTCCTGCATTGATTTTAAAAAAAGCGTGTAGTAAAACTAAACAAGGCAAAAGTTTGTCAGTGTGTATGTTTGTTACTTCTTCACACCTAAACGGGTGGACAGATTGAGCTGAAATTTGGTATAGAGATAACTTAGTCCCTGGAATACAGTAAGCTGGAATAACATATAGGTGCAGCTAGTGTGTAAGAGATTAATATAAAAAAAATCTTTATTTAAAGTACAAAAGTATCATCGAAGTTAAGCAACATTATACGCGTACGTATTTGGGTGATCCGATGCCCTCAACTTTTTGCTGACTTTTTTTTTTACGAAACCCTCAGTCGAAAGTCCTACTTATACTTGTCCGGTATTATTTTTATTTTACTCTAAGAATCAAACCTCTAAATTCCAGGCCTCCCTAGATGTAGCTATTGAATACGCATCAAAGCGTCTCGCCTTCGGCAAGCCCATCATGAAGCTACAAGCCATCCAGCACAAGTTATCAGACATGGCACTAAAGCTGGAAGCAGCTAGACTCCTAACATGGCGGTCCGCATGGCTCAAGGATAATAAGCAACCTTACACCAAGGAAGCTGCTATGGCGAAACTGGCTGCCTCAGAAGCTGCCACTTTCTTATCCCATCAGTGCATTCAGGTAATCAATCTTCATCTGCTTTTTGCAAGATTTTATTTACTTTCTGTCTGTTGTCTGTAATCAAATCTTGCAAGTTCAATTTGACCCACTTCCCGGTTTCCGATTAAGCTGAAATTTTGCATGCTTGTATAAATCGGATGATAATGCAATATTTTCATGACATCGAGCTGATCTGATGATGGAGCTGGAAGGTGGCTATAGGAACTCCGTAATTAAACGACGCAACCCCATCGAGTTTGAGCTCATTTGATTCGTCTTGACGAGTACTTTATGGTGCTAGATAATAAAAATAATAAAAGCTTGTTTTTTAAAGTGTTTTTTTTATTATTTCACTTGTTTTATTCATTACTAGTGGATCCTTGCGAACTTTGTAGTAGTTTTAAAGATCTAAGCATACATAGGGACAGACTGCGGGCAGCGACTTCGTTTTATTCTATGTAATGATACCTCTAGGTTAGTCTTTGACCACGATCTCGCGTAATGTTAAGCAACGATACAGCCGTAGATGGTAGCAGACTAAACTTACCTTCATTTGAGTTCCTGCCCTGTTTCCTAAGACTGTTGGTGTTATGGTTGAAATACGTCTCGATATTGTACAAAGTTTGTATTTGTGTGTATATGTTTGTTCTCTCACGAACTAGTAAACCAATTGTGATGAAACTCGATATGTAGATAGCACTGCACATTACACATTGACTACTTTTATCCCCGATTTTCCGATGGAATCGAACTTACGCGGGTGAAGCAAGTAGCAGACTAAACCTAGAAGGCGGGATAAATCTCTCCACTGTACTAAAAAAATTTAAGCCATTTATATACATATATTATATAAGTTGTTTTATAATTTCAGATCCTGGGTGGCATGGGTTACGTATCAGACATGCCGGCCGAGCGACATTACCGCGACGCCAGAATCACTGAGATATACGAGGGCACTTCCGAGATACAAAGACTGGTCATCGCCGGACAACTCATTAAGGAATATGGCCTCAATTAAATCGTCAAATGAAAAGAAAGGACTGATTGACTGACTGATCTATCAACTTATAGTCCAAACCGCTGAAGGGATTATGTTGAAATTTGGAAGTCTATCTTCTTAGTGAATATGGACCTATGCTAAGAAAGGGCACGAGGGCAACACTGCGAGCATAAGCTAGTGTATTTTATATACCATTTACAATACATATATTTATTAAGAACAATGTCAATTATAGAGTACACACAAGTACAAAATGAAATTTTCTACTCAGAATTTATTAGTTTCGAATATGTAGTTTGTAAGTTGTTGGGCAGCTAATTATAGATTAAACAAAGATATTATAATTATTATTATGCACTAATTTATATTTACAGTCCTCAGAATACCTTACTAAGTCCCAATTCTGAGCAGTCTACAATAAGATGTTTTGTTGATTTATGAAAATTACCATGTTATAAAAAGAATATTTTAAAAATATTGATGCATTTTGTATATCACTTCAGATTTTATAAAATACCTATGTTCTATCTATGTATTAAATTTTAAATGATATTATAATATTATGCAAAAGAATTCTTACTACAGGATTATTAGTAATTCAGTACATTAGTGTAAAAGGTCTTGTTGGGGAGATCGTTAGCTATGATTTGAGCGCCATTTATGTTCTAAACATAATATACTGCAGTCCAATAAGGTCTTATACACCAATGCACTGAATTAACCAAAACCCTGTATAATAATTTTGATATTATTTGTCAAGCTACACTCAAGAAAAATTGTGATCCATCATCTTGAGATGAGTTAAGATGAAAAGTTGTGTAGACTTACAACAAATGCTTAAACATGGAAAATGTTTTATTTATTTTAGTCTGAGTGCAGTTCAAAGATAAAGGTTTTCTCATGTATTGCATTAAAAAATCAAAAATATAAAGACAATAAATTTTATTCATAAATGTACATAAAAAGAAATATGGAATCAACTTATATTAGTCTTTATACACTTTGTCTACATTTTTATTGGGTCTTGATATTATCAAAATCATGTTCATGTAAATTACTATAATTATGAGACAAAAGTGAACTTTATACAAGAAATAAAAATACCGTGTGACAATATAAATGCTTATTATTTGGCAAACAGACTTATTGTCCTGGTCCAGAGAGTGACTTGTCCATGAATTTCCTCTTGGCGAAGCAGAGCCACCACTTGCTTGGCTTGCCGTCTTCTGTTGCAAACACCTGATAAAAAATTATATGTAAAGCATCTTATTTTAAAATAGCTATAGATAGCAGCAAAGGTTCACATTGCTGTTCTTTGTCTATCCTGAAAAGTTCCTAAAAATGACTTACATGGTGATAGACTTAAAACAATGATATTATTATATCCTTTTCAAAAATAAACGATAACATCTTTTGTTAAAGAAATGTGTAAATTTTACTGTGAGCAAAATCGCATTTCCAAATTTACATCAAGAATATGAGAAATTTTGTACAAATTTTGTTCTACAAATATAAGGAAATTATTCCTACCTTTTCACAAACTCTGTTGCCAGTCTCATGCCTCATCTGCTGTAAGTACTGCCTCATCAAATCTGAAAACAATAAACATAATGAGATATGATGGCACATCAAATACACTACTATACTCTGACAATTGATTAACATTCTGCCATATTCAGCTATTACTTTAAGAACATAAAATTTATAGGGGACTTGAAAATTAGATTAGCATTAATTTTTACTAGTAGTTGTTATTGATAAAAACAGCTATACATTAAAATTATTATATTTATCCATCAGAATAATGGAGATCCAAATCAATAGATTATAAGGTATTTTTGCATTTTTATCGGAACCAAATGAAAATAATTTTTAGACCCCAAAAATATCTTAGATGTTAGCACCAATTCAAAATATAATAGTATTTGAAAAAAAAGAGGAATGACTTGTACATAAAGGATTTGCACTAAAAAGTAACTGAGTTAGAAGAGTGGGGGGAAAGTAGGCAGACCTTTGCCCTGTAGCAAGACGAGATGGGCTAAGTAACAATAATTACCAGCTTCCTGTGGACTAGAAGGCTTGGCATAAACAGAGTTCAAGGGGAAGCCAGCCTCCCCCGGGATGTCAAACTTGGATATAGCCAGCATGTACATCTCCTGCTGTCCCTGGTTCTTGTTGGAACACTTCTGCAACTTCTTGAGACACTCGGAGATGTAGAGAGTCAGGTAGATGAGGACTCTGTCAGCGTCAGACTGAAATTGATGGCTTTATTGAAATTGGACTTCTGTGACTTTTTCTCTTGTTGCATTAACCCTTGGTAAGCCGCAGGGCATATCTGCGTCACAATAATTTCTTTAATTATCTTTAACTGCCGGAGAGTAGATCTGCGTCCATTTTTCATTTTACAATTTTAACCCTCAAAATAATGCAAATTAAATAACCACTCGTATCCGCACGCAGATATTAATTAGCGGCAGACAAGTATAAATCGCGTCAACTACGCGCGGTAAACCAGACGTTAAATGGCTATTAGTTTCTGAAACTGTTAATGTTTTAGACTAGCAACATACTTATAATAATATAGGTAGGTACATACATGAATTAATTTCCCTATACTTTATCAATTTGTTTTCCTTCTCACTCATAAATAGATAAAATTGGCCCATGGTCTTAGCATTTAAATAGTGAATAAATATGACATAAAATGTAATGATGAGGTCCATTCCACATAGGTTATTAATGAGTTATGAAAGCATACCTTTATCTCATAAAACCTGAAGAATACATTGGCTTTAAAATAATTTAGAGCCTCGTCGACCACATCAAGCTCTAATTTCGGGTTAATCGGTGCTGGGCCACGGAACGTCGTCCGAATCGGTAGTATGGCCAAGTTCCCTACCGACTGCGTATAATCCACTAACGTCGAATGATAAGCCTAGAAGGGAATGAGTATGATCAATAACTAAGTCTTTATGTATTTAAAAGGCATTAACTAAGCAAATTCAGTAAACTTACAGGCATTTTGTAATTTTGCTTCCTTATCAACAATACCACACGCCAGCACTTGTCAATAGATTGAAAATAATAGTCTTATATAACTTATATTTTTGCAATCAAAGTTATTAATCCTGAAATTATGAATAAACCATTTACGTTTATAAATTAATAATTTTCGAAAATGAATCACTCGATTCCCGATGTTTTGGCAGTTATATATATTGACACTGATTAATGACAGTAACAAGAAATGACAGTAACTGTTACTTAAAACTTTTTTACAAAACGGTGCCATAATGTTTAGGCAGTTGCTATTAATTTGAATGCCTATTAATTGCTGTCAACATTGTAAGTTGTCAATGCCATTACGTCATCAAAATAATGTCAAATCAAAAGTCAATTCTGTCAATATCAGCTGATATCAGCGTAAACGCACGTGTTTTTAGTTTACGAATTTTAATTCAGTTGAACAGAATAACAGAAAATGACTGACGCTACAGAAAGTAAAGTGCTCTCAATAGTTGCAGATATTGTAACAAAGCAACGGAAAGATTCAGAGTCTCCAAACCCTGCTGATAAAGTTGACACTAAAAGTAGTAAGGATGTACAAAAAAACAATGCAGCTGAAATCAGAGGAAAACCTAAGTCAGGACGATTTTGGAAATCTAATAAAGAAAAGTGAGTCAAATATTTCATTATTCGTTCTTTAATATCAAATTTACTGTGACGAGTTTAACAGTAATCACAAATTGACGTTTTTAGGTTCTCGACCATCAACAAAACCAAAGGACTTCGACAAGACTTTGCTAAGAAGACTGCCCTGAGGTTAGAATTAAAAAGAACCAAGGAATTATCTAAACAAGCTTTAGAAGAATTCAAACAAAAGGAAGTCTTGAAGAAAGAGCGTAGAAGAGAAAATTTAAAGAGGGCTGAAGAAAATAAGCGCAAAGCTGAAGTGGTGCAAGTAATAACAAATTCTGCTAAACTAAAACGCATGAGGAAGAAACAACTAAGATTTATCGAAAAGAGAGATACAAATAAAGAAGTTGAAGCAAGTAAATAAAATGTAATGAACCAAATGTCTTTTTATTTAAAAACTATTTGGTGTAGAAATAACATTTTGAGTTGGGTGCAACTAGGTTTAAACCTTTTTATTTATTTTATGTAGTTGTGCAGTAAGTAACGTATTAGATAGCCTTAGATTGATATAAAAAGGGAAGGTAAACACTATTGTTGCTATTGCCAAACTAGAGCCAGCTGGGTCTCAAAGAGTTTGTTGCCTCGCCAAAGTAAAATTGAGTGAATGAACATAATTGGAGTGGTCCATTTGCGTGATCCCTGTACTGTATATTCGCTTTTGATTTTACCTAAGCTTGCAACATATTCTTTTTCTCTGACTCTGGCTTGAAGTAAGGTTTATAAGTGAACATTAAAAAAAAATAGTATCATCTAATATTTTTATTAAGTATTTCATAGTCACAAAAATCCCATAGATACATATATAAAAATATTAAATGCATTTTCCCAGTTTTACACAGGTTCAATGAAAAGTGGTTGATCAGATATTTACATAATACATTATAGGTACTCTTGAATATGCAATGGATTGTGAACGATGAAACATCAATCTTTACATATTTATTTTTATGCAGTTTATGTACAGAGATGGATTAAATTTCTGACTATATTATAAACATCTATAAAATTATGTATAAGACAAACTATAGTTGATTACAATTTACATAGAAACATTTATCTCTTTGAGAAAATAGGGTTTACCACTCTAGCCGCACAACTTATCACAGCTTTACCAATAAAACTTACTGTTTTGTTACAAAGCAAAAATTCCAAATTTCGTATGAAATTTGGAATTTACATTTTTGTCATATTCGTAGATCATCAAAATCAAGGTGTGTCTTCCTAAGGAGAATATTTTATATTATTAGCAGAAAACTGATCTTGTTTATAATATGACAAAGTAATGTTTAGAGGACTGCTTGAAAGTCGTGCAGTCTGGGGGAGCCTCCACTAAAAGTTACGCGGCTAAAGTGTTAAACATTTAATATGTGTGTACCATTTACCATACAAATAAATATAGTTTCAATAATAAGTGATGTGTTCATAATCTGATTCCAGCCTCAATAAAAATATATCACTTGGGACCCTCCTCCGAGCGAGTGACTCCGGAGACTTTACCGTCGATACCAAAGGTCATAAGAAGTAGGTAAGGAAGTATCTCCCAACACGGCGATTCTGTCGTTGTCATTGACACATTGACACTCGCCCATGCAGGAGGCCTAAACATTCGAAATACTGCTCCAGTAAAAAGTACTTGTAGATTCTATATTACATTCACACTAACTTATATCTCCTAGTACAAAATAATAAAAATTAAATCCAAAATTAAAAGTGTTATAAAAAAGTTATTTAAAAATCAAATCGCTCATTCCGTATTTTAATCTCTTACGATGTAATCTTAACATTCATCATTAAATTCAATGAAATAATTTACAACAATAATAAATGTTGTTATAATGATAACAACAATTAGAAATATCCGCGCGCTATCAGAATGGGGTAAGAACCTTGCATTCATGGGACGTTACCGCCACGGTAGAGATATCGTTGCAAACTCGCGCGACCTTGAGTTTAACCGCTTCTAGGGAGTCAAATTACTGTATATCTCTTTACCGTGTTACCGCGCTCAGCCGAAGAGAACTATTACACTTCTAAAACGTCGCCAGTCTCATCCCGCTCTCACCACTCGCGGATAATATCGTCTTAAATGGTATATTCCCGTTTCCCCAACATAGATTTCCCCCAGGTGGCATTTGATATTAAAATCCCAGTTGCTGCCGGATTAGGAAGGGATTGACGATCTACACAACAATTTAAAGTGATTTGAATTGGGAACAATCACTTCCCAATCTTCGTTTGGGGCTAATAGCCACCTGGCAGCATTTGATGTGAAGTGACTGGGAATGTACCTCTTAAATCTATAATATTAGTCTAAATTCTGTCTATAATACTCCTCCAACACATAGAAACATCTCCATTGAAAACATCAGTCTAAGGCAGTGACAACAAAGTTGATCGTAATATAACTAATTGAACAAACATTCCGAGACTACGTGTAGTACAATGATTTTAACAAAACATTACTAACGTTCGTATAAAAATGAGATTCGTAGGAAATACTTTGACCGATCATGATGCCCGACATGAAAGTTTGCTCCTGTTAAAAGCTGACACAGTGCATCTAACATTTTGTTCAAAACTAAAATTAACTAAGGATCAAAAACTGTCTATTTATAAAATTCTATCAAATGTGTAATGCACTGTTTCAAATAACAGGAGCAATAATTATAAAAAGAACATTATTGTAATTTGATCAATCAGCCTAATATAGTAACCATAAGAATTTTTGTGATGAACCAGAGATCTTCAAAATGTAGGCACTGTTCTATAATTTTGTTCATACACTAACAGAGAACACTTGAATAGAGACCCTAAATATATTTGTCATTTAAAAGAAAATAAAATGCTGAATGTCTTCTGTAATAAAGTCACTGGCAACTTAAATAAAAGTAATTACATATTATTTAAAAAGATTATCTACATAACTAAAACGAGCATATTGCCAACAGCAATTCTCTAAACAAGATAACATTACTAGAATTATATGGTTTAAACATTCATCATAATTCTGCCTGTTTTTTAAATCTGATTATTTTGAAGATTTTTCTAATTAAGAGTGCACTGCATTCGATTAAAATCCCTCTATTGGCGGTCCGCCACGCACTAAACCCTTGCGATTTATATCTGTCATCGGATTTTTAATAGCTCAGCAGAGGACCTATTGGCTATTTCTCACCTACTACGATTGATGACAAGTTCAATGTACATTGCTGCATTTGTTATTTTACTCATATTAGTGAGGCGGTTTAGGCAAGTAATGCGCAAATTTGTCTATGGATTCTAGTATTTTACATGTCGTTTTGCGATAGCCAATAGGCCCTCTGGACAAATCCAAGCAGCAACAGTAGTATAATTTGTACAACATACTTTTTCAGAATGTGCAGCATGCTCGTTTTAAATTCTTCTCTAAATATATAACACCAACATAATATATATCTTATAATCTATTTGATATCTACTAAACATTACATTCTTGTTGTCCGCTATGTTAGGTGCACAATAAAATTATCCACTAAAATCTATTTGTAACAACCACAAAAAGAAAAAATGTTCATAGAAAAAAGTTGTATAAAATTCATAGAAAACGAGTATTGAGTGATAAAAAATTCAGAGGAATAATGAGTTAAAGGGGGAATCCACAACAAATATGTCTTATATTAATTACAGTAACACAGACCTAATAAAAAACTCTAATATGTTCGCACTCTGGCCTTTAAGCTCCCACCATACACAGTTGACAGATCATATTATTGATGTTGATGTATTGTGTGTGTATTAATATTGATCAAATATGATTGGTTTGTTTACAATCCTATGAATAAATCGACTTTGTTTAGTTTTTAATATAGATTGAACATAACACAGTGGATTAAAAATATAAATATTACAGGACATTTCCAAGTTGAGCAACTCAATTCTTATGTTATGAAGGCTAGATAACAAATATATCCACTTATATACTTTTATAATATCAACATAATACGTATAGAAAGCCTTACAGTTCACATCAAAATCATATATGTATATTATCATGTATGTACATTACTATGCCTCAAATATACCATTACCATTACCTGTATAGACAGAATGTATCAACTGTGTATGGTGAGCTTAATCAAGTGACCCTGTACCTCGTAACTTTCAACCTGGTTTCAACAATCACATTTTAAATGACAAAGACTCGACATGTCAATAACACTGCACTTAATAGTTATATTTGTCATAATATTTCCAGCTATATCTATTTACAGTCACGTTCAAGCTATTGTGTTGTCTTTACATTTTAAAATGTAATTGATTTTTCACACTGAAAACGCAACAGCTGTTTTTGCGGACGAAACGCGAGTGCTAAAAAACACAAACGTTGTGTTTTATCAAAGGATTTTTCCATACAAAATTAATTTCAGGCACCTGAGATAGTTCGATAAAACGCCGCCGGAGCCAATATGTTAAATAATAAGAAGCGTAGCGACTAACCTAAAACATACATCTTATGTCTTTATAATTATCATTAAAACATCAATTCACAATGCGACTGCAACGGAGCTACCTACATAACAAACATCGATTCGGATCAGCAGGGCTGTTCACTTATCGGTTAGGGAACCGAACCGAATACCGAATTGTCAAAAATGTATGAAATGACGTGACGTGACATGTCAAGTTGTATCTACATAATACGTCATTTCATACATTTTTGACAATTCAGTATTCGGTTCGGTTCCCTAACTGATAAGTGAATAGCCCTGCTGTACTTTACATAAAAGATTTGCTATGATTTTACAGAATTCTTATAGGTTTTGTTACACATCCAAGAAAACGTCATAACTTATTTACATACATTTTTAAATTAGTCAATCACTGGGCTGGTCTTATTCACTAATAAACACACTACACAAGATTCACTCTTTCCCTTACACATTTACAATAACTCCACTTAGAAATTTGTCTTTTTTTTTTCATTTTGAAACTATATGCATATCATTTAGCCACCAAATTCTATTAAAATTTTCCAGTTTTTTATCTCTTTTATGTGTTATTTCAGGGTCTATAGCTGAGCTAAATTTAAGTCCAACCATTTTTTTTTGGTTCAAACATTTAGGAGTGACGAGCTTATAATCATTCAAATAATAACACACATATTTTCGGACGATATCAGTAGGATAGTGTCTTGGTTACTTGCGATTCATCGGGATCCATCAGTACCTTGATAAGAATAATTGAGTATTTGTGAAATGCCTGTGCAATGTTTTATTTTAATTATTGGCCACCGAACTGTAGCTAATTGTAGTTATTATCTTATTTATTTTAAATGAATAGATTATATTTTTGTAGTTTTGAAAAATCACTTTTGACTCAAAATACAGTCTGCTTAGATTCATATAAAACTACCTACAGCCAGAATGGTCATCATCATTTCTGATACAAAAATCATTTGACGAATTTATAAACATGATCTGTGGATTTCCATTGGTGCTCCATCACTTGAAACTATTAATTTTTTTTCTTTTTTTTTACTTATATAATTTTTCGTGTGTATCATTTCAGTTTTTTCACAGTAAATAAATTGCTTTTATTTATTTATTTGAAATGTAACGTTTCAGATTAGATTTTGAGCATTCCATTACAGCACTGTATTCCTGCATTACAGGTTCGATTTTAAGTTGATGCTCATTACAATCTCACCCTGTATTTGTTACGTTACATTACGAGTAAATGCAACAAATGAGGGAGCACCTCAGATTAAAATAAAAAGGGTAGAGTACAGGCGTCTCGCAAATAGACCGCTCAGATTAGGTTCATGCACAACATTTTACTTGGGCGCGGCAACTTTACAACTTGAAGGCCCTAGTTTCGCTATATCAACGATACCGCGTACCTATCTTCCGTTTTTATTTTAATCTGATGTTTCCCTTACATAAAAATAAATTATATTCTCTTACAGACATTTCACAAACAGGCAATATGTAGTAGAGAGGTATGGTATGGTGCAGTGTTCATACATGCCACAGTGAGTCGCAACAGTGTAGTGTGGGTACAATCGTGTCCGGAGCGCGCGGCGCGTGTTCACACGTCGAAGTCGGCGCCGCCCTTGTTCGGAGGAGTTATGAACGGTTCGCTCCACATTCTTCTGAGATCACCCTGAACAACAATAATTAGCATTACTTTATTAGCTTTTATTAATGGAGAGTGGAGAGAGGACAAGGAAGCTTTTGCCCAACAGAAAACACCACCGAAAAAATAGATTGCTAAAATGATTTTCTTCGATACATTGACATGTTACAGGCAAATAGTATTATTTTGCATTGCTCATACAACGTGGTTCGTCTAACAATGAGAATTGTTATGAAATATGCCTAAGGCTAAAGTGCCGCGGAACTGGCCGGCGAAGCGCTGAAACTAAAAAACACTGATCACTCTTGACAGTATTCACCCGGCGGAATACTACAGATAAACAATGTTTTATTTTTATTGTCACTCTACAATCTACAACGACAATCGAACGTGACACGTGAAAGTGACACTCTAAGTTCGGTATGCCTGCGGCCTAGCGCCGTGTGTTCGACGGGAGCAAGTAGTGACTCGTCAAGCGGCGAGGACCTGCCCCCCTCCCCCGCCCCTCTCGCAGCGCGCGGTACGTGCCGCAGCGCGGGCGCGGGCCAGTAGCCAGCGTCGCGACCGAGAGGCGTGAGCTCCTGATGAAGGACATCGTAATTGTCCGAAACCCAGGGTCGAGCCTAGTTTTCGACCATTATTTCCGTGAGTTTTAGTCGTTTGTTTACATAATAATATGACAATCGAACGAGTTGACAATTTGACTAGCGTATATCGGGGGCGGCCATATTATATTATGAAGAGCTAAATCACATTACCATAAGCCACAGTAAGCACACGGTAAAGAGATATACAGTATTTTGACTCCTTGAGCGAGGTGCCGAATAGACGTAATTATAAATATCAAAATAATTTGTGAACTAATTCACAACGAACACTGTAGTAACTGTAGTATTGTTAGGTTTTTTCACAATTATTTGCCACATTTAAAAAAAAATCACAAGCATTATTCAGATTCGGATTCGCTTACTGCATAAAAACGTCTATTCGGCACCTCGCTGCTTGCCGATCCCTGTCGACCGCGACGCAAACTCGCACGATCTTGAGTTCGTCCGCTTCTAAGAGTCAAATTACTGTAATATCTCTTTACCGTGGTAAGATAGTAGTCACCTTAACATAAGCCATGGTGAGCAGCGGCAACAGCGTGAACGGCACGAGGTAGAGCAGCGCGGGCTGCGCCGCCTTGAACACCTCCGCGGAGACGGTCGCCGTCAGCAGGCCCAGGAAGTACCCCAGCAGGGAGCAGTGGAAGTACGTCAGCCGCGAGCCCACCGACCGCGGCCCCGGCACCGCGCCCACCTGGCACACTACACTGGCCTTCTTGTACGCGTCGTACCGCAACACGAAGCACAGCAGCAGCCCCGGCATCACTATGTCGCCTAGCCCTGGATGTGCGCACACGTTATACTTAGTGTTATCGGTCTATGTTCTCTTTATTGAGAGCACAAAATATATACGAAAAAGAAAACACTAAAACGTAATATATATACAAATATGAAATTTAATACAAAAACGTAATATTATAATAATCTAAATGGGCCCGAAACACTACCTTATAGGCACCACAGAGTTAGACGTCGCGGCAGGATTAAACGGGATGAACTGGATTCGTTTTCCGATAACTGGACAACCATAGTTCTAAACCGAGATGAATGGCGAGAAGGAAGGCCTTTGCCTAGCCGTAGGACTAACCAGATGGAAAATACAAAAAATGAAATATAGTATGTATTACAATTGGCAGTTTTATCACAAACTTTCAGACATTCGTGTAAGGCGTAAGGAGACTAATATTGACTAGAATACTAATATTGGGATGTGTCGGTAACAATATATCTAACCTAGCATGGAGAAGTGTCCCTGGTGGTGCATGGAGGGGAACACGAGCTTGGCGGGCAGCGACAGTTTGGGCGCGTCCCGCATGGCACCGCCCAGCTGCAGCCGCCGAGCTACCACGTTCATGGGGTTCTCTGCCGGCCTGCAACCAACAATACATCACGTCGTTATCTTCCCGCCCTTATCCCACTGTGTGGTGAAGTGTGGCAGCATGAAACATGTACTCTTATCCCATTCAGACCTTATTGCAACTAGAGCCACATTAAAATGTTGAATAAATTCCAATCCTCATATCAATTATTAATAAAATGTTATGAAATGATTTATATACCTTTTACAATAACATTCGTTATTCTAGGCACGTCTGGTACAGAGTGTTCTTATTGGCTATGGTTCTTATAATTTTAAATCAAAATTAATAGTGTTATCTTATTGCTAAAATTTATATCATAATAGGTATCTATACAAATGGTCAAAAATATGTTACAAGCAAGGTTCACGTAAAAAGGAGCTTTCGTTAATACACATTTTATCATAATAATATTCGTCTAGTGGTAGTAATAATGGATGGATAGATTATATTAACAATGGTTCTTAAAAACCCATTTCATTTTGCAAAAGTTCTCCACTGCAGCCTATTATTCAAATAAATGACTTTTGGGTTGAAAGTTGAGTTTTGAGTTTGTGTCAGCCAACTACTGGGTATAGTTTTGTCTCCATATTAAGTGTAAAACATGTACTATACTGACCTGGTGGCAACCTTGACCATGACGTTGGTGGTGAAGATGTAGGAGGAGAAGAACACCCAGAACACGTCGTACAGCAACAGACCAGTGAGCAGCAGTGTGGACACCTTCAGTGAAGGGAGGCGGATCAGGGCGATGAACGTCACACATAGGCCCATGCCCATTGCTGGAATAAGACGACTTTATGTTAGAATAGGTTGCGCTAAATGTATGGGACAACGAATATTCGAAATAAATAAAATAACAAAACGGCACAACTCACGTCTAATGTTGAGAATATCTCAACCACAGTTTCGGACTATTAGAGACTAACCACATTTATCGACGCGGAATCGGCTTAACCCGAGTGCGTATCACCAAAATCACGACAAACAGTTCGTTTCGCCGTCGGCCGTCGTCGCGACGCGTGGTCCGAGCTGAGCCGATGCGAGTGGTATTGGTAACGCCCTTATTTCGTAGACATAAAGGCTTTTTTGACCGGCGTTAGCCGATTCCGCGCGATAAATGTGATAAGTCCCTTACATAGCGTAAGGGACTAACCACATTTATCGCATCACTTCATTAGGAATTCACGACAATAATAACAATATTAGATGTGAGTTGTGGCGTTTTGTTATTGGAGAACAGTTCGCAGTTTTAAAAATTAAATATTCCTAAATATTTTGTTATTCATATAAATTTGTGATATTTTATAGTAAAAAAAGTATAGGTGGAGTACGCGTCTTGCCCACCCTTGAGTAGGCAACTGGACAGTGGTGGCAGTCCGTCCACTACTCCAGCAGTGGACGGACAGAGAGCACGGGTCCTTGACCTTCCGGCTCGTGCAGGTGCTTTCCGGGCACGGATGCTTCGGAAAGTACTTGCACCACGTAGCCGGCAGGGAACCGACCTCTGCGCCCCACCACTGTGGTAGCGACGTGGATACGGCGCAGCACACACTGGAGGAGTGCCCAGCTTGGGTCAGTGAGCGCCGTACCCTCGTCGCTGTTATGGGTACAAACTCTCGTTGGCAACCATGGTAAGAGCCATGGTTGCAAGCGAGGAGTGGTGGCAGGCCGCGGTTTCGTTCTGCGAGAGTGTCATCTCGCAGAAGGAGATCGCGGAACGCGAACGGGAGGTCACCACCGACCTCCCGATGCGTGCCCGGAGAAGTGGGCGTCGGAGGCGTATCTTCCACCCCCTTCTCCAGTCCCCATAACCTGGGTCTAGGCGGCGAGTACGGGGGTATTCGGCGCCGCCAGAACAGACCCACGAGGTGGCGCGCGCGGTGTTTCCGCGCGCTCCTTGAGAGGGTGGGGTGAAACTCCTCTTCACTCCACCGCGGACCCCTCTGCGGTGGGGTGAAGAGGAGTCCTCCTGTCAGTGAGGGCTAAAGGTCGTCGGGGCCGCGGATGAGTGCTTCGACGTACCCGTTGCCCCGGAATTATGGTGTCCCGCAGGAACACCCCCAGGTTCTTAGTGGGTATCCCCGCCGCGCCCATCATCGGCGGGGGAGTCCCACATACCGCCCCGCGCCTCCAGGCGTGGGGCGATGATGCGTAACGCATTTTTCCTAAAAAAAGGTTTGAACAGAGATGACAACGTGCGAGCCGAGTGAGCGAAGCGAGCGTGCTGCGGTAGCAGCCGGCGAAGCACCAGATCCGACTTGTCCTTATTCCAGAGTTCTCAATTCATCATTAAGGAATACTTAATGCTAATTTTATGACGATCACCATACAACAAAAATCAGACATTTTGATAACAACTTGTCTCACAAATAAATCTTCTACACCTTACTTTAACCGACTGCGGTCGGCTACACCTAGGTTTAACCGGCTAACCTAGGTGTAGCCGTATACAGGTAGAGTGCACCGACCGTCCATGAGCAGCCAGTGTCCGGTGAGCACCCACACGGCGACGATGGCGGCGGCGAGGAGCGCGGCGGCCAGCTCGGGCGCGGAGTACCGTCCGCCGCACGCGTGCCTCGCGCCGCCTCCACCCGCCACGTACTGACACAGCGGCGTCAGCAGGAACGCCAGCGCAGCGCACGCTATTACTGCAACACGAGGCACACTCTTAGTATATCAACAGACATGGGGTATCTACTAAGACGAACAAGAAGCTCTTTTGATAATAAGCTCTGACGCAGCCTATGATCAGTACAGTGCCACCCAGCTTTTCACAATAATGTTGAATTCTAGCTGCACTGCACCGACGTCTCTAATTCAAGAGCCATAATATGATGAATGTTAAGAGTTAAGACTCTTCATCCCTGTAATTTAGCAGCTACAGAGCGCTCCTACCACCTCCTACCAAAGTAATGTAGAGTGCACATTACTGCTCAGACGGGAATACCCTCAGGTGCGCAACATTTCATTATGCTGGTCACCCTTAGAGGTAGAAATCCGACCAACTAATTAACTTCCCAAGCAGAGCGAATCACAACAATATATGGAAAATATGAAGCATTCATGTTAGACCGCGCTTTAAAATATTATTACAACTTTTGATGTAATTATGGTAAAGATATTGATGGAAGATTAATTGAATAAGTTTTCTTTTAAACATTTAAATAATTATCTCGTTTAACATTCAAAATGTAGAATATAAAAGGGGCCAACTCACTAGCAGTACATATCGCGACGAGCGTCTGCATGGAGTCGAAGAAGAAGAACATGATGAGCAGCGCCACAGAGGAGCCGAGAGGGAAACACAGCGCCTGCATCGTGTTCAATGTTTGCACGTCTGAAAAGAACCATACTGATATTACGCATGATGGAATTCTTTCCAACCAATAAGCTCACATAAAATAAAGAACAAGGAAATGAATGCTATAATATGTTATGCGGTTTCTCTCCCTTTAAGGTTGTCTGGAACAGATCGCTTTTAGCGATAATATCAATTGTTACACTTATATTGTCGTGATTTAGTTTAAAGTTTTCTGTATATTTGTGTTGGTCCAAGAAAGAGTTTTCTATTCTATAAATAAAGGGGCAACAAAAATTAAAAATTCATCATGTGCGAAAATTTCAACGGTCTATCATGGTTCATGAGATACCCACCCAAATTGTGAGATTTTATATCATAGGCATTTTTTATTCACTAAAAAAAACTATTTTGTATTATATAACTGACGGAACAAATTATTTGTAGCTGCACTATACATGGATCTAACAAAAGCTTTCGATTATGTAAATCATGATACTTTACTAGAAAAGCTTGATAAATATGGTGTTAGAGGTAATGTACTGAGCCTCCTGAAGTCTTACCTTAGTGACAGAAAACAGTCTGTTCAAATTTCGCGTATATGCTCGGTAACGGGGAGAGAACGTTTATATGCGTCGGATTTCTCCGAAGTTCGGCGAGGTGTACCTCAAGGCAGCGTTTTGGGCCCTCTGTTATTCATAATCTACATAAATGACCTTCCAAAGACTATTAAACAAAAAGTTGTGCTTTTTGCTGATGACAGTACAGTAATATTTAGTAATAATAATAAAGCCCATTTACAATCTGAAATAAAGAACACTCTTGATATCATTATCAGATATTTAAAATATAATGATTTGTTAATAAATTTAAACAAGACCAGTCTAATGACGTTCAGAAATCAAAAAAACTTTTTAGCAGATGTTGACATAGTGTATGATGGGCAAAAAATTCAAAAAGTAGAGAATACTAAATTTTTAGGGCTACATCTTGATGATAATCTAAAGTGGCACACTCATGTCATGTCTCTGAGCTCAAGACTTAACAAGTTTTCATATGCACTATATATGCTACGTAAGGTTGTGAATCAAGATGCAGTGACTACTGCGTACCATGGCTATGTGGAGTCAGTGTTAAGGTATGGTATAATTTTTTGGGGAAATGCCGTAGACAAAGGAACTGTTTTTAAGGCACAGAAGAAATGTGTGAGAGCAATTTGTAATCTTAAGCCGACAGATAGTTGTAAAACGTTTTTCATTAATCTTAAGTTGTTGACATTGCCATGTCTGTATATCTATGAGATTTCTGTTTTTGTAAAGTTGCATTTATTTTTATTCAAACACCTACAGAGCAATCGTCACAAAAATAAAATATCTTTTCCAACTAATAATACAAGTCAATTTAATAACAGTGTGTTTTGTATGGCTCCCCGTATATTTAACCACTTGCCAAAAACAATTATTAACTGTGATGAAATAAATTTATTCAAGTATAATCTGAGAAAATTACTGTTGGAAAAGGGATATTATGACGTCAAGGAGTTTTTGGAGGACAAATTATAATTTTGATCGAAGTTAAGACTATACTATTAATAAGTTTTTGAATGTTAGAAATATAAAATTATAATTAAAATATTATTATTTGGAACTGTTATATGCTATATAATATGCTATTTGACAAAATTTGTAAATCCGACAATTTAAAATGTGAGACTTTATTGTTCCTTTTAAAGTAATATGTTTAACAATAATTAACTTTTTATAAAATTTGCATGCCTGAAGGTGACACATGGAGCACTTATAATTTTAGTAACAATAACATCTGTAAACTTGTATTCACCCATGTGAGCGAATAAATGATTTGATTTGATTAGATTTGGACTAATTATAATTTATTAACGTTTATTAACCTTGTTAACATCCCTATTTGCGGGGAATCCCAGGGGATCAAGAGTCAAGAGACCAAGGTTCAAAGATTACCTCCAACTGGCAACAATATACCCTCCTTAGGTTTTTACGAAACAAAGTTTCATAACACTGCATTGGAAGAAAATAAATAATTCCAACAACGAGCCGCTTGCGATGTAATCATACGTTATGTATGAGTACTTAGAACTCTATTATTATACAATACATTAGCTTTAATCCAACTCGAGGTGGTTCTAATCCTTTTACGGTGCGGTCATGGTGAAACAAGAAAATGTAGAATTTTAGTCTTTCATTAAACTTTTTGCACGTGCTCATAATGTTAGTTCGGAGCACTTGTGTTAACATATGGTCGCGACGGATTGTTGAACCTACTTTAACCGACTTTTAAAAAGGCGAAGGTTTATAATACCTCGGAATCTGTGTGAAAATATAAGTCTCCCGTTCGTTGAACGAGGGTTTGAAGTAGGTTTCAGTTTGTTATATTTTTTATTCACTTGTGGACAGTAGCTGTAGTTTTGTCTATTTTTTTGCTCAATAAAGGCGTTTGTTACAGGCGATTTAAGACTTGTTTTGTTTCTATAAACAAGACTTTTCTACGAATAAAATTTTGGACTGATGACATAGTCTCTAATTCCAAAAGACCAATACTAAATCGCAAAATTAGCATTAAAAAGTTTGAAAGACTCTTTTAAATTATAGTAAATGAGCAAAGTAAAAAATTATGTGAAACTTGATTTTTGGAAATAGAAATTTGAGTCAAATTGTCTGGTAAAACTCAAACAAACGCACCCGTCGCACTTTCCATGAATATTTAATATATTTGTGTGTGTATCCATATATCATTAGTGCATATAACATGTACCGGAATAGACAGTGTGTTAATTGATCGAAGCCGGACGAGAAACGAATAATTCGCCGAATTGGCTGCACAGCTCGTAACATTATGTTAATTTTATTCAAGTTCATTCTAACTGCTCACCCAATTTCCTTTATTTATTCATGTTATGTCTTACCTTATCTTCTTTATTGACTTTGATAACGTCTAACGTACGTTTTTATATTTATGTTAAAAGTTCAGAAGTTTATTAGGTCATATTATTATAATATTATGTCTATTTATTGCTCACACAAAGTTATATTATGTCGAGTGATATTCAGCACTTCAACGAAATTCGCTATTTAATGTTTTTTATGTAATAGGTGACAAACAAGCAGACGGCCCACCTGATGGTGAGTGGCTACCGTCGCCTGTGGATACCTGCAATACCAGGGGTACCGCTGGTACGTTGCCTACCTTTCAAGACTCTATTCACTTGCATTTTGAAGACTCCCAAAAACCACAACCAACCCAAAACTCCCAATTTATGCGAAAACCAGCTACGCACAGCGGTTTTACCCGGTGCACTGTAGCATATACATATGTTATTCCAGGGTCTAAGCTATTTTTATATCAAATTTCAGTTCAATCGGAACACCCATTTTGACGTGAGAGAGTTCTCATAGTAAGCGGTCAAGGTACAGAACAGACATACAGAAATCAATTTTAATTCATTTTCTACTGCAGTGTTGGCAATAGTGACCTAAAAAAAAATGTCTAGCTAGATAAGCATGGATATAATGTTGCAGCCGAATCGCATAATTCTCCGTTTCACAAACGGCCGCCGCCTGTTTACATTTCACACCGTCTGTTAGTATGAAGCTAAGCCGATGTTACTGAAGCCAGGTCTAGATAAAAGTAATTAACTCACTGTTGCTACTGGAAGTGCTGGGCGCCGGTTTCCCTCCGAGCAGTGTTGCCTCTCTTTCCCTCTCGGCGCGCTCGCGAGCCTCTCGCTCCATGTTCAGAGAACGAAAGCTTCCGTACACTATGAGCAGCATCGATATCAGACACGCTGACACCCTGGAAATATAGAACGAAGCAGTATTGTAGCGGCAGACCTCTACTGCAGAGTACCACACCTGTGGAAGTACCACACCCTAACCAGTCATTAAAAAAAACAATCCCTATGAGTTTCTTGCTCGTTCTTGTCATAGAGGTGCTTTGCAGCAACGAGCAAACGAGCAGTAAAGTATTAAAAAATATAAAAAAATGCAAAATTGACTTGCAAAAGTGTCATTCACTCTCTTAGCACGCATATCCTCTTTCACACAGTTCATATAAAATTTTTAAGGACGTCGTCCCCTTCCAGTTGAAAGTTTAGAACAGATAAACATAATATTCATATTTATAATGAGACAGTCATATTATATTTTCTAAAAAATGTAACGCTATTATAAATTTTAATAGAGGTGAAATCTTAGAGTTTTATGTCCATCAATAGTGTTCTGATTTGGTTAGTCGTCGCGAATTTGAATAAAAATTGTTTATTCTGCACATGCAACACTTTCACGTCGTCTACAGCATTGGTGATACTTTTAACGTATTGCGAATTGGGACTGTGCACTTCTTGACTGACTTCAAAAAGGAGGTTATCAATTCGATATGTAATATTTTTTGAACTGCGAGAAATTTACATGGGACGATTCTTTGAGTCTTCCAAACCAAGTTTACCCACTATTTTTCTTGTTAACGCTGAGAAAGGTTTATGTGGGTCTCCCGTGCAAGACGACTGCACGGGTATACCGACTAAAACAACTCGGCGCCACTCCCGCATCGACTTTGTGGTGGAGGACTGGGAGTTAGCATTCGTCCCCCAAATTAGTGACCTGCAAAAGCATATTTGCTTTTGCTATTGTCAAAGTCGAAAGTTACGGAATATTTATTTAGCGTAACTCTTATTTTTAGCGTGTTTCTCATAGCGTGTGCCTAATAGGAAGTTTTCCTTTCATTCACCTTCTCGGCTTAAGGCACGTTTGTACATTAAGCATAAGAAATCGAATATCGAGAGTTCTCAGTTCGCGTGTTTCGAATATAAACAAGAAATCTAACGTGTTATGGTTCATTAAACGTAATTATCGGTCGTAAAAATGATTGTCTCATCACTCATCAATCATCACTGAGTAGATAAAAATAGAATAAGCGCAAATTAGACACGCTTTAAGGGGGTTCCGTATCATCGAACAATTCGCTTTTTTTTAATGTAACTAACAACCTCTTTAAACATCCTATTTTTGGCTACAGTAATATTAGGTGGCGTGGTGGAGTTAAACTTTTTTACATTTGCTAAAAGTTTATATATTTACAACTTTTTAATAGGATTGGAGTAAGTAAATGTTGTTATAAGTCGCGTGAATATTCTTGAATGATCTTAAGTTAGGAATCAATAAAAAATATACGCAACTTATGATATTTCTACACTGCTTTATAAGACTTGTCTCCAAGTCTACCACTAAAAAGATTTAGTTTTATCAAGAACAGTGCCGATGATCCGTGGAACCTAAGCACCTTTAAGGAACTCTAAAAATCTAATGCATAATAGTTTCACAGACCGTTGACTACATTTTCCAAAACATGTAATCTGTAATGATGTAGAATAAATAGCCATAAACAACAGTAGGAAGTGATAAAACGCAGAAGCTGATACAGGGCGACCCGCTGTAATTAAATGAGGCGGCGCCCACCGTCTCGACGTTAATGAAACCTAATGGCTCCGGACTTTGGCAATTAACTACTACGTCTATGTTCGGACGATGCATGAATTACTTTTTTTTATCTCTTTACTGCCCTACTGCTGGCCAAAGTTCTTTGTCAAACCGAGCGTGACTACAACTTGAATTAGATACGTATTATCTAAAGTTATTATCTTTAACCTGTAATTTACCAAGATCAAAAAGAAAAAGAATAGGTACAAATTGTATGTAGAACTTCTTTATATTTTGTTAAAATTTATTTCACGTACATCTGAACCTACTAAATTAATGGGTAACTCAAGGCATAGAGACTTTAACGCTTCAGATAATTTTTCGGTTCGATAATCTATACTCGACAATTAAAAATAATATTTCAATGTTCTTCTAAGCAACTCGACTTCACTAAAGCTCAAATCTCTAAGCTAGAATCAGCTGACTAGCTCTAATTTAATGTGACCAGGGAAGTAGTAAGTAACCACATGATTATAGAGGGAAATAACAAGCGTAATAAAATGGTTCCCTAATAACTTCGCACTCTAGATATTATAATGGACTGGCGTATCAAGTATCAATTAACACCAGACAAACGTCGCGTCGTGCGAAAAGAAAGTGCCTATAGGTAATAATAATGATGACATAGTCTTAATGGAAGTAGGTACTATAGGTAGAATTAGCTCCCTAGAACCAATTGCTCCTTACAACTCCAGAGAGGTCAATCAACCTGAGACCCGGCGATAAGGTCTGAACCAATTTATCGCTAATCAGAACTTTGCAATAACAAACTCTTTATTCTCAGAGATTGATAAAAGCTGTATTTCAAGATATTAGTTTTACAGACTTGCTTGGTGATAACATTTACCCTACTTGTTGTAGGGTACTGATTATGGATTATGAGTGCGATTCGTTACTATTTTTATGGTATGGTATCTAGCCGTCTAGGGAGACGCGTAACTCATAATTCACTGCTTTGGCCTTTTTAGCAGTAGTTCCTTTTAGAAAACAGCTCAATTTCAATGTTATATTTCAACATTAAATGATTTCTTATAAATGAAATCAGTGATTTTAAACAGGAAATTTTGATTTGATACCTCTTTGGTGTTCACTTTTTGTGACCAGTCATACAATGACTAGAAAAACTTGTAAATCGATCGTAGTGTGGGCGCAATTCGATAAAAACCCTGCTGAAATCGTCAGATTTTTTTGACGACATTTTATTGTAGAGTTTTTTTTCATACTTTCAAGGTTAAATTTTGGATCTGATTCCTTCTGGCATACAAAACTTGACCGTGCAACAAGATTTATCAAAAACAATTCGTAAAATGAAAATTACTGAGCGCAAGACTTGGAAGACGGCCTAGCAAGTTACACATGCACACTTAAACTCTGTATTTTTTATTTCAACTCTGTTAACCATAATATACATACATGCATAGGCGGCCCCCACAGAATCATTGTAGAGTTACGAATTTTGAACATATTTAATGGTAAAGATTATAATTTTTTCTCGGCGCTCGCGCACTTATTATTAAAGATGTTTAAACATTCTAACAGCTTAGAGCGAGCTAACCACACACTTTCCGTAGTAAAATTTTTTTTTTTTTTTTGCCGGTCTGCACCATGGCCCCCCCAGAACCAAATCCTGGATCCGCCCATGCATACATGGGTACCTGTTGTACTCGTAGTATGAATATCAATTAATGCTTACAAGCTCTAACATAGTGGTTTATTAACCCTACATTTCAAAGGGATTTCCATCACATACAATACAAGTTGTAATTAAATGATAGACTCGTAACAAGCTTGACTGATTGTGATAAATAGTCTCCTCAATTTGTTACATTAATAATGGGGCTAAATGCGCCTTTGATTATGGCCTAAAGATGTTAATGGAGACTGGACTGGAAGACTATTTATTGAATAGTAACTTTATTTGCTTGAAAAGCATAAGTTCTTGCTTCTTATTCTATGTTGCTATGCTAAGAGCAGTGGCGGATCAAGTATTTACGTTTATAGGGGGCCTTAAGATGAGATAAGAATAGTCTTTATTGAAACGAAAAAATACTTAGAAATATTATTTTTAACAATTTGGTCGCCAATGGGGGCCTCATCGTGTTTTAGACTTTATGAAGCTGTAGAAAAAATAATTTAGGGGGGCTCGGAGGAGCGGCACGGTTACATTGTATATTATGATGCTTGCTTGGTAGGACTTTTCGGGGACCTTAGCTCTCTAGTATCCCCCACTGTTAAGGAACAAAGAAATCAGCTTCATACTACATTGCAATACATACATATATTTTTACGCAAATTTATTTGCTTACAAGTAAGAAATAGAGAAAAATCGTGAATGGAAATTTACGTTAGTACGTACAATGTGGACGTCCACCAACAAAGGTGGACAGACAACCTTATAAAGGTCGCCGAAAGACGCTGGATGCAGGTCGCTTCCAACCGGTACATATGGAAGTCCAAAGGGGAGGCCTATGTTCAGCAGTGGACGTCCTACGGCTGAGATGATAATGATGACATACAATGTGCACCCGCTTTCACATATTTGAGTTCAGTAAATGTTAAGACTTGTATTAAATTTAATTTGTAAAATAATAAATTAAGAATATCTTTCTAACCAGCTGACAAAACATCTGTTTCAGCAGACAAAGTGGAACAGACAGACAACATTAAGACAATGGACACTTTCTATTAAGACATCTTAATAATAAGATTAATATCGAATATAGCTTTCACATTTTACACTTGTATTCGTAGAAACTGTCCAGTGTCCAGATAGTTTCAATAAATCTGGGGCAATAAACATTCCTAAATATAAACAAGGAAAAAGATTTTAAAGCTTACAAAAAGCAAAGGACGAGTCACGCGTTTTAATAAATTAAACATGAAAACAGTCTGACTGTGGTTTGGATTAAATTAAATAGGTTGAATCTTGGAGTAATCTAAATTTTTTTTTTAAGTTCTAGACAATTCCTGCATTTCTTTATCCTTTCTTTGAAGACAGTTAAAATGGGAAGTTTGACTATCTATTAACATATAGCTCAAATCATTGAACAATTGGTTAAAATATGGATATAATGATGAAGAGAATGCTAAAAAAGAATATAATTCTAACTTCTACAAAATCTTAGGCTTGAACCATACCTGACGAGGTTCAGTTAAATGTTTTCTAGGTAAAGATTAGCACACAATCAACCAGTTGAATCTTAACATAGTTACATAGTTTGTTTTGGTATAGGTAAGTACCCTAAGTATATATTTTTTTATTGTATAACTTTTGTATTTCAATAGTGGAAGAATAGATCTGATTTAGATGAAATTTTGAATAGGGAGTTCTAGTAGAAAAGGACAGGATAATTTTTATGCCACAGGATAAAAACTGTTTTATTGCAGGTAAGTTATAATAAATAAGCCAGGGGGATTTATCCCGCCTTCTAGGTTTAGTCTGTTAACATATACAGCCGCATCGTCCCTTAAGATCAGGCGAGATTGTGGTCAAAGAAAAAAAAAACTAAGCAATAACAAATAAAAAAAAAAGCTTACTTAGATGAGTCCATGATTGAGTAAGCCCACTTGTACTCTTGGTACTCCATGTTGGCTCCGACCTGCGCCATCTCCGCTCCACACCACACTTGCTACTCCTGTCAGAGCTGCTTAGGGTTTGTCACCAGTGCCTAAAAAAAAAAAAATGATTGTTTCATTCTAGTTTTTTCACACATGCAGATAAACAAGACAAGCCTGATATTAAGGGTTAAGATATAACACCTGCCCACATATGAACAGAGGAAGATCATTTTCAAAAACACCAATAAATAGAAGTTTTTTTTTGCTCTGCTCCCATCTGCAATCAGTCTCTTGACTATAAGCAGATTTGTTGTCGATGGATGGGCATTTCATTAAATCAATCCAGTGACCAGTTTCCTGTTAGTTTCATTTGTCGAGCTCCACAATGTGCTGTCACTTTAGCCCTTTGGGATAGCTTATGTTTGTCAACTGTGAGGCCAGGTGATTTGGATGGTTGTTTAATTGTTGCTTATTATCGGCTCGAGAACTGCCTTACTTCCTTGATGACTGGGTTGACCTTTAGTTCACTGTGCAGCTCATGATGAAAACAGTAGTAAGTGGAAATGTGGAAAGGGTATGACATAAAAAAAGGGTTTGGATGAACTGTGTCAAGGAGGATATGGATTTGGGATATTTCATAACTTTGTTCTATGCTATAATATATGTTATTACAGGTTCTGAGCTACCTACCATATTGGCTCAATCAGTGCAGCCATTTAGGCGTAACAGTAAAAAGAATAGTGAACTCAATGACTCAAAGGTAAGACATAAGATTTAATCAACATGACTATCTCATAACAAAACTGTAATGAGATTTAATGTTGATATATGTTACTGATATCATGTGAATGTAAACTTGGGCTGTATATGAGAAAAATTAAGCTATGTTTTGGAGATCAGAGACAGTTCAAACAAGTGTCAAATCTTACTAATATAAACATGAAAGTTTGTAAGAATGGGTGTCTGGATGAATGTTTGTTACTCTTTCACGTCTAAACAGGTGGAACAATTGAGCTTTTTTTACAAGCTTTTATTTACTTTCACTTGTCTGTTGTCTGTCTGTAATCAAATCTTGCAAGTTAAATTTGACCCACTTCCCGGTGTCCGATTGAGCTGAAATTTTGCATGCATGCATAAATCGGATGACAATGCAATATTATTATGACATGGAACTGATCTGATGATGGAGCGGGAAGGTGGCTATAGGAACTCCGTAATTAAACAACATAACCCCATGGAGTTTGGGCTCATTTGATTCGTCTTGACGAGTACTTTATGGTAATAATAATAAAAGCCTGTTTTTAAAAAGCTTTTTTCAAATTTCACTTGTTTTTCAAGTAAGGTTTATAAAATGGCACCAGTGAGATATCTCAAAGGGGAGAGCCTCTACCATAATAGTATAGAGACAAACTCTCCGTCTACTATAAGCATCTAACATTTATAATTTTTTTTTATATCAACCGAAGCTACACTTTCTTTAGGTAAATGCTAATGGATGACTTAAGAGCCAATAATATAATTGAGGAGGTTGCACAAGACTATGAAATGTGGAAGAGATACTGCCAGAAAGCAGATCCTGGCTGTAGCCGGGAAAATGCTCAGTAGAAATTTACACTTCTTAAAAAAACAGTTGGGTACATAGGTACAGTAGATTGTTTTATTTATTCATAGTATTTTCAGTATTGCTGGTTATCTCCTAATGATGAGCCATTTTGTACTTATTATTGTTGATCTAGAATGTCATAATTGTCGATTCTGTTTAGAAGTTAATGTTTCTATATAATGTATACTGAACATATTTAATATAGGTACATTACACAGGACCCCTCTCAATCACCAATTTTTCACCTTGTGGGTTATTGACACAAATAATGTTTTCTTAAAGGTCACATTTAGTATATGTAGGTCTTTGAGCAGTTGAATTTTATTTTCTTAATTTTATGTATGCCTACTGTAAACATTTTGTAAGAATAGGTCATAGTTTAATGGCATTTAACGATGTTAAAATAAAGAACACTTATTAAGCTACCAAGTGCCTCTGCCACGTAATTAAAGCTATTTTTCTAAAGAAACAATGTAATAAAAAAGTAAGCTCGCAGTAAGTAGAGCACGAAAATATTGTACACAATAAAGTGAAAGGGTACCGAAATGTAATAACACTTTTGTTCATTAATACTTGTTTGCCACAACAGTCTAAATACACTTCTTATTGTAAAACATTTTAATTCTCCTCGTTTTTACATATAAACTATAATAAAACAACTAACGCGAAGCCCTAGGACAGAATTAAATAATTTGCGAAAGCGTTTTCTTGAACAATAATTACTTACCTTTCTGGATAGCTACTCGAGTTATGCACACAACTATCAGTCCCGTGATTCCATGTTTCTTTTGTAACAAATGTATCTTGATGTGTATTAATTTACATTTGAGAATTTAAGTAACTTTTTTTTAAATATTTACGAAAAATACGATAATTTCCTACGCCCGAACGACAGCCATTCTACCATAGACTATGGAAGTTATCATAGACAGTAGACCACAGAACAATGTAGAGTTTAAAAAAAATGATAATCATAGACAACACTGGAAACTAAGAAACCGTGCGGCCTTTGATGATATAAAAAAATAGGATTATGCCAAACTGTCAAAAGTCAAAATTTATGTGTAGTCAATGTCAAAAATTTATAACCTCAATTCGCAATTAAAAACAAGAGATTGTATAATAATTTATTACATACAACAAAATAATGAAGTTATCTTTAGTGTTGTTTAGGCGAAATCGTTTGCCAAATGGTCATCTATTTAGAGGAAAAGATCGCCTTGTTCAAAAAGTGGAACCGAAACATTTGCGAAACATGCAACAAGATTTTGCTATAGAAGAACAAAATATGTTCTATTTGCGTTTTCCATATCTTTCCGAGGTATTTCTACTTATTGCACACACTATTTTATAAATAAATCACCTTATATTCTGTATTACGTCATAATATTATTACCTATATTGGATCTGCACCAACCATGTACCTACCTAATTGGTTAGAAAATGTACAATGTACACGTTCTCCAAATCAAGTATATTTCAGCACTGAATAATAGAAATCTCTAAAATCGGTTTTAATATTTACAGGAAGAAAGTTTCGGCCATACTAAAGCCCTAAATAAGGCAGAAATGAAAAAAGAAGAAATGACTACCATATGCAGAAAAATCTTCAAGGAAGATGTCACGTTATACGAGAGGTTGAGACATTTGCGTGTTAATGAAGGCTGGGATTAATGTGTGAGATAATTATATATGTATGTTATTAGTAAGATCTTTAGTTGCTATTGTAAAAAATAATAAATCTTGTACAGAAACATATTTAGTGTAGAATTATTATTCTGGTGGTGCAAATCTTTTTGACCGATTAGAAGTTGTTTGGCTGTATATGGTGCAGTGGTCAATATATACGGGTGACTGCTACTGCTCAGCCAAGTGGCTAACTTCAAATAGGTCTAAAATATATGCATCTAAGCAAACATTTAAAAAACTTGTCTGAGAGCATTTCATTAAAAAAGTTCACCCAAATGAGTCATGACTTTCAATCCTTGAGAACTTGTGATTCAGTACCATTTCAGTACCAGTGTAAGTTACCATTTTTACATTTGTGATTTAGTATTGTCGGTACCTCATAATATAATCATTGATTTTAATTCCAGGTTTATATATAGTAGGTATATAGATATATATTTATTTTTATTGGTAGGTATATATGTATATCATTTATTTTGTCATAGTTTATTATATTATATAGATATATTGTTTATTGTATATGTATTAATATAGTACCTAATTAAAACATTATATTGTAGGTATGCAAATATTAACATATTTTATGATATTATTGTTTGTATAAGGTTTATCAAATTAAAGCCTTTGTAATTTGTATTTAGTATAATAGTAGTGCTTTATTTGTTTTCGTTTGTTAGTTTTAAGATCGCTTTATCTCCTTAGCATTGTCTGCACTCCTCCCATTGTCCAGTACATTTTCTCCAGTTCCAGGACAGCTGGTAGAAAATGCTATTTTAGCATTAAGTTAGTCCTAGCGTTGTGCTGAATAATAAAATAAATAAACTGTACCTGCCTTATCTCACTTCTAAAAAGTTCCCTAAGAACTCATCTCCTAACCTCTGATATCCTATTATTTATATGCTCAGTGATTTAGAGTCAGTGGAGCAAATATTATTTCAATCATTTATGGCTTTCTTAGGTGTATTTTTTACTCCTATTCAGCACAATTTTAACCAAAACTTGGGTATAGGCCTCAATTTCATTTTCAAACTCAATTTTCACACCACTCCTGGTTCTGTTTGAGACTCATCAAGCTCTTAATGATATCCCTGATTTTTACATACCTACCAATTTTTAAAGGCACATAACACAACACATTGGTTGCGGCAGCGTTTTTAGGAATTATCATAGGCAGGGCCGGTTTTACCATTACCAGCGCCCTGGGCGAGATTTCTACGGCGCCCCCTAAAAGCAATTCAAACCCATACTAAAAAGGAAAAAATTCCAGGATTTTGGGCGTATCTAGAAAAGAATACACCTTTCCAGCTAGCTGCAAGCTCCGGGAAAATTTTGAATTTTTCAGCACGAAGCACGAGCTGCGTTTAGCTTGTTCCGTGTGGCAAAGAAACTAAATAAGTATTCTTATTTATAAAAGCGCGAGCAGCTCGCTGCGAGCGCCGAGAAAATTTTGAATAATTCAGCACGAATGTTGTGCGTTTAGCTTGCTCCGAGCGGCAAAGAAACTAAATAAGTATTCTTATTTATAAAAGCGCGAGCAGCTCGCTGCGAGCGCCGAGAAAATTTTGATTTTGTTCAGCACGAATGATGTACGTTTAGCTTGCTTCGAGTGGCAAAGAATCTAAATGTCCTTATTTATAAAAGCGCGAGTAACTCGCTGCGAGCGCCGAGAAAATTTTGAATTTTTCAGCACGAATGATGTGCGTTTAGCTTGCTTCGAATGGCAAAGAAAGTAAATGTTCTCATTTATAAAAGCGCGAGCAGCTCGCTGCGAGCGCCGGGAAAATTTTGAATTATTCAGCACGAATGTTGTGCGTTTAGCTTGCTCCGAGCGGCAAGGAAACTAAATAAGTATTCTTATTTATAAAAGCGCGAGCAGCTCGCTGCGAGCGCCGAGAAAATTTAGATTTTGTTCAGCACGAATGATGTACGTTTAGCTTGCTTCGAGTGGCAAAGAATCTAAATGTCCTTATTTATAAAAGCGCCAGTAACTCGCTGCGAGCGCCGAGAAAATTTTGAATTTTTCAGCACGAATGATGTGCGTTTAGCTTGCTTCGAATGGCAAAGAAAGTAAATTTTCTCATTTATAAAAGCGCGAGCAGCTCGCTGCGAGCGCCGAGAAAATTTTGAATTTTTCAGCACGAATGATGTGCGTTTAACTTCCTTCGAGTGGCAAAGAAACTAAATGTTCTTATAAAAGCGCGAGCAGCTTGCTACGAGCACCGAGAAATATTGAATTTTTCAGAACGAATGGGGCGCCACGGGCGCCCCATTATAGAGCCTGTGGCGCCCCTTTTAGCCGGCGCCCTGGGCGGTCGCCCAACCGCGCCCTACCCTAACGCCGGCACTGATCATAGGGGCCTGAAATTAATTTTGTACAGAAAAACCCTTTGTCAAACACATTTGTATGTAGCACTCACGTTCTGACCTCAAAAACACAGCTGTTGATTTTCTCCGATCAATGTGTTAGTTGAAAATGAATTCTCACTGGTCTTTTGCATCCTTAACACATTGGCTGCGGCGGCGTTTAATAGAACTATCCCTGAGCCTGAAATTAATTTTGTATAGAAAATCCTATGACAAAACACGTTTGTGTTTTTCAACACTCACATTCAGACCTCGAAAACACAGCTGTTGTGTTTCAGCAGTCAATGTGTTAATAGATGATAGCAGCACTCGGCATTACAAGGATCTAGTAAGGCTTGTAAAATAAATAAACAAAATTCAATTTAATAAATTTTTATATATTTATCTATAACAAATATTACAATATCAGCTTACAACATATAAAAGGTTACACTTCATAATATCACACATACTATCACTGAATACATTATTGTGACAAATTATATTATGTAAGCCACAAGCAATAATAAATACATGCACTTTAAGACATGACAATATCTCCTTTATAATATTTATGTATTTCACTATGTAAACAAGTCAATAACAGTGAACTTCTACTTTATACGGACATTTAGTGAAGAGCAGACTAGAGTAATAGGGGAGAGAACAAGGAAAAAAAATTTGAAATATAATTACTCGTACTCTGTAATTTTAAATAATTTAAAATAATCAATACATATTTTTTTGTTTGAGAATAAAATAAAAAATGGCTGAGATATAGCACTTATAAGTTTTTCGGTAGGGACGCGTGACGTCACTCGTGGATGCATTTTGTATCGACTTGAGCATCCAAGTGATATCACTACCCTTTCCATGTAGCTTAAGTTCATTGTAAATCACACATTTTTTATAAAAATCACAAAAAATAAAGTGTTGAATATTTTTTTAAACATTTTGGACAAAAACAATTTTTTTGTCGCAATCCCCTATTGACCAATCACAGTGCTTGCAATAATTATTTACATCCATTATAAATAGCCAGGCCATTGTAATTATGACATATCTACACCCCAGTACTTTGATTGGTCAAGTCTAGTCAGCGCTGTGTCAGTAGAATATCACCTACACTTTATACAACACTCTGTGAGTACAACTACAAACTTTTATTGTGCTTTTAAGTACACTAAGTTGGACTCGTCTTGTTTACCTGCTTAAATAAAAATAAATACCAAATGCTTTAACAAGATTATTTACTTACTCATATCTACAATAAAATAAACTAGAATAGTATAAACGTAAAATGTGATATTCTTTGATTTTTAAATATTACTCAGTTTAACAACATTTATTAGTTCTGAATAATTTGCCACTAGACATATAAATTTCATCAAAAACGTAGGCTTAGTTTTTTTTATTGATGATGTATGATTTAAACTGAAATGCAATGTACTAAAATTATTATACATATATCTAAGTATTATCAATATCAATAATAATATTATTGTACTTTATTATTACCTAGTTCGTCTTCTGAATTACTCAGATTATATTTCTGTACTTTTTTCTATTTTTATGTGGTAAAAGTAAGAAGACGAGCAAGATGCTCTCCTGATTTCACTAGCTACAGTGCCCTCCTACCGAAGCACAGTAATGTTTGCACATTACTGCCTAGACAGTATTTCTGACAATATATTACACATTCAATATGTTTTTTTTCTCGTTCTATAATATTCAGTATTCTATATATTTATGCCCTCCCTGCATTGTCTGGTTAATTACGTAAAATAGGTTGTACAACCGTTACATGATTTAGAATTCGACTATTCAGAAATCCAGTGAGATGTGTGATAGATTTTTTACAGAATCCCACATATTGAAGATATAAGATATCACACTAATATTGCGAAGGTTTGTGAGTGTGTATGCTTTTTACTTCTTCACGCCAAAACGGGTGGACTGATTGAGCTGAAATTTGGTATAGAGATAGCTTACACCCTGGAATAACACATAGGCTAGAACATTATGTTATAGCCTGTGTTATTAACATATAGTACAGCGGGTAAAACCGCTAGGCGCAGCTAGTAAACAATAAACATGTAGAGGTGCTTTTCACGAAAGGAGTCCTTTTTGCGGGGCGCCACTATCGCACATTTTAAAAGTTAATATATCTATAACTTTTGAACGCCTCATAATTTCTCATATTTAATTTCTTCATTAAATAGGTATTAATTTTATTTAACAAATAAAAATTATTTAGGATATGAAGTCCAGTAATAATCGAAATTTAGTTCCGCCAAATTCCGCTGGAGCTTTTTCGTGAAAAGGACTAGAATATTATTTGGACCACAGACTATATATAATGAGCACCTATTTGTATAGCTGCTGCTTCCAGTGGTTTTACTCGCTAAAAAGTAGCCAACGTGTTCTGATAGGAACTAAGCTACCTACAAAACAAATTTCAGCCCAATCGGTCTAGCCGTTTAGGCGGGAAATAGTAACAACATACATACATTCTTAATACTCACAACTCATAGTAGGATGCGAAATTTTGTTTGGATGTCAGGTAGTTAAAACCCTTGATAACACATAGGCTACTTTTTAGCAGGTAAAACCGCTGGGCGCAGCTAGCTAATGTATAACAGAAAGATTTTTTATTTTTATGTTTATCTACAATCAGTCATTGGACTTTTAGCGGATGCGTTGTGCGGTTTTTGCTTTCGAAAGGGCCCCACTGGAGGCGCTCGCTCTTTAGAATTTCGTTTCTAGCTTTTGTATGTCACAGCGCCTCATGCGAATGGTGTAGTTGGCCTCGGTATAAGTAGTAATAGTAATAATAAGATTCTATGCAAAAAAGTTCTAAAAATACAAGTCATTATCAGAAAATATTTCAGGATGTGTAGGTTACTTATATATCAAACATTTTTCTTAGACAACTAATTTAAATGTGATGTCATCGTTTTATTGTAATAGTAAATAATGATAGTGATAACAGTAATCCACACTAAATGAATTTGATACTTAGAAGACAACTATCTTATCTCAGAAATCAATAATACGGGCAATATTAGTCTATCACTGATAAATAATATCTACGCGTACTGAGCTCATCCTGACATTGTGTTATATATAAAAAAAGGAATTTAGAAAAGTAATTTTAAAAAATTAAACCAACTTCAAAACAAAGCTTACTATCAATTAGTAAGGGTGAGACGTACAGTCAACTACAAAGAGATGTATCCATGTTAGTCTTACAAAATGAAGGAACTTTTAGTATGCAAAAATTATTTACCCTTACTTCGTGACATTTTCAGTATCCACCAAATCTTATACTATATTCGATTCATTTTAAATGCCAGTATTATGTATCACCTAAGGAAAAGTAGTGGGATACATCATTGTTGTATATTAAATGAGCCGATGATAATATAAAGTTTGATTGCTACAAGAAATGTCACGAACCAAGGGTAGTTCATTGTGGCAAATGAAAATTTACTTCATTTTGTAACCCTAACATGGATACATCTCTTTGTAGTTGACTGTACATCACACTAACATGATAAATGCGAAAGTTTGCTATTTCTTCACGCCTAAACGGTTGGACCGATTGAGCTAAAATTTAGTATAGAGATAGCTTAGACCCAGGAATAATACATAGGTACAGCGGGTAAAACCACTGGGCGCGGCTAGTGATTCATAACATGAACACGAAAATAGCTGAATTAAATCGTGAGTCTCACTCTTGCTTATTGTTAGTGACTCACTGGAAAGTAAACTTGGTTTAATTGTTTTTTTAGTCACTTGTTAACTATATAAAATGTATAAGAATAGTACAATGTCGCATACACTGCTGTTAACAAAATAATTTTACCTAAGTTATAATACTGTAGCTTTGAACTAATAATGTATTAAACAATATGTTTCGTCCAAGCGAACGGATCATCTTTCAAGTCTTTTCTGTAGAGACTCTTTCCTTGGTGCAAGTATTCTGCGAACTGAGAGACGATAGGATCGCGCATGCAAGATGCAACCGCGATCACTTTGTCAGATTCATCGAAGAAGAATATGACGAATTTAAGGGCGTCAACGTCCCCTTCGACGTGTGCGCTCGCCGGACGACCGCAGCCTGCGTACCTTATAGACTTCCCAAACAACATCGTCCAGAAATAAGGTACAGTTTTCAATGGAGCTTCCTTCTTCAAAATATTCAAAGCGGCGACGCGACCGTGGTACTGAGCGAGGCCCACGTGACCTATGCACATGTTTTTGTTCCCAAACGCCGCGACGGGCGCGTTCGCGATATCACCGCCCGCGTATATATGCTTCACATTAGTCTCCAGCTTATCGTTAACGGTGACCGCACCGTTCGGTTCCAACTGAACACCGCTATCTCTCAGGAAATCTGTGTAAAAAGTGGTCCCCACGCCCAATATGAGCATATCGGCCGGAAGTGTGGTCCCGTTCTCGAGCTCCACCGAACTTATTGCCCCATTCTCACCGTTGCACTTCTTTATGGTCGTTTCGAAATGGAATTTCACACCTTTAAGTTCGAATAACTTCTGTAAACTGTGGCCGATCTCCTTGCCAAATATTTGTCCAAGTGGTGCGACATCCTTGCCGACGACGGTCATCGATTTTGATTTCTCACTGCATGACGCGGCTATTTCCAAGCCGATGAAGCTCAGACCGAGAACGACGACGTTTTTGTCTTTCTCCGAGCCAAGAGTCGAAAGAATATTGATCGAGTCTTCGAAATCCCTGACCGTAAAAATATTTTTTAAGTCTATGCCGGGAATATCGGGAACTCGCGGTTTGGATCCGGAGGCAACGTACAGGGCGCTGTATCGCAGTTTTTCGCCGTTGCTGAGATGTACGTATCTCTCTTCTGGTTCTACTTTGGTGGCGAGGACGCCCTTCATGACATCTATATTGGCGTTCTGGTAGTATTCCTGGGATCTCACTTGGAGTTTTTCTATGTCGGTAACAGTGCCGATTTTGGAAACTTTAATTCTGTCGTAGGGGAGGTAGTTTTCTCTAGCGATGAGGGTGATGCGGCCCTTGAATCCCTCGCTGCGAAGGGTCTCGGCGCAGGTGGCTCCGGACGGCCCGCCGCCCACTATGACGACAGCCGACCCGTCGCAAGGCGATGCATGTCCCATATCCTTGATCCTCTTGTTTGACTTCAAGTCACTAATTTTTGCTCGAACCTGAAATTGTTATAATGTATCATTAATACATCATATTTTCTCGAAAATCATGTTTCCAATTAGCATATTAGGTAGATTAACGTCATAACCACAAATTTCCGTCAGGAAACATTAAACCGCTGTTATTTTTTCATTGGTCAAATATTAGCCATATTCAGTAAAAACATTTATTTATTTATTATGTTATTCTAGACTGGAAGCTACCGTACCAAGTTTTAGATCAATCGATACAGCTGTTAAGGCGTGACGAGGTTACAAAACACACCTAGATCGCATTTACAATACTAGTTATTATAGGTACTAGCTTATGTTCGTGGGTAAATCTAAATTCCTTTCTTAGCAGATATATAAAATCCACGTTATAAAACCAATCTACATTTCAAATTTCAATCCAATCCGTTCGGTGGTTTGGGCTGTGCGTTGATTGTAGATAGATCAGTCACGCTTTTCCTTTATATATTCAGACTAGCTGTGCCAACGGTTTACCCGCTGAAACGCAGCATATGTGGCCAGTGCCCAATAATAATCCTGGGTCTGAGAAACCTTTATACAACATTTTAGCTTCAATTGGTTCAGCCATTTAAGCGTTAAATACCACACACATACATTTGCATTCTTATATCATTTAGAAGTGTGAATTAATGAACTCTATAGGTACATTGGAACAGACAGTTCCGCTTCTGTTTTCTATCACATCTAATGGTAGATATACAATATGTAGTACGGTTTTTCCGCGATAGTTTCAAAGCGGAGTGTTAGCTAAATGAGAGCGTTTTTGTACAGCAGCGCATCTCCTAAGTAAAAAATAGAATGGAGGTAAAATCAGCGATATTTTTATCTGTCTTAATAAGCGCTGTGCAGACGGTGCCAGACAAGCGCTAAACGCTTGTGGAAAAAAAAAACTGGCATGACAGACATAGAGGGCAGAGGTATACCATACATACATACATAGTTACACACAAATATTGTCATAATATTATAATTTTAGTTCCTATAGACATGGTTATTATTATAATTTTTTTTTATGTGATGAAGTAGAAGACGAGCAAGATGCTCTCCTGATGTTAAGAGATAACGGCTGCCCATAATCAGTACAGTGTTACCTAGGATTTCACAATTATGTGAAATTCTAGGAGCACTGCACCAACGCTTCTTACTCAAGAGTCATGAGATGTTAAGACTCTTTAGCCCAGTAATTTCACTAGCTACAGTGCCCTCCTACCGGAGCACAGTGATGTTTGCACATCACTGCTCAGGCGGTAGAATAACTGGCACTGTTGGGGTACCCACCTAGACGACCTCCTGCAAAGGAAGTCTACCCCCGGTAAAAACAAACACGTTTTTATGAAACATAATATGATTCATACCATATCGTCATAATCATAGCTTGCTTAGCCAAGGCCCCAAGCATTCAAATCTCAGATATGCGAGCGAATAATGACTAGAGGCGCAGGTTGCCCTGGCTGCAAGTATTTGTTCTTGCTCATTTTGTACTCAAATAAGTAGGTACCTATAGCCGTGAGTCGGCAGTTGGTCAAGGTAACTCAAGGTCGGCTAGTTTTTATACACGTAATAAAACTCAGTGTTATTGATTTGATGTTTTGAGAACTAGTTATGAGAGCACAATAGAAAGTATTATAATTTTATTTACTAGCCGACTCGCGTCTGCGTCTGGTTGAAAAATACTTAAAAATACGACCTATATCATAACAGAACTAACAAATACGATATACTCCCATTGCCCCCCATTTTCCCCACCAGGTCGCATAAATGGGAATAAACTCCCATAAATGTAATAGCATTAGTAGCAAGTTCCCATTCGCCAGCCGGTGGCCAATAGGAATTTATTCCCAATAATTGCATGTAGTAAAGAAGGGGGGCGAAGAATGTGGTGGCGAATGAGAATATACCACAAATGCCTATGGCTCTGCAAAAATAATTTTAAAACGGTCTAAATACATAAAAGAAAAAGGACTGACTAATTGACTGAACTATTGCTGACGGATTACTCATACCGTTCAATTGAAATACGGATACAACGAACGAACGGATTGAAATACGGATACGGGTTCGGTTGAAATACGGAATTGATACGGATTGCATACTCATACCGTTCAATTGAAATTTGGCACAAAGATATTCTTGTAATAAGACATCCGTCATAAAATACATATATTTCAATGCAGGGTAAGCAGTATATAAGCAAAGCTTTTTTATTATTATGCACTTGTATTTCATTGATAAATAATAATAATAATTTATGTTATCGATAATATAAGGGTAATTAATTTGATTATCGCTAAATCTGTCTGAATTGAAATTAATTGAAAGAAAAGATTAGAAAAGTTACGTAATGGATATGAATTGGTTTTACCTGCTGCGATAGACGATATCAATAATATTAATAACTGTTTCGATACCTATAGATTATAGATTAGGTACCTACAATACGATTCGTAACTCGTGACGTCATTAGCTGGGTACCTACTAGGCATAAACAATAAACACGTCTGCTCGGTTGATTAGCACCTGCTTCCGACCCAGCATTCGAGCCATGTGCTGACTGACTGAGCACCCATCATCATCAGCCTATGTTCGTCCACTGCTGGACATTGGCCTCCCCCATGGCACGCCACTCAACTCAGTCCTCCGTCTTTCTCATCCAACCGCTCCCAGCGACCCTCCGGATATCATCGGCCCATCTCGCCCAAGGACGCCACTACGTTTGACGAGACGCGGTCTCCACTGTAGAACACGTCTATCCCATCGGTTATCGGTTTTACGCAAATGTGACCAGCCCATTGCCACTTCAGCTTGCTTATCCTGAGCACCTGAGCCTTGTGAGAATGCTCTATCCTATCCTACTATCTTACTAATATTATAAACGTAAAAGTTTGTGTGAATGTATGGATGTCTGGATATAGGTATGTTTGTTACTCTTTCACGCCTAAACGGGTGGCCGATAGAGCTGAAATTTAGTATAAATATAGCTTAGACCCCAGAATAACATACAGGCTACTGTGAAGTGGGTAAAACCGCTGGGTGCAGCTAGATTATAATATACCATGGCGTAGCTACCGGAACTTTGGCAACATTTCTACTGACTCGAAGCAAAGAGTGTGCTAGATTATACTAGAATTGACCAGTGCTTGAGAACTTTAAGCGGCTAATAGTCGCTGAACCTCTGTCTCGCTCGCACTATATAAGAAATTGTCTAATAAATTGATAAAATTAACTTTTTGGAAATGTGTTAAATTGAAAATTTAGCTCATACTTTTATACAATTTTTGAAAGTATAACCAGTTTGATACTTTTTAAAATGGTTGAGGCATGTTTAAAGATAGACATTTTTCATATAATTGAGAATGCCATTGTTGTTATTTCAGGAAGCAAACTGGGAACACTTATAAAAATAGTATAAAAATATTATGAGCAAAATTTTCAATTTAACACATTTCCAAAAAGTAAATTTTATCAATTGTTATTTGACAATCAGTTATATCGTGCGAGCGAGAAGAGGCTCAGCGACTATTAACCCTTAAGACAGGAATTTGAAGCTTTGTTGATTGGTGCACTATCTAGCACGCTTCATCATCAGCTCGTCATAATAATATTGCATTGTCATCCGATTTATACATGCATGTAAAATTTCAGCTCAACCGGAAACCGGGAAGTGGATCAAATCAAACTTTCAAGATTTGATTACAGACAGACAAAGACAGGTGAAACTAAATAAAAGCTTGTAATAAGTAGTTTGGAAGGTTTGGCGCCATGTAGTGCAAAAACATCATAATAGGTAATTTTTCCACCAACATAATATTTTAGGTTTACAATACATTTTAGCACCTGCGGAAAAATATTGCTATGAATAATATTTATGGCCAAAAATAAAATGAGGTAATCGCCTTACTCACTTCGTTCAAACATTAGTCACATAATGTTTATCACTAACATGTCTAGGTCATCCAAATTAATTAGGTTGGCTGCACCTTAAATGCATATTACTATCTTATCTCCATGTTAAAGTAAAAAGAAATAAGTGAAATATAAATTTAGCAGACTTCAAGCTCGACTTCAGTAACCAAGAGGCATATTTTGAATCGTATCTTGATGTCTTTTGAACAGAATTTTAGCTCGATTTCTTGGTTACTGCCAAGAGGCACGTTTTAATCATATCTCGAAAACTTTAGAAGCGAATTTGATGAAACTTGTACTGTGCCTAAAGTTAGACTACATCCAAGCCAATAAAAAGGAATGGTAACCATACGGTTTTTCGAAATAATTCGAAGGCAAACATAAACTTAGAATTTTTTATACGAAACTACATTAGGTATATAAAAAAAAACAATTTTTTTTTCAACAATTAAACAATGTTTAGAAGGCAAATTAGGAATCTGATTTTGTTTGGGTCACTTTTTATGATTTTAGAGACAGTTTTCCTTGTTTACTATGCAATTATTAAAGCAGTTTAGACTGTTCTGACTTCAATCGTTTTAGAATTATTTTATCTCTACATCAGCATTGAGTATTTGCTTACGGAACACTGAGATTTGCTTATTTCTTTTCAATCAAGCAATAAATTAGGCTATTTTACACTATCATTTATTATAAGATTTACTCTGAAATGTTTACATTTGATATAAATAAACGCAGACAGCAGTGTAGCTCACTTTAAACTAATATTATAGAGGCGGAAGTTTGTATGGTTGTTAGATCTTCACATCTAAACAGCTGTACTGATGAAGCTGAAATTAGGTTTGATATGTTAGATGTAATATTATGTCACCGGAAAATAACAAGATTTGTAAGTTTATTAATTTCCTGAAAGTTTATAAATTTCCGAATTATTACGAATCTTGTTATATTCCAGTGACATAATATATAATACAAACCATATTTTTTACCATATTTCATGGATAAACTGATTGATTAGATATTTGGTAAGTACATACAGATAGCTTAGACCCTGTTACTTTTCAGTGGGTAAAACACACAGACCTAGTAATTATATAGGATAGTTGATAGTAAAACCACTGGGCACTACTAGTGTCACATAATACAATGTTGAATTCTCAAGGAGATTAAGTTTTGCATGTTATTTTATTGCGCAAGTTGAATTTAAATAGCGCTAACATGGTAATGAGTAGCAGCGAAGAGAAAGGCTCATTTGTTTACTTAGATTTATCTACAGTGAAAACTTTTTAGTATTCTACCAGAGGCAGAGAGATGTTATGTATAACATCTCTCTGCCTCACACAGGGTTACTGAAAGTTCAGTGCAATTTAAATATAAAAGAGTAAGACATGAGAAGTGACTGATAGATCAGTCAGATCTACCAACACACTGCCCAAACCGCTGAACAGATTGGATTGAAACTTTGAACAAATATAGCCATGGCCAAAAGTATTAGGCACCCTAAAAATTTTTGGATTTCACCTGTTTAAAGCAAAAAATTTAAAACAATTTTGTTCAAACACTTCACAAAAAAATACACACAGTAGCTTAGTAACACGACGGAGGTCAAAAATAGACTGATGATTTTTTTTGAATTTTTTTCTAAAAATCATTATCGTTTTATGGTACCTTCAATTACACTATCTATTGTTTAAAATGAACGTTTAACATTGCCGCTCTCACTATTGTTTAACAGATTAGTTGTTATTCCAATATTTTATGAGTTGCACGTGTTTTATGGGGGTGCCTAATACTTTTGGCCAAGGCTGTAGTTTTTATGACATAGACCTCCACTAAGAATGGATTTACACAAGTAAAGGCGCGAGCATAAGCTAGTACAGTTTGAATATTATTTATTGGGGAGGTTTTTAGTTTAGATACTATTAAAACGCAATATACTGGGTTATTGGTATTTCAGTAGGTACTCTTATGAATAAAATAAATTTCTCTTATAAAATTCTCAAAGTCATGGAATAATCTAAAAGAAGCAGAATATTATTAATGGCCTAAAACAATTTGGGGAATAGTGTTTGTAAAACACCTAAATCAAGAGAACTAACACAACACTCTTGCAGTTATCAATTAACAATGCTGCAATTAAATGGGTGTGTGCCATTTTGCCGAGTAATAAAAAAACTATAAAAAAATAATTAAAACTCAACTCACCCTAACTTCGCCCTTCTCTGACACCGTGACTTGGTAGCATGGCAGTGAATCAAACCCTGGGAAATCTTCTATATCACCAGTCTTCAAGTTAAAGCAAGCTCCATGCCACGGACACCTTACTCTGCCGTCTCCTAAAGCTCCATTCACCAACGGAGCTCCATAATGAGTGCATTTAGTACCAACAGCAGTGAACTCTCCCTTCTGCTTGACTAGAAGGACTTTCCCATCTTCTCCGAGACTAAACTCTTTCATCTCATTCTCTTTGAGGTCAGACTCTTTGCAGACAACTGACTCCACATAGTTGTTGCTTGATTCCATCCGAGATATAGTAGCACCTGAGGCATTTGCTGTTTTGGATGAAAAAATTAAACTGATGTGTTAGTTGTTAGTAATATGATGACTAAACAGAATTGATACATAACAAGCTGCACCCAGCAGTTTTATCCGCTGTACTATAGTCTATGTGTTTTTCCAGGGTCTAAGCTATATCTATACCAAATTTCAGGTCAATCGGTCCACCCATTTAGGTGTGAAAGAGTAACAAACATATATACATACAGGCATCCATACATTCTTACAAACTTTCACGTTTATCATATTAGTTAGATAAGGAATGAGGTAATTTGAAAATATTAGTTACAGAAAAAAGTAACTAGTGAGGAGGCACAAAAGGGACCATTTTGAGTGTCTTAGTCAGAAAAAGTTTCAAGTAAAATTATATTGAAGTGGGATTGGTGTCTTTTCCTGCGTATTCATCACATTTTGAGAGATTACAATTTTCTTTAATTTTAAAGTCTCCAATTAGAATATTAATAGAGTCATTTTATATAATAAAAAGGGAAAATCGATGGTCACAATATAATTTAACAATCGTATTAAAATAAATATGTACTTACGCCGCTCACTAGCGCTGCTAGAATTTTGCCCACTATTTGGAGAATATGATCTTGAAAATGAACTTCCCATCTTGTTGTTTAATGCAAGAACTTTATTATTATTTGCTGAAAATAAATAAAATCACATGAATAATCTACGAAAGTAAAATTAAAAACTGCCGCACTACTTTGATTGGGTAGAGATAACAAAATAATGGATAAAATATTTATTCTACTGTCATGTGTCCTGTGCCTATAATTTAGGCAACAAATATTTCAAGCAAATGTGAAAGGGCAAATTGTTAATTATTTTACCTTGGATATATCGAGCGACCTTGTTCAAGAAAACTCTGCTTCTGGCGCAAATGAGAGCAACCATTTTTTTGAATTTGAAAATTCGAACTTTCAAATAGACAGTGACATTTTGCATTTTGTGACATTGACAGCTGAATCATTTTGTAGGTAATGCTACAGACGCTCCAATTTGGTTGAAACTGATTTTGACCAAAGTTTATTTATTTAATAATTTCCACTTTCGAACATAATGTACAGTAAAATGTACATTAAATAAATAAAATTATTTCATAAGCCAATATCACACGATAGAGACAAATAAATTCATCAATAAGCCATGTGTGTATGTGCCGCTCCGTGCTCTCCGTAAATCGCAAATCATTTTACAATGTGTACGTGCTTCTTTTTTTTATCATTTACTGTACGTGACATTGGAGTGACAGTGATTAATACAAAAATGTGACAACAGATGTCAGATATAGTTTAAAATGTCACAATTTAGAATTCCCTTGAATTTCTAAAGAAACGGCTATTGATGATATCAGGGAGAAACATAGTGATTTAATTATTTATTTAAATCAAATAATTAATTTCTATACTTTAAGTGTTATTCTAGGGTCTGAGCTATCTCTATACCAAATTTCAGCTTAATCGGTTCATCCGTTTAGGCGTGAAAGAGTAACAAACAAACATCCAGACATCCATACATTCTTACAAATTTTCACGTTTATAATATTAGTAAGATTATAAAGAAATAAAATGGTTGAGATAAAACGATTATAAATCTTTCCGTGAGGACGCGTGATGTCATTAGTGGATGCATTTATTTTTGTCGACTCGAGCATCCACAAGTGACGTCACTACCCCTTCCACGTAACTTTGGTGCGTTGTAAATCACACGTTTTTTATTAAAATTACAAATAAAAAATACGTGTCCAATATTTTTTAATAATCTGCGTTATGGACTAAACATTTTTTTGCCTGATCCCCTATTATCGCATACAAGGGCGGATCCAGGATTTGGTCGTGGGGGGGGCAAGGTGCAGACAGGCAAAAATATTATAATTTTTACTTCGAAAAGTGTGTGTTTAACTCGCTCTGAACAGTTAGAAAGTTCAATAATAAGTGCGCGAGCGGCTTGCTGCGAGCGCCGCGACACAAATTATAATCTTGACCATGAAATATAAATTGATAAGAGTTCCTATGTCCTTAGAAAACAAATAACGTCCAATACCAGAGGGCCTATTGGCTATCGCCAAACGAAATGTAAAACACTAGAATCCATAGACAATTTTGCATACATTACTTCTTCTCTCTCTCTGAAGTCGCTCCCTCATGACTGAGGATTGTGGTCATCACCAGCCGAAGATGCTGGTCCAGTGATGCGACTTATGGTTTGCCGCCATCGGTGCCTATCCATTGCTTCGCTGACGACCGAGCAAAACTTTGTTGAGGATGGGCCTTTCACTTGATCGCTCCATCTGGTGGGAGACCGTCCACGGGCTCTCTTTCCTTCCGTGTTCCCAACTACGATCAGCTTTTCAAGGCTCTCATCCCCCTTCCTGATAATGTGGCCGAAATATATTAGTATTCTCTGCTGGCAGATGGTAGAGAGGCGGTTCCGGACTTGAAGCTGAGACAGAATTGATGCGTTGGTGCGCTTGGCAGTCCATGGTATCCTTAGCATACGTCTCCAGCACCACATCTCGAATGCATCAATTCTTTGTCTTTCTCGAGCACGTATCGTCCACGTTTCCACCCCGTACAGGAAAATTGGGAAAATAAGAGCGCGTATTAACCGGGTTTTGGTGGTATTGGTGATTCCCCTCTTCTTCCATACGTTACTTAACCGGGTCATAGCGTCTTTTGCCATACCTATATACATATATACGCCTCTTTATCTCCGGCGCGCAGCTACCGTCGTTATATATAAGAGCGCGAGTACACATAGTGGTCCACAGTGTCAACCCCTGGTATGAAGTTAGTAGCGGTGAGTAGTTTACATTACTTCTTAAACCTCCTCAATAATATGAGTATAATAACAAACGCAGCAATGTACATCGAAGTTGTTATCAATCGTAGTGGGTGAGAATTAGCCAATAGGCCCTCTGAGGGTAATCAGCTTAAAAATAATTAGACGGAACCCAAGAATTTAATGTTCATGGTCGTAGTTGGATTGTACCTACATTTTTTATCTATGTGAAATTGATGGTCGACGGACGTGGCTCGTAAAGAATTTTGTATTATGTTTTTGTAATAATAAAGTGCTCTGTATCGCGTAAAATGTCGGATGCGATCGTGGCCAAAGGTCAGCCAATTCCCGGTGACCCGGAGAAAAAAGGGTGGCTATTCAAGTGGACAAATTACCTCAAGGGTTACCAACGAAGATGGTTCGTGTTGTCCAACGGATTGTTATCGTACTACAGGTAAATAAAATGAGTTAATAAGACTTTTATTCTTTGCCTATTACACCAAATAACTATATTTAAAATAGGACTAGATATCAAAACGTAATCAGTGATTTTTCATCATTAACATTGTTAACATTATCACGTAGTAGTGTCCTCACATATGAGTGCTAAAAATCCATATTAGAATCCAATTTTTAGGTCTGGTAGTAGTGTAGGTATATTTTGTTTGTTCTACGCTGCTGACTAAGTACTGCATGCTATGAAACTATACATAGTTTAGGTCTCAGGCTGTCTTTTTCTGGTTTGTATATTTCTCAATATGTTTGACAGTGACAGCTGATCTCAAGGACACAGCCAAAGGAAATACTGCAACTTTAAGATGTAGTAATTATATACTAGCTTGGTATACATTAGTATTTGTTAGGAAATTTTAATTATCATCTCGTTAGTTACACACACTTAATTATAGTTAGGTACTTTTAATCTGACCCCAGAAATAATAATTAGGTTTTTGAAATGACTCTATAGAACTTAATCTACCGATTTGCTATTACAGCTGGTTTTTTATAAGACTGATGTAATTCATCAAGATGATTAGTAAGGTCCGGTAACTCTGTTGATAGTGGCAAAAACATGAGATTTTAAGTGAAGCATTATAATATACTAACTGATATTAAGCTGCAAGATTTTACCCCCACACATTCCTACATGCATAACTAACACTTGTGGCTTTACACCTGTTAAGAAATCTGCTCTTAGAAGATGTCGCTGTCCCCGGCAAATAAACAGATAACTGCAAAAAGTCCTAAAAAATGCCACCACATCGAAAGCTTTAATCTTTCTATTTCCTATATGAAATACCCACATAAATTTCAAGTCAATCAGCTCAATCATTACCATGTTAATATGTTTAAACTCGCACTCAATCAAATGCATTCATATTATTATTTGATAAAAGACACCTTGCTGTAAAACCCTGTCATAAAATTATTAATTTGATGTAGGACCCACTAGCGTGAAGGTCACTGTACAAGTATGTTCTCATACTAATTGCAAAATATATTGTGTTATCATTAAATCAGGATGTGCTATAAAACAGCTGAACAATTAACACATTAATTAGCTGTGGCAGCATTTTTAAGAATTATCCCAGAGGTTGGAAATTAATTTTGTATGGAAAAATACTTTGACAAAACATAACATTTGTGTTTTTTAGCACTTTCATTCCGACCTAAAAACACAGATGCTGTGTTTTCCGCAGTCAATGTGTTAACTACTTGGTCACTATACTATACATATACTTAATAAAAATATTTTTATTATTGGAGTTTAGATGAGGGATGAGCAATCAGTCGAATGCACAATGGGCTGGTGACATAAAGAGAGTAGGAGGTAGCTTGATGAGGACAGCAAAAATCAGAGAAGGGAGACCTATGCTCAGCTGTGGGTAATAGAAGGCTGACAATGATTATTGGGGGGTTGTTTTGGGGAGTTTTATTTATTTATTTAGTTTATTTGGGACAATTAACAGCTACACACTACAGCTTACAAAAACAACATAATAATATAACTAATATAAATGTGTAGCCTACTTCATTATCCACATATATGTTATGGAGTAGGGTACACCTTGTAGTTACAATAACTCGCTTGTTACTTATTTACTTAAATTAAATAGAACATCGGAGACCAATTTCTTAAAACTAGAGGCGGACAGTGCAAAGATATCTATGCGTTCAAAGTATGTGTTATAGGCAGTTATAAGTTGATATAGAGGGGCACGTTTTCCAGCATTTGTTCGACACCGAGAAGTAGTGAACAATCTACCAGGTCTAACTGAACGTCTTTGCACTGTGCGCGGGACACTATAACATAATTTACTTGTGAGATCTATGCAATCATACTTATTATTACAAAGATTATAAATTGTTGCTGCTCCCAGAAGCAATCGTCTATGATATAAGCTTAAAGTTTTATATTTGCTAAGAAGTTGTACATATGTTAATTTTTCGTGGTGACATCTATAATGCATGGTTTTGTAAAATTTATTTTGCACTCTCTCTATTGAGTCTTTATATTTATTGTATAGTGGGTTCCAGATACAAGTTGCATATTCTACTTGGGGTCTTATAATTGTGTTAAATAAGTATATATAAGGGAGTTTATACTCCAAGAGAACAAATTGCCCAAATCACAAATGTAGGTTGTGTGGACACTGACAACTTCTGTTCCAAATTCAGCAAGGCATATCTTTTCATATTGTTTCACTGCCAAGCTGTCATTATGATGCATGATGTTCAGTGCCGGCGTTAGGGTAGGGCGCGGTTGGGCGACCGCCCAGGGCGCCGGATAAAAGGGGCGCCACAGGCTCTATAATGGGGTGCCCGTGGCGCCCAGAAAAAAATCCAGGAATTTTTCCTTTTTCGTTTGGGTTGAATTGCTTTTTAGGGGGCGCCGTAGAAATCTCGCCCAGGGCGCTGGTAATGTTAAAACCGGCCCTGATGATGTTCAGTGAAGCCAGGGGAGTGATTTATCCCGCCTACTAGGTTTAGTATGCTTACCTACGGCCACATTGTCGCTTAACAACACCCGATATCGTGGTCAAAGGCTAACCTGTCATAAATAAAAAAAAATTGAGATTACTAATTTTTTGTCTTAAATTTATTTTAAAAATATTAGTATGTACATTAGTAACTAGTAGCGAGTAGTCAACGTTTCATGTCCAATGGTCTTACCTGCCCTTCTGCTGAAACTAGATACAGTATATTATACACTACATATCATAGGCGGATCCAGGGTTTCGGTTTTCGGGGGGGGGGGGGGGGCTTGGCCCCCTGCCCCCCCCCTAAATCCGCCTATGCTACATATAATAAAACAAAGTCGCTTCTCGTGTCTGTCTGTATGCTTAAATATTTAAACTACCCAACGGATTTTTATGTGTTTTTTTTCAATAGATGGTGTTTCAAGAGGAAGGTTTACAACATATCTAATATAGGTACATAATATACTAGATCAACACTGTTAATTTTCTATTAGGCGCTACGAAGTGCGCTCAGTTCCACTAGTCAGTTATAAATTGTTTTAAATTCCATTATTTGTATTCCAGAAACCAAGCGGAGATGGCGCACACATGCCGCGGCACGATATCGCTGCTGGGCGCGCTCATCCACACCGCCGACTCGTGCACGTTCGTCATCAGCAACGGAGGCACGCAGACCTTCCACATACGAGCTCATGACGAGGTCGAGCGACAGAGCTGGGTCACCGCTCTCGAGCTCGCCAAGGCGAAAGCTATGTTAGTATATAAAATAATTGGGGTTTATATACTTGGAATAAGGGTAGGGGGAGGCCTTTGCTCCGCAGTAATTTTATTTTCTTGCCACTCGGAGCCAGCTAAGCGCACACCTGAATCTTCTGAAAATTTCAAAATTTTCTCGGCGCTCGCAACGAGCTGCTCACAAATACTCATGAATCGTTTAGAGTTAAAAAGGTGTAAAATATACAAGATAGTAAGAATACTCTAAAAAAAACCAATTTTAAGTTTGAAAAAAATTTTTGCCGACCCCCCCCCAAAATCATGATCTGGATCCGCGATCATGGACGTATAGCACTGGGCCGCGGACGCTACAATCTAGTATCTATATGTAAGGTTGTGTACAGAATAAGATTCATATTTTCTTAAAATAGGGAAGAGTTTGCCCATGATTCGTCTCCATTACAAGATCCATTCTTAATTCTTGACATTCAGCTCCTCTTTTATTTTCACTCCACGTCTTGAAATTACCACGACCAAGACTGAAGCAAAAACCCAGAGAAATCTTATTAACTGTGTAAATGAAAGTGACGAAAATATACAGCTTTCTTTAACCAATGAAATGGTTTTAAAATCAAACTACCTTGTAGATAACTTCCAAGAACATAGAAGTTTCTTTAATTCTCTAGATGCCTGAGATAGATTGACTATCTTTCGAATTGATGCCACATGCACAAGATGAGTGGCGAGAGATAATGAACTGATATTTATTACTACATATCATGACTCATCCTCACTGGAGTATGTCATGGCAAACCATTCATCTGGCAGGAAATTTGATTGTAGATAGAATACCGATGCGCAAATCCTTACATAGTAGGTATGAAACTAAGTTGCTTCCAATCTTACTAATATTATAAACGTGAAATTTTGTAAGAATGGATGTCTGGATGTGTGTTTGTAACTCTTTCACGCTTAAACGGGTGGACAGATTGAGCTGAAATTTGGTATACAGATAGCTTAGACCCTAGAATAACACATAGGCTATAGAAAAGCGGCGTAAAACCGGGTCGCAGCTAGTCATCTATAAGCTTAGATTTTTTAAGAGTTTTCGAAACACCAAAATTAATAGACACAACATAACATTCTGTGTAGTGTTTTCAGCCCAATGTGTAACGTGGGCTGATTAATTGTGTTAATTTATTGCATAATCAGCTTCAATATTGTATTCTAATTTACTATTGCTATTCTGTAGAAAACACACACCTGATTTGGAAATATGTGTTTTCAGGTGTTTTAAGAATGGCAGTGAACATTGGGCACAGTGCCACTGTGCACTCGGCACAACTAAAATTATACAAAAACAAGTGAAATTTTAAAAATACTTTTTAAAAACAAGCTTTAATTATCATTACCATCTTGCATCATATAGTACTCGTCAAGACGAATCAAATGAGCCCAAACTCGATGGGGTTGCGTTGTTTAATGACAGAGTTCCTATAGCCACCTTCCAGCTCCATCATCAGATCAGCTCCATGTCATAATAATATTGCATTGTCATCCGATTTACACACGCATGCAAATTTTCAGCTCAATTGGAAACCGGGAAGTGGGTCAAATCAAACTTGCAAGATTTGATTACAGACAGACAGACAGACAGACAGACAGACAGGTGAAAGTAATATAAAGCTTGTAACAAAAGAACACGTTATGCGTAATGTAGTAAGTTTTAAGAACTACCTACCTGCGCCCAGTTTAATCCGCCATTTACCAAATTTCAGCTCAATCCGTTTAGCAATTTAGACGTCAAGAGGTAACTATATCACACACATCCATACTTTCTCATTAATGGCGAAAGCACGCGCCGAACGAATCGAATTTTGAATTCTTTATATGAAATCGAAAGAAGATTTCCTATATCTACAAACATTCTTTCGGCGCGGTCGATGCGGATAGATGTGCGAGCACCATAACAAGTACATACATAATTTATAAGTACCTACGTAAAGTTCTTACATAAGAAGTAGTGAACGCCCCACCTCCCATGGTCTTACCTGCTGCTTTTTGACGTACAGGGAGCAGCTGGCTAAAATGTACATGCGACTGCATTATTAGTGGTGGTGGTACTATCTAACAGTCAACTTGTTCCAGTCGAGCGCAAGAATCAGACGACGACGATGATCAGATGGACGGCACCGTGGCCACCGGCGGCGGCGAGGGAGAGGGCGAGGACGCGGGCGGCATCGCCCGAGAGCTGGCCGCACGGTTCCATGACCTGAGAACGTGCTCCGAGCTCGTGGCACGACACGGCACCGCACTACAGAGGTCGCTAGTCGACTTGGAGATACCGCCCACAGACACTACGAAACAAGTGTCTGAGAGGGCCACGCTGTTTAGGATATCGTGCAATGCTATGATGAATGTAAGTTGTTTTATTTAATCAACTGGTGTGTAATGTCACGTGCTTCGAGCTCGTGGCTAGGCACGGCACCGCACTACAGAGGTCGCTAGTCGACTTGGAGATACCGCCCACAGACACTACGAAACAAGTGTCTGAGAGGGCCACGCTGTTTAGGATATCTTGCAATGCTATGATGAATGTAAGTTGTTTTATTTAATCAACTGGTGTGTAATGTCACGTGCTTCGAGCTCGTGGCTAGGCACGGCACCGCACTACAGAGGTCGCTAGTCGACTTGGAGATACCGCCCACAGACACTACGAAACAAGTGTCTGAGAGGGCCACGCTGTTTAGGATATCGTGCAATGCTATGATGAATGTAAGTTGTTTTATTTAATCAACTAGTGTGTAATGTCACGTGCTTCGAGCTCGTGGCTAGGCACGGCACCGCACTACAGAGGTCGCTAGTCGACTTGGAGATACCGCCCACAGACACTACGAAACAAGTGTCTGAGAGGGCCACGCTGTTTAGGATATCGTGCAATGCTATGATGAATGTAAGTTGTTTTATTTAATCAACTAGTGTGTAATGTCACGTGCTTCGAGCTCGTGGCTAGGCACGGCACCGCACTACAGAGGTCGCTAGTCGACTTGGAGATACCGCCCACAGACACTACGAAACAAGTGTCTGAGAGGGCCACGCTGTTTAGGATATCGTGCAATGCTATGATGAATGTAAGTTGTTTTATTTAATCAACTAGTGTGTAATGTCACGTGCTTCGAGCTCGTGGCTAGGCACGGCACCGCACTACAGAGGTCGCTAGTCGACTTGGAGATACCGCCCACAGACACTACGAAACAAGTGTCTGAGAGGGCCACGCTGTTTAGGATATCGTGCAATGCTATGATGAATGTAAGTTGTTTTATTTAATCAACTAGTGTGTAATGTCACGTGCTTCGAGCTCGTGGCTAGGCACGGCACCGCACTACAGAGGTCGCTAGTCGACTTGGAGATACCGCCCACAGACACTACGAAACAAGTGTCTGAGAGGGCCACGCTGTTTAGGATATCGTGCAATGCTATGATGAATGTGAGTTGTACTAGCATCTCTACTTTATTATATCAACAAGTTTGTAATATTACGTGCTCCGAGCTCATAATCCGGCGTGGCACCGCCCTACAGAGGTCGCTAGTCGACTTGGAGATACCGCCCACAGACACTACGAAACAAGTGTCTGAGAGGGCCACGCTGTTTAGGATATCTTGCAATGCTATGATGAATGTAAGTTGTTTTATTTAATCAACTGGTGTGTAATGTCACGTGCTTCGAGCTCGTGGCTAGGCACGGCACCGCACTACAGAGGTCGCTAGTCGACTTGGAGATACCGCCCACAGACACTACGAAACAAGTGTCTGAGAGGGCCACGCTGTTTAGGATATCGTGCAATGCTATGATGAATGTAAGTTGTTTTATTTAATCAACTAGTGTGTAATGTCACGTGCTTCGAGCTCGTGGCTAGGCACGGCACCGCACTACAGAGGTCGCTAGTCGACTTGGAGATACCGCCCACAGACACTACGAAACAAGTGTCTGAGAGGGCCACGCTGTTTAGGATATCTTGCAATGCTATGATGAATGTAAGTTGTTTTATTTAATCAACTGGTGTGTAATGTCACGTGCTTCGAGCTCGTGGCTAGGCACGGCACCGCACTACAGAGGTCGCTAGTCGACTTGGAGATACCGCCCACAGACACTACGAAACAAGTGTCTGAGAGGGCCACGCTGTTTAGGATATCGTGCAATGCTATGATGAATGTAAGTTGTTTTATTTAATCAACTGGTGTGTAATGTCACGTGCTTCGAGCTCGTGGCTAGGCACGGCACCGCACTACAGAGGTCGCTAGTCGACTTGGAGATACCGCCCACAGACACTACGAAACAAGTGTCTGAGAGGGCCACGCTGTTTAGGATATCGTGCAATGCTATGATGAATGTAAGTTGTTTTATTTAATCAACTAGTGTGTAATGTCACGTGCTTCGAGCTCGTGGCTAGGCACGGCACCGCACTACAGAGGTCGCTAGTCGACTTGGAGATACCGCCCACAGACACTACGAAACAAGTGTATGAGCGGGCCACGCTGTTTAGGATATCGTGCAATGCTATGATGAATGTAAGTTGTACTAGCATCTCTACTTATATCAACTAGTTTGTAATGTTACGTGCTCCGAGCTCTTAGTCCGGTGTGGCACCCGGCACCGCCCTACAGAAGTCACTAGTCGACTTGCAGATACCGCTCACAGACACCACCGAATAAGTATCTGAGAGGGCCAAGGTGTTTAGGATATCGTGCAATGCAAGTAAGTATGAATGTAAGTTGTACTAGTAATTTTTGGATATAATGTCCTGAGAGGGCAGCCATGCAATGCTCAATCCATTTCTACTCTATATTGACCAATCACATTGCTGGGATGGAGATGTCAAAATGTTTCATTTGCATTGTGATTGGTCAATAATTACACTGGTCTACATATTAACTGGTTTGTGATTTGTATAATATCTTCTGAGCTTGTGGCCTGGCATGGCCCAAGGCCTGTGCGTTTCTAGAATAGCACTATTAACACTTTAACTGCGGAAAACTCGAAAGCAGCGTTTTTGAGGACCAAACGTGGATGCTGACGCACAAAAACGTCGTGTTTTGTTAACTTTCCGTCACTGTGAATAGTAGTTTAAAAAGCCGCCTCAGCCAAGGTGTTAATAAAGTAAATGTTTTTTTTATACAAAGAAGTAAGAAGACGAGCAACACCCTCTCCTGATGGTGAGAGATAACGTTGCCCATAATTAGTACAGTGCAACCCAGGATTCTACAATGATGTTAACGTTGTGCAGGCGTGTTCCGAGTTCATGAGCGCGGCGGCGGCGTCGAGCTCGCGCATGGGGCGAGCTCTACAGCACGAGCGCGAGCAGAAGTTGCGCTTGCAGGAGGTCGTGGAGCAGCTGGCCCGCCAGCACGACAACTTGGAGAAAACTGTCACCGCTCGTAGCACTTCACAGGCTGGTAAGTCACTTGTTAAATTTGTATTTGTAAATTGACTTAAATTAAACTGGGTTAAAGCTTACGTCTTTTGACTCTTGAGTAACAGGCGTTGATACAGTGCATGTAGAATTTTACATCATTGTGGAATCTTAGGCACTGCACTGATTACGGGCACCATTAAACAGTAGCGAAGCTTGAGCGTGTGGTCAGCAATAGGGTAAAACGGGGGTGGGACTTTAATAGGTCGGCCTTATCGTTTTTAAAGCTGGCTCAAACATTACTGGCGGTCGGCGGTTAATAAGTCCCGGCGCTACACGCCGCGTCGAGTTAAAATACTGGCAAATGAACGGAACTTACTACATCTTAGAAGTAGAAGTTCAGCGTGAAACGGAACGGAATTCACAGTTGTCAATTGACTGTCAACGTCAAAATGTCATAAAAATTAAAAGTAAAAAATCGAAAAGAAATTATTGCGAATGGGAATGGGGCTTGTCAAAATAAATTTCCCAAATCTTTTGTGATTTCTCGACGATAAATGGTTGCAAATGTGTAAAATACATAAAAATTTGTAGTATTCATTGAAAATATACCATAATAATAGTTTTTTGGTAAAAGTGCTTAAGATTTTTTATATTGTCCTGCAATCGTAGACAAGATTTTGGTGATTTCAAGGTTGTATTAGTTTCCTGAGCATTTATGCAGTAATTGGTTGTGTTCGTTTATTTAATTAACGTCTGCCGCGTTAAATGTATTGCTTAATGTCGGGGCGACTATTGCCGTCTGAGTTATTGTAGTTGTAATTTCGATTTTGTAATAATAATTGAACTGTGCGCGTCTATATGTGATCTTGGCCTTGTATGGTGCTAGCTTTGGATTGTGATGTATATTTATTTAATTTTAAAGTCGTAAATGATGCTAATTTGAGTTCGACATCGGCGAGATGGGCGGTAAGTTACGGCAAAATGCATTGGAATGCCATCATTGAATGCTTCACCAAAGCTTTGGATTTGGGCAATGGGACCTTTGAAATTGGAAGCACTGCATCTGTCACTAGTTACTAAGCGGCGAGGTGTGTGATTCACAAGTGCCAGTTTGCCACTGTGTGCAATATAGGGGCATAATATACAGTATGTTATTATCACTGCTTCATAGCCATAACAATTCTTATGCATTATTCATGCATGAAGGTCTCATTCTTGAGGTTCAATACATTTTTTTTTTTCATTGTAGGTGAACATTAATAAAATTGTTTGAAGCAAGAGATGACCAGCACTCTGAGCACTTTGCAATGGTGCTATGATTACTTAGTTAACACTATATACACCTATATTCCTTGGAGTGAAAATGAGCAAAGTGATACTAGATTTACCTCTTATAAGTATATTGTGAATTATTTCTTATTCATTATGTTGAAGTGTCATCTATTTTACTTGTAGTTTGCAGTAAATTGATATTACTTTATCAAAAACAACTTACTTGAAATATCATACTGACATTTCCTTTTTTAAAGCAGGCCACAAAGAGTGATTTATTTTCCCAGTTGGCAGAATCTGTCTTGTGTAAATTGGGATGTATTTGCTAATATTTTATTACCAAATGTGTTGAAATGTCAATTCTAAAGATCTAAAGATAGTTTCGAGTCATCTCTAAACAATATACTTTGCATTTCATTCTTTGTTCACATTAACATTTTCTAGAACTTGTAAATGTTTTAAACTAACAAAAAACTGCACATATAGATAAATATTAGTAGTATGTTATGTACCTACTATATACACACAGGTATAGTCACAAGTTTCATATTAGAGTAGGTCCTTTGTTCAGTTCACATAAATAGATATGTAAATAAGAAGTAGACTTTGTTGTTTGATAACAAATGTGATAATAAATGTTGGGTATACCATAACAATTACATCATTTATTTCATCTACTGTTAATTCACTAGTAGATAAATTTAAATGATCTTACTTTCACTAAATTATAAATGTTACATGTTACTAATATATTATAAACATGAATGTTGTAAGATGTATGGATGTCTGAATTTATGTTTGTTACTCTTTCACGTCTAAATGGGTGAAGCGATTGAGCTGAAATTTGGTATAGAGATAGCTCAGACCCTGGAATAACACATAGGTTACAGTACAGCGGGTAAAACTGCTGGGTGCAACTAGTGATAATATAAAACCAAGAGATGATGGTATGAGAAGCCTAAGCTTGTTTGTTATTTGGTTCTCTGACCTCTCACTTTACATATTTTAACAATTCATGTATTAAAACTTTATATAGACCTTTACTTTGAAAATGTTGCAATATATTGCATTATATATATATATACAAGGACTTTGTACAACTGTCATAGATGTAAATAATACTCTTATTCTAATGGATTGTTATATATCAGTAAATTTCAATTTAATGTTAGCTCTTCTAATAAGAAAACGAGCAAATAGATGCATTTGCTTAAAAAATACTTATAAAAACAATGTCATCAACAATAAGCATTTCAAACAAAAAGATGTCTTTATAATTCCAACAATTACGTTCAAGCAAGGCCTTAACTTGCCAGCAATGTTTTAATGAGTCACAATGATGAGGTCATGATGTTGTAGAATGGATCAAATAATGTTTAAATTGTATTAAAGTTTCAGGTGTTTCTGAAAAACAATCTTATTTTGGGTAAATTCATATTTTGCTGAAAAGCAAAATTAACTGCATTGTGATAAGTCAAAGATGGAAATTATCTATACTGACAGACACAGTAACACATAATAAGCTACTGCCACATTATATAAAGTACCACATTTTATACAAAAGAAATTCTTTATTCTTATTCTTTAAGATATACATTAATAATTCAGGGTCCAATCTCCATCAATCTAGTCTTAAACTGTGTGCCAAATAATTGACTTGAAAAATGGTATGGAAGTAGCCTATGTAATACATTGCCTACTTTTCAGTGGCTTAAACTGCTTAGAGTCTTAACTAGAGTATAATCAATGTTTGTCCAACAGGGGGTAACGGCACAGGGCAAGGCAACGAGACGGAAGATGAAGACCACGAGTTCTTCGATGCCATGGAAGAGGGTGTCACAACAACCGCCGATGACAAGACGTCCTTTACTATAAAAGTTCCTGTAAGTAAGCATGTATGTCCTTATGATACTTACATAATAATGTATAAAAGGAAAATATTTAAAAAATGCAATCCTCATGAGTTTCTTGCTCGTTATTCTCTAAAGGTGTCTTGCGAACGAGCAGTAGAGTGTTAAAATAGAAAAATGTAAAATTGACTTGCAAAAGTGCTCCAATGTAGCCTATTTGAATAAATGAATTTTGAGTTTGAGTTTGTGACTGACCGTGTCATCTATGCACAGCTCAAACAGGATGATTATTTTGAAATTGTGCACACATACATGTTATGAATGCTCTGGTAACTCAAAATTAACTTTTTATAATTCAAACCATAAATAAATAGACAAATTTATGTTTCCAAAAACTAGCAGGGAAGCATTGTTGCGAGCATAAATTAGTTTAGAATACTATGAATGAAAATATTACGAGTCAGTCAAACTGGCACCAAGTCTGTGGGATGACAGTTTAACTTGACAGCAAGACTTGTGATAGCGCGGACGAATTGCTTCGGCGTACCCACTGCCCCGGGATTATAACGTCCCGCAGGAACATCCCCAGGTTTTAGTGGGTATCCCCGCCGCGCCCATCTTCGGCGGGGACGGGTACATTTCGCCCTACGCCCAGAGTGAAGATGCGTAAACCATTTTCCAATATTAAAAAGGGACCTAACTGTTTTATTATTACCGAAGTGACATCCATTTCACACTGACAGGAAACGAGTCGCAAAACATCACGAAAGTTGCCCGATACGTCGCAACACTCATTATGCATACATAATTAACTTGAAGACCGTAACTAGTTTCATTGCTAATCTAGATTAGGAGATAAAAATACGGTGATGTTGAAGGTTACAGGATTTGAGAATTTCTTTTTATATTTATAACTTGAATATGGATATATGGAGAAATGAGTCACGATTCATAACCTTATTCGTAAGGCAATAGAGTTTCTTATGAATAAACATTTTTGTATAGATACAGACGCAAAAAAGAACAGTTTTAAGTTTATTCAAGTTCAGACTTGGCAAGTGACTGTGAAGATCTGAATTGGTGTGTTTTTCTCAAAGGTCAAGTTTGAATCGTTTTGTTTATCTAGCAAATAAATAATAAATACCCTTTGGTAATGTCAATTTGTATTTATCTCTCTTGTCCACATTTGTTAGTGTTTATAGTTTTATATAGAACATAGGCTTATTATCAAAAAGATAGGACATTGGATTTGTTTTGTTTACAAAGTCTTTACTATTTGTATGACAAAACATAGAATCGGTGACAAATACAAGACAGGATGTTATTACTAAAAAAATATGTAAGTAGTGGATAAAGGGAGTGAATATTCAAACTAAGTAAATGCCTAGATGAGTTGCAAAGATATAATGACGGTCATGTTATTCTACTATGTAAAGTGTTGTATCATAATGACAATATACAATGAATTTCTAACGAGAAACTGATATGACCTAGACAGACCTAACAAATTACAAGTTATCAGTTATAATTGTCTGAGTTAGGAACAGTCATGTTGATAATTTAGTATTCTTTTAATAGTTAGTCTAACAGTCTTACCAATCATGTCCTTACATGGATATTGTAGCATTTACATAAAATCATGCTCAATAAGGATGTGTCCAAAAAGATTTAAGTTTGTTAGGTTTTTTTTTTTTAGTTATTGGTTATGTTTTTTAGTTATTTTAAAAATAGACAGGTATTTTTTGCTTTGTAGATTTAAGAAATAGTGGCTGATATATACATATTATAACGCATGAAAGTGGCTTAGTGGGGGCTGACATGACGTCAGTGTTCAGTTCATTTTAAACAAAGCTGTGACGAAGCACGTCGACCCAAAAACTCACAAACGATATAATAACGATATCTCAGCAACTTTTATTGTACATATTTACAAACCAACATACATATCGTATTTTTTTTATGGATTAATTAGATTTCTTTTATCTTGTCGACCCCCATCCCATCCCTATTTACGTAAATTACTATAAAGTTTACATCAATTATTATAGTTTACATTAATTAACATAGAGTTTACATGAATTACCATAGAGTTTACATGAATTAATATAGAGTTTACATGAATTAACATAGAGTTTACAAGAATTAACATAGAGTTTACATGAATTAATGTAGCATTTACATGTAACTTGACATTTAGCCTCATACATCGTGTACGTCATTTACAGGTGAATAGGAAAGCTAAAGTGAAAAGCGGCGAGAGCTCGGATGAATCAGAGGGCGAAACGGTCACTGAAACTCAACAGGTCAGTACTTTTATCATATTAAAACCCTTTTACATTAGGTCTCGACGAATGCAGATAAAGTCGACTTTGACTGTTACCTGCTATCTAAACACCGAGAAAACTGTTACTTTACTTGCGACGTAGTGTGAACGAGCTCTTATTTTAGTGACAAAACTCGCGTAATATTCAATAAATTACCTGGTTCTTCCCTATATTATTATTATGTATTATACATATATACATATAAACCTTCCTCTTGATTACTGTATCTATTAAAAAATCCGCATCAAAGTCCGTTCCTTAGTTTTAAAGATCTATGCATAAATAAGGACAGACACCGAGAAGCGACTTTGTTTTATACTATGTAGCGATGTCCACTGATTTACGAAAAGCGGGATGTCGACAGAGCGGTGAAGTCCAAAGAGATGAGTATTTTGATGTTCAAATAATTCGTTCATATCATTTTAAATGTATGTTAGATAGAACATTACTAACTGTATCGACTTCACTCGTACTTTCGACGTACATAATATATCAGAGAGAAATTTCTTATGAAACTCAGACTTAGCTTTTTAACTATTTTCTTGTCTTTCGATCTGCTTTATTGAGATTATTATTACTAAAATCTAGAGTAGTATTTTCTTCCAGTTTGGGAGTGTGTCGATGTATGTTTATTAACTCATTTTTTTTAACCGATTGAACTAAACACATTATAGGCTCCTACTAGTAGGTGAAATTGCTGGGTTTTAGGTATGATTCCTGGCTGGGACAAATATTTGTATGATCTGCAGATATTTATTTACAGTCTGGGTGGCTTCCTATATCTAATAACTATTTGTTAACAAAATAAATGTATATAACTTTATCTGTTATGTAGCCATCATAACACAAGCATCGAGTTTAAGTTGGAGTTAAATTGCGCTTTGTGTTTTTTAACTATTAGGATTTAGACATAGAGCTAATGAATAAATTATACAGCTTTATTACATAACCCATGTGAATATTAATTTTCTTCTCTCCCTGCGTTTGGAAGAGACATATAAAATCAATAAGAAAAAACGATTTGCGATTTTACTAAGATCGCCTATTGTAACACTTATTTTTTATATTTTTACGTTCTTTTTTGTATAATAATAATAATTGGGGTTTATACTCCAACAGAACAGGTTTCCCTACTTACACTGTCAGAGTCAAATCACAATTTATAGGTTGTGTGGCGAACCTATATGTTGCAGTTTCAGGTCGCCGAGATTACTACAGGGCCTGCAACATGACCTAACGACTGCCTCCTACATATCTTATAGGAAACACCCGGGACCCACAGTTTTACGTGCCTACGGAAACACGGTAGCGGCACGGTATATTTTCTTATGTTTCAATAACATGTTATCTCTATCTATATGAGCGACAATGCGAATTAAAGGGTTAATAGTTAATGTTGATTGCAGGTAACATTTGTGGAGGACAAAGAGCGACCGGAGAGTACGATGGGAGGCGCGGAGGCGGCGCCGGGTAGCGCGACCGACGCGGACGGACCCGCGCCCGTCAAGGAAAAGGATATTATTATATGGGTAACACTTGCATTCTGATTACTATTCCAACAGGACTGAGGAGCGAGAGACCTTTGCTCAGTGGTGGGCTGAGGCTGAAATGCTTTGAACTATTGTTATATTATGTAATAAGAAAATCACCGGAGTTATCTATTTCCAATACTATACCGCTGTACTTACCTATAATTTTTTGCTGAGATCATCTCGACAGTTTCAGACAATTACGATATCCTTCATATGACTATATTATTATGTAGTGTTTCATAAGCACATATTTTAATATTAGTTAACACATTGAGAAAGCCTTCCATCAATAAATGTGATCTGCAGAAAAGGACTATGATGAGAGGGAGGACTATGTCCGGCTGTGCATCGAAAACTCCAGAGAATTGTGATCTTGAGTGTACGTTATAAAGAAAACTCGAGTAATGAACCATATTATTCGCTCAATTCCAGCCTCACGTATCGCAAGTACAGTCAGCGACAGTGGACGGTCACCCGCGTCGCATGCGGGTGCCGGACAAGCCCAACTATCCCCTCAGTCTGTGGTCCATCATGAAGAACTGTATAGGTATGTATATGTTGTGGCTAAACCTCGTAGTACGGCTACACATAATATGATAAGTTTAGCAGGCTTGTCTTAGGTGTAGCCGACCACTATCGGTTAATCTTGTATCCAAGTTATTTTCGCTATAACTAATTAGAAATCAGTCTTGTCCATTGTAGGATGACCGTCATAAAACATTGCATTTAGTATTCCGGAATTATGAATTTGTGAACTGTGTATGGACAAGTCGCACCTGGCGCATCGCCGACCGCTCCCGCGGCACAATTTCTTCAACAACAGATAGTTTCTTTGATAACTATTCCTAAACGATGTGTGTTGTGCAGGCAAGGAGCTATCAAAGATCCCGATCCCGGTGAACTTCAGCGAGCCGCTGTCGATGCTGCAGCGGCTGACGGAGGACTACGAGTACTCTGCCATCCTCGACCAGGCAGCCACCTTCAGCGACCCGGCGCAGCAGCTCGCCTACGTGGCCGCCTTCACCGTGTCCAGCTACGCCACCACTGCTGCCAGGTCACTCTAACTACTGTACACTGCCAGTACCGGGCCGGGGCAGCCGCCACCTGCAGCGACCCGGCGCAGCAGCTCGCCTACGTGGCCGCCTTCACCGTGTCCAGCTACGCCACCACTGCTGCCAGGTCACTCTAACTACTGTACACTGCCAGTACCGGGCCGGAGCAGCCGCCACCTGCAGCGACCCGGCGCAGCAGCTCGCCTACGTGGCCGCCTTCACCGTGTCCAGCTACGCCACCACTGCTGCCAGGTCACTCTAACTACTGTACACTGCCAGTACCGGGCCGGGGCAGCCGCCACCTGCAGCGACCCGGCGCAGCAGCTCGCCTACGTGGCCGCCTTCACCGTGTCCAGCTACGCCACCACTGCTGCCAGGTCACTCTAACTACTGTACACTGCCAGTACCGGGCCGGGGCAGCCGCCACCTGCAGCGACCCGGCGCAGCAGCTCGCCTACGTGGCCGCCTTCACCGTGTCCAGCTACGCCACCACTGCTGCCAGGTCACTCTAACTACTGTACACTGCCAGTACCGGGCCGGAGCAGCCGCCACCTGCAGCGACCCGGCGCAGCAGCTCGCCTACGTGGCCGCCTTCACCGTGTCCAGCTACGCCACCACTGCTGCCAGGTCACTCTAACTACTGTACACTGCCAGTACCGGGCCGGAGCAGCCGCCACCTGCAGCGACCCGGCGCAGCAGCTCGCCTACGTGGCCGCCTTCACCGTGTCCAGCTACGCCACCACTGCTGCCAGGTCACTCTAACTACTGTACACTGCCAGTACCGGGCCGGAGCAGCCGCCACCTGCAGCGACCCGGCGCAGCAGCTCGCCTACGTGGCCGCCTTCACCGTGTCCAGCTACGCCACCACTGCTGCCAGGTCACTCTAACTACTGTACACTGCCAGTACCGGGCCGGAGCAGCCGCCACCTGCAGCGACCCGGCGCAGCAGCTCGCCTACGTGGCCGCCTTCACCGTGTCCAGCTACGCCACCACTGCTGCCAGGTCACTCTAACTACTGTACACTGCCAGTACCGGGCCGGAGCAGCCGCCACCTGCAGCGATCCGGCGCAGCAGCTCGCCTACGTGGCCGCCTTCACCGTGTCCAGCTACGCCACCACTGCTGCCAGGTCACTCTAACTACTGTACACTGCCAGTACCGGGCCGGAGCAGCCGCCACCTGCAGCGACCCGGCGCAGCAGCTCGCCTACGTGGCCGCCTTCACCGTGTCCAGCTACGCCACCACTGCTGCCAGGTCACTCTAACTACTGTACACTGCCAGTACCGGGCCGGAGCAGCCGCCACCTGCAGCGACCCGGCGCAGCAGCTCGCCTACGTGGCCGCCTTCACCGTGTCCAGCTACGCCACCACTGCTGCCAGGTCACTCTAACTACTGTACACTGCCAGTACCGGGCCGGAGCAGCCGCCACCTGCAGCGACCCGGCGCAGCAGCTCGCCTACGTGGCCGCCTTCACCGTGTCCAGCTACGCCACCACTGCTGCCAGGTCACTCTAACTACTGTACACTGCCAGTACCGGGCCGGAGCAGCCGCCACCTGCAGCGATCCGGCGCAGCAGCTCGCCTACGTGGCCGCCTTCACCGTGTCCAGCTACGCCACCACTGCTGCCAGGTCACTCTAACTACTGTACACTGCCAGTACCGGGCCGGAGCAGCCGCCACCTGCAGCGACCCGGCGCAGCAGCTCGCCTACGTGGCCGCCTTCACCGTGTCCAGCTACGCCACCACTGCAGCCAGGTCACTCTAACTACTGTACACTGCCAGTACCGGGCCGGGGCAGCCGCCACCTGCAGCGACCCGGCGCAGGGTGACGATGCGTAACATATTTTCTTTCGTCGTGAGAATCACTGCTGCGATGACGCACTCAAGAGTCGAGCACACCTAATATAGGCCTAAGAAAACAATACCTTACAGTATATAATCCATATTTTGTCCCTATCTTTGGCTCTTATTTGTTCTGTTTTCTCTTATTCATAATATTGTATGATATTATTATATTCGTAATAATGATCGTGATTAGACTCTGACAATGTAACTAGAATACCCAACAGGCTTAGACAAGCATAAACGTAGTGACTATAACTAACGCACAAAAAATGTACTGTGATTACAGTCATTGTGGAAAAACGGACGACATTCCAGTAAATAGTCAAACCCCCTGTTCTGTTAGAGTATATCTCAATTAATTATAATTTTGTTTCTCAGTAACACTCAGTCCATTAGTAACCATATTAACATGAACATATAATGTGTTTCAGAACGAACAAGCCGTTTAACCCCCTGCTGGGCGAGACGTTTGAGTGCGACCGGATGGCGGACCTCGGCTGGCGCTCCATATCTGAACAGGCGAGTACTCTTACATTACCTTATATTATGTTCCTCATGTCATGCTACCTACGTCACACTCTTAAATCTTCCTTAAGAGCGTATATATCGAGTGACGCTCTCTCGCTCGCACAATTTGACGAATTTTGAAATATAAATTCAAGGAATTGATTTATTGAAAAATCCACTTTACAAGCCCTGCTTAATATTATTGCACACATTTTTAAAGTGTTTTCAGTGAGTTATATGAAAAATGACAAAATGACATTTTTTGAAAAAAAAAAAAAAAAAATTTTCAATATTTCTCCTCATCCCATTTTTTTTTTATATATCAAACTGAAAACACTTTTAAAATGTGTGCAATAATATTATGGAGGACTTGTATAGAGGAATTTTCAATAAATTAATTCCTTGAATTTATATTTCAAAATTCGTCAAATTGTGCGAGCGAGAGAGCGTCCCTCGATATATACGCTCTTAATAATAATTTGTCTGCAATAGCATTGTCGTACAAATAAGTTTCATATGCGTTTTTCTGGTTTTAACCTAATATCAATGTTATTATTGATATGTGCACAATCGACAAAAAGTTAACAACTAAATATTTAAAGAGAATATTGGAACAAAGAAAAAAATCGATGGATTGTTTTTTGGATATGTAATAGAGAAATAATTGAGAAAGCAAGTAATAGAGAATTTCAGGCACAACTAAGCTTAGCCAGCTGAAGGTGTATTTTACACAATATAATAAGGTTGAAATGACATTTGTTTTGGAGAATTTTATTTAGATCATTTGATTTAATTTATTTGTAATATGTATTTTTATATCCTTTCCTGTATGTCGCTAATCCTATCCGTTCCTATTCCTTAGTAGTTTTTAGTTTTATATCATTTTATAATTATACTTCCTGCCAGCACCTCGCCTTCCTTTATATGTCTGACCTCATTCCTTTATTGTTTTTTGCTTTTAAATGTCTCCTTAAATACTAATTAAATATAAATCTTTCGAGATAACTTATTATTACAAGTAGAAAATATTTTCTAATTGATCTGTCATATAAATAGTAAAATATTAGATACGTGTTTTTGTTATGTAATTAAAAAAAGTCTGAGATATTATGACACTTAAGTTTTTGGATTTGCTGTACGCAGTGACGCAGTTGCCTACCTACCGAGCAACTTTATTGCGTTACGTTTTAACCGTTTTTTAAATCTACACAACAAAAAATATGTGTTATGTGCACATTCAACTTGTTCACACGCTTGCGCCCGCACTCGTTGAATGTCACTTTAAACGCGAGCATGTGAACTCAGCATTACAGATTTTCAATAATATACGTGCGGAGACATTTATATACCCTATTGCTTCAAAATTGTACCAAAAATTCAAATCCTACACATATATTTTGGCAACATTTTCGGCCCGTTTGATAACCGGTGGTGTACTCGTACGGTCAGGTGTCGCACCACCCGCCGATGGTGGCGCAGCACACGGAGGGCGCCGCGGGCTGGGCGTGCTGGCAGGAGTTCACCATGACCACCAAGTTCCGCGGGAAGTATCTCCAGGTCATACCCCTGGGCGGCGCCTCGGCCATGTTCACTGCTTCCGGCAACAAGTACACTTGGAGGAAGGTAACTGCTCACTGTGTTCCTGTAATTGCTGCTTTTCTGTGATTATGAGTGTTACAGCGAGTCTGGGATGCTATCTGTGGCAGACTTTTTTGTTAATTATAGCTGTGGGTGTTTGCTATTTGAACGGGCGCACGCGTCAGTGATTGCAAAAGTTTGAATAGAAAGGTCAGTAAAATTGATTTATTTAAATGCAAACATCATTGCGTCGTGCAGATCAGCAATTCAATGTAAAAAAGGTGAGTTATCGAACGGAACGGAGGTTAATCGACATATGAGGTTCAAATAAACCTCGGTTGATATCACCATACTGGATATCCACTAAGGTTTGTTTGCAACACAAAGACCACCAAAGCGCGACGTTTCAATAAACATACGTTATCCAACGCAATTTTCCTGGGTAAAAATGAGTAGCAGAGTGACCGGGTCACAACCCGGTCACTCTGCTACTCATTTGTACACACTTGTAGGAATTTATGCACGTCTGCTTGCAGACGAAATATGTTGTATCGAGACATAGGTATAATTAAGAACTGTACCAAAACATGTATTTCCTGCAAATAAACAATTTGATTAGGCATTCCCTAGCTCTGCTCGCTTTTCCTGGTGGCTTACGACCGAATCCGGATCTCGCACGAAAACTTGCCTCTTGGCCTCTAAGAGCATCGGCGTTACGTAGTATGTGTGTATGGTCAGTAAAGCTGACCCCATACTGAGCGACTCGCGAGCGTGCGCTCGACGGCACCGGAGTAACTGACATGACGGTTAAGGAACTCCGAGCGACACATAAATAAAGCGCGGTGCAGGTAGACTTCCTTTGCAGGAGTAGTCTAGGTGGGTACCCCAACAGTGCCAGTTATTCTACCGCCTGAGCAGTGATGTGCAAACATTACTGTGCTTCGGTAGGAGGGCACTGTTGCTAGTGAAATTACTGGGCTAAAGAGTTAACATCTTATGACTCTTGAGAAAGAAGCGTTGGTTCAGTGCTCCTAGAATTTCACATCATTGTGCACTAAGTAGAACTGTACTGATTTTGGGAGCGTTATCTCTTAACATCAGAAAAGCGTCTTGCTCGTCTTCTACTTCATGATATAAAAAAAGGTGGTGCACCACCCGCCTACTATGGTGGTGTACGCGGAGGGTGCCAGCGGTTGGAGCGCCGCGCAGAACTTCTCGCTCGCCAGCAGGTTCCGCGGGCAGTACGTCACCATCGCACCCGACACCGACAACTATGTCACCTTCACTAGAACCGGGAACAACTACCACTTCCACAGGGTAACTGGCACTGACAATGTAGGTTTGTAGAGTATAACAGACTGGTATATTGTCTCATCATATAGCGTTCAACACTGACAACCTACATTTGAGGAACAACTATTATAAACCGGGAACAACTATCACAAACAGGGAACAACTATTACAAACTGAGAATAATGATAACTTTGACTGGAGATTGAGATTATTGACGCTGTCCGCTGTAGTATATATATACTAGCTTACCCGGCAAACGTTGTTTTGCCATATAAATAATTTCCTAGTAATTTCTAGTGTAGACAAAAAATAGCTTACTTATTGGAAGTATGTATGTATGTTAGAATGTGTATATTGTATGTATGTAAGAATGTGGTATATGCGTGAAATAAGCATTATTTTATGAACAAAATTTTCAAACGAAAGTAAAAAATTAAATTTTATGAAAACATTGTCTCTTATAATTTTTTCATACAACCAATATTTCCATTGACATTTCAAAATAAAGATTCATAATGATTGATTTTTTGGAAACTATGAAAATCTTAATTGTTCAATTACGTTTTTTTTAATAAAATTAAATTAAAATTACCTTTTTATAAGATCAACAACATTTTCGATATAAATAAAAAAAAGTATACTTACAACACAAAATCCGTTGTTATTGGAAGCTCGTGTCACGTGTTGAGTACTTTTGAGGTTATAAAATCACTTGATTAACTAATCGTGCAAAATACACTCAAAATTGATAATTTAATTATTATTGATAAAATAGGAATGATTAAAAGTTAATATGAGAGTTACACTGAGATAGCAAAATAATAATTGTCAACGTTACTACTACACTTGATGCATAAACAATAATGATGGCCGACAACTGTGTAGGGAGTGAGAAAGAAAGGAGACCGGCTTCGTTCTCATCCCTAGTCCATGCTGTTTACTGGGTCAGAAGTGACACCTGTAGACATCTGGCGGGGATAACTAATTAAATGACGATTGATCAGTTTTCGACCGGAGAGGAAAAATGATTAAATTACTAAAATGGCTATTAAAAAATAAGGGTTGATCGTAGAAGGGTGAAAATTGAGGATTGTATGTATTTTTGTATGTTGTATCATAAAAAAATAGAAATTAAAAATTTTGTCTAAAAAATAAAATAAAAAATTTAGGGGTGGACTACCCCTAACATTTAGGGGGATGAAAAATAGATGTTGGTCGATTCTCATAGATACCGGATAAGCACAAAAAATTTCATCAAAATCGGTCAAGCCGTTTCGGAGGAGTATGGCAACGAAAACTGTGACACGAGAATTTTATATATTAGATATAGTAGTTCGTACAGAGTTGGGAATGACTATGGCTTTCTGAAGTAACTGCTCACTGTCGCTGTAGTATTGTAGAGTGCATACAGGTGGGTATATTTTGTTGTCATTGTAGCTTAGTTATAAAATCCGCTTAGTTATTTAGGTGTACAAAATTATAATACAATTGATGTGTTGCAAAAAGTATTCGATAGATTCTTTGAACAATTTTTTTATTAAAAAAAATTCTAATTATTTTCCCCTTTTTAAATTGACTTGTTATGCTAATGTGTCAGTGGTATGTACGTGTGTGTAATGTGTCAGGTGACGACGACGGTGCACAACATAATAGTGGGCAAGCTGTGGGTGGACAACCACGGCGACATGGACATCGCGGGCGACGCCGGGCCCGCCGCCGGCTACGTCGCGCATCTCAAGTATATGCCGTACGGGTACTTCAGCAAGGATGCGCAGAGGAAGGTCACCGGGGTCATCAAGGATCCTAACGGAGTGGTCGGTGTTTCTAACTATCTATGACGTGGTTTAGAGGAAGAGGCCGGCTTTTGTCTGCTGAGACGGGATGAAAAATGTACATGAATATTTTAGTATGGCGGAGATGATTATTAGTGGCTTTGTTGACAGCAGATAGCTACATATAAATTTTACTTTACAAAATAAATTAATATTTTATTTTAAATGTTGATGAGATGGTACTATATTTCATAATGTAGAATGATGTATTTGCAACACACCAAAAAAAAATACCGTCACATTCTGGTGCAGTCTCGATTTATTAAAAGCTGCCAACCAATATCGCAAAAAGTAAAAAGAGGGCACTTTTGTCGTGTTGCAGCCGCGGTACGTGCTGCAGGGGCACTGGGACAGCCGCGTGGAGGTGGCGCCCGTGACGAGCGCCTCCGCCGACAACACCGTGTGCAAGACGGGCAAGTTCGTGACGGCGTGGGAGCGCGTCCCCGCGCCGCCCGACGCCGACAAGTGGTACAACTTCACCGTGCTCGCCGCGCAACTCAACGAGCGCGAGGACGGCGTCGCGCCCACCGACTCGCGCCTGCGCCCCGACCAGCGCCTCATGGAGGAGGGGCTGTGGGACGAGGCCAACGCGGAGAAGCTGCGGCTCGAGGAGAAGCAGCGCGCGGCGCGGCGCGAGCTCGAGGCGGCCACGGAGGCGGCGGCGGCGCGCGGCACGCCGCCCCCGCCGCCGCCGCGCCCGCTGTGGTTCGCGCGCGAGGCGACCGCCGGCGGCGCCGCGCCGCAGCCGCGCCTGCGTCACATGTACACGCACCGCTACTGGGAGTGCAAGCGCCGCCAGGAGTGGGCCGCCTGCCCGCACATCTACTAGCGCCGCCGCCGGACACTTCTCTTGAGCGCTTGCGTCCCCGACCGACGGACGTCCCCTCGCCGCTTCCGGTCGCGTTCCGTCGTGGATAAATCTCATCGAGCTATTGTAATTATTGTAGGAAAAAGATCGCCGGCGTCCGCGGCGGCGCCCGGGTGCGCCGCGTCGCTCGCTCGACGACGGCCGCGGGCGCGTATTTTATTGCCTTATCGTAGGAGCGATAGATGTCTGATTAAGTGTTATGACGGCGCGGTCGAGCCGCCGGACGTTGTCCACGAACTGCCCCTTTGACGGTGCGAGTGATGTTTGTGAATGTTATTTTATTCCTATCGCAGATAATCTCCATTTACAATATTTAAGTTCCCGCTGACCCCAGATCTTATATATTATGGAATTGATGTAGTATCAGTTTGTACCTTGAACTTGTACCTCGGTAGGTAACCTTAGAAATATTGTGCTCTTACAGAATGAAGAACGGGTGGTACTGAATGGAGTGTGTGAATAATCACTCGCTTCTCGACCATACAAATGTAGACAGCGAATGAGGTGTACAAATGTGTGGAGATGTATAACTAGTGCCTAGTTTAGTTTGACAACCCCCCGCGGTGGGCAGCATTAGACAGTTCGTAGAGAATGGTCCGACACCGCCCGACGCGATGTCACTAGTGATGCTGTATAAGTATTTTTAAGGTCTATTAAATTGTACATTTTCAAGTGGATGTAAGATAATTTTGTTAATATTTTTATTATAAATAGATATGTATTTGAATACAAAGCCATAAATAACATCTGTATCATGTTGATTATGAAAATAAAATATAATTTCACGGATATCTTGATTTTAATTTTCCATCCACCATACTGGTACCAACCAACGCAATCACAACGCGCCGGCGCGGTCGAAGAAGAACTCTGCCTCTGAGATACTTCAGATCAGTTAGATGCTCTTAAAATAATCAAACAGATAAAAACATTGATGGCCCTAGAAAACGCCGCTTCAAGGGGTGCCAGGGCAAGTCTAGTCCTCCGTATCTGGCGACGGCCCAAGCAGAGGTTTATGACAATCTGAGTTCTGAGACGCCCTTGAGCTAGTCGCCCACAATAAAAACCTTCGCATCGAGAGCCGCCCGCGCTCACACATTCGGTAAAGCTGTAGAGTGAGTCAAACTATTAGTAATCTGTGAGTCAGAGAGAAATAAATAGGCCAAACGCTATTCGGGCTACGCGCAAAATAGAATTCCGTAGTACTGGCAAAGAATAGAAACTATTACTACGTAACTGGCAAATAACCGCTATAGTTTTCCTGGAAAGTTCATGATTGAAACCAAATTCGTGATTTTTTTCAGTGTTTCAAACACTGAAAAAAACTTTTTTCAGTGTTTGAATCCCAGTTGTTCAGATTTTAGAGGGGGGCGCACAAAAAGTTTTATACAGAATATCTTTTTCTTAACAACCTGACTTATATAAGCCAAAAAAAATGTCATCCCCATCTTACATGTTTGGGAGATACCCTAAATTAATTAATTTAATATTTTTTTACCTCTGTGCAAAATCGTAGCTTTATAGTCTCTCCGCAAAACCGCGGACAGACAAAGCGAAACTATAAGGCTTCCTTGTTGACTACGGAAGCCTAAAAAACTACTGGGAATAAACGAGTGGAGACACCCCCTTATGCTGCTGTTCTATTATTTTTAAACTCTGGTTTGAAACTCTGTCAAGAGATAAGTTTTATTTTCATCAGATACATTGTGGCGGACAAGAGAATAGGAATCAACAGAAAACGAGAGTCGTGTATTTTCAACATTTTTATTAAGAAAACGGAAACAGTGAAAAAGTACATAACTGTAAATTGCAGTTGGTTACAATATTGTTTATTAAACAAATCTTTTACAGTTAAAATAATCTAAATTTTTACTCTCTTCTTAAAACAAAATAAACTTAACACAAAGAAATTATGGAAGCCTGAATGTTTAGAATAGCCAGCCCTTTTCCCTGAGGTATGGTAGAATAGTAACCTTTTTGCTTACGATATTATTATATTGATAGGAACAGTTGACTAGTCTGCAAGATGTACAGATATCATAATATGCAAGATTGCTAGTACACAGCATTCATTGTACAACAAATTTGAGTTTACTGGAGGTACATGGAATAATTATAATGTTGTTGAACTTAAATTACTAGCCCAAACCCATGTATGTCCATTTCGATTACATAATTGATTGTGGACGAAAGAAGCTCTAGAAAGCTTTGAATAGTGGCACATTTAATTATTTTTTTTACAAAATTGTTAATGGTTATGGGTTCTGTATTATATACACAGGGGCAATATCTCTGATAAGACAAAACATTAAAATGACACTTAATTTGACAACAAAAAATATTTAAAGCTTACATTTTTATAATATTAAACCATTGTTTTCGAATTAAACAAGAACAGAGTAAAAATTTAGAATAACAGTTAGATGAAAGCAGATAAATAAAATTTTCAATTGATACATATTAAATATACAGTGCAAATGTCTCATTCCCTGAATTAAATTAATTTAATGAAGCAATTAATTAATTTAGATATTGTTTTGATACAGACATGCAACATGACAATTTATTAAAATAAAATGAAAACGATAATATTGTTCAGAGAATGAGACAATTGTAATTACTTAGATATCCAGCATTAATTTATTTATACATTTACATAGCTTTCCTAAGCATTATCACTCCATTACCTAAATAAAATAATTACATTTATCTTTATGTAGCTCAAGAAATTATTTTACTTTAGCCCATCCATACGTTTTTCTCATAAGTAAATATTTTAAAGATCTCAAGGCGATATTGCCATTGCATAAGTTAAATATATTTTTATACTTAAATATTTATTCTTTTCATTAGATGTCAAGAGATGAAATCAATATGCTCGCGTTCGTGGTCATTATAGATAGTAGTAAATGAAACTGTCGTGAGTCGTGTAGAATATTTATTAGAGTCCTTTTCACGAAAGAGGTCCCGCGGAATTTCGCGGAACTAAATTTAATTTTATCGATTATTACTGGATTTCATATCCTAAATAATATTTATTTGTTACATAAAATAAATACCTATTTAATTAATAAATTAAATATGAGAAATAATGAGGAGTTAAAATGTAATAGATATTTAAACTTTTAAAATGAACGACAGTGGCGCCCCGCAAAAAGGACTACTTTCGTACCTATATACATATTATCTTTATGACAATCGAGTGACAAGATGAGCAAATAAGATGCCCGATGGTACGCATCATTGTGAGTATGATACAATGTGTGAGCTTCAGAATCGAGCCGAAGCGAAGGAAAGTTTCTTAATAATATCTCACACGAGTTTATAATATTTATGTGCAGTTTCATACACTACTATATTCTAATGAATAACGTATTATTTAAAAAGTTTTAGGTAAAATGGAATTTAGGTAAAATAGTCACAATTAGCGCTCTCAGTGCCATGGATAATTAAGTAAAAGTTTAAATTTCAATGTATGAAATATTTTCGTTTAAATATTAATTAAATCAGGTGCACTATAATATGGACTCGATTCGACTTTTCTTTAGCTAATGCCATCGACATTATAATTGTAAATTTATACATAGTTTGCAATATAAGGGCGCGAGTAACAATGATTCGTGTAAAAGAACATAATCATCATCATCTCAGCCATTGGATGTCCACTGCTGAACATAGGCCTCCCCTTTGGACTTCCATATGTACCGGTTGGAAGAAGAAAAAAGAACATAATATTGAGTTTAAATAAACATATTGATTCCACATCTCTCCCATAAAGCTAACATGAGCGAATCCTAACGCGTCAGTAACCACAACATTCAAACCCAGAGATCTTTCATCTACCACATCTAGTATGCACTAAGATCAATAAAAAAAAATCCAATAATTTTCTGCATCTATTTACATATTTTACAAGGGAAAGAAATAAATAATTTCTATACCTTTGATATGAGCGTCCATCGTCTCAGTGCTTGTGTTGAGAAAACTAGACATTGAACCAGAGACCACAAATAATAAAAACATACTATTATTAATTTTGAAAAATAAAATCTGTGTTAAGGTATACCACATAATATCCAATAATAAATTGACGAAAACATTATAAATAAAAAAAGAAAAAAAAACCAAATTATTTTCATTGTTTTGAGATCCAACACTACTTGATCAATATTATTCAAAATCTATAATAATATTGAGTGTTTCGCCTATCACCGTAGCTATATACGTAGTTAAAAAAAATAATATACATATAAGTATTTAAAAAAGTTTATATTTCATCATAATGTTCAATGTCAAGTTTCCATCCACATTCGTTTATAAATAAATCTCAACAAAATCGTGTTTAAGGATTTCCTTTGTTTTTTTTAATGAAATGAATGTACACATATTTACAACACGCGAAGGGTGGTCTTATTTACTAACAAACAGCAAGCTCATAATAATATGATGGTATACAGCTTTGCTGAGGAAAAAATTAGTTTGAACTATTGCAGCAATTTTTATGTAGAAAATTTACCGAAAAACTTGCAGCATTCGTACTTACATACCCATATATATAGGTATATATCTTTACACTAATTAAGATACCGACCAAACTATCGCCCGATAGAAAGTCTTGCGGAAATTGAGGAAATAAAAAAAATTGGTTATTATATATCCAAATCCTCTATAACATTACTATGAAAAGATAATGCCTAAGTAAATATTTCTTTCATATGGAAGACAGGATTATCGGATAGGATAGTGGACTTAAACTAAAAACTAACATACGAGAATCGGGCCTCAAAGATTCAACTCTCAAATTTTGATACCAAAATGACATCTATTTCCATTTAATTCCCAAATTGATTAAATACAATTTAATTTATTGTCGATATTTGTGGAATAGATTTCACTATGTACTGCAATAGTTCAATCTAATTTCAACAGCTATTTAAAAAATAACAAGCAATTACAGTCTGTCTACGATCAACGTATATGGAGGAGGGCGCCAACGTCAAAGTTTTCACAGTGACTCATAATATGAGACATTATGTTACAAGTTGCAATGTAGTTCAGTTACTGGCCACCTGGGGTCCTAGACAGTCATTCGAACGAAAACAACTGTCATCTCAGTACATTTTTTTAGCAATAGGGACAAACGATTGGCGCTTGTCTAACCCCCAGTACATTTTTATCAATAGCGACCAACAATCTAGTCTAGGGCCCCCGAACGTTGATCGTAGACAGCGAGTATAAACAAGTATCCATTATTCAGCTTAGTCCATTCGTAACAGCACAGCTAAAGTGAAGCTACATTTATAATTACGCAGAACATGCCTCAGATGTCACATTTCGCAGAATTTCATACAACACATATACAATTTTTCAAGGTATCATTAAAAGTATGTATAATTATTTATACAATTTTTTTTGTATTTATCATACACATTATTTTTTTTTTGTTTTAAAATCTCGACTAGCTTTATCAACTTAAATTTTTATTTCATTTTCTTTTGGTTCCATGGTACAAATTCTGAATGAAGAATATTTACAATGATTTAGCAATATGTATGACTTAGGGGTAGTCTCCACGCCACTTTCGTAGTTCGAACTGACAGTTTATTCTGAGTAACTTCGAATAGTGATATTTTCACAGCTATGATACTTGTCACAACATTCCCGCATGTGGAGAAAGCCCCTTATTTGTCATGAGACTGATGTAACAATTATTTAAATTATTAAGCAACAACCTTGAATCAACTACAACACGTAAATTTGTGGCATTTTAAAAGGGACATTGATATTATAATTAATTTTCGACCGCAACGTTGGTTTACCATGAAGTGAGATCGCGGTCAAATGTTCATTTAGTGCAATGTAAAAACACACATTACATGTTTAAATTTAGAGCACATGATTGTGTCGAAGTGTCTTAGGCGCGCTAAATAAAAAACGAGCTTAAGTTAGTTAAGTTTATATAAGATTAAGTTGTCATGCTCAAAATTAATTTAATAAAATAATAAATTTTGAGTTATAGACTTTATGGGCTCCGGATCAATGATAATTAAATGGAAAAGCAAAATGCTGACTGGTTTGTTGTGCGCTCGAGACATACGTCTTCGACACAAATATGCAGTGCAGGGATATTTCCAAAATTAGACAAACATCGATAAATGCAATTTGTTCAAAATAAGTGCTTTACAACAACCATATTATATTATTAAATTTAAATCGGACAAAACCATTGATTTGAACATTCCACAAAATTACAAAATTTACTTTTAAACAAGATTTTGGATATAAAACTGTGACAATAGTTATACAGTTTTAATATTTCACAATTGCATGCTGTCTTTGAGAGATTATTTTTGAATTGCATCGTCGTCGTGAACAAGATGTTTATAGAAACGATCTGCAATTTAAGAATGGATCACTGCGTAAGACCACATGCTCTCGTGAATTGAAACTTTAGTATGAGATAATTTTTAATAGATGTTTTGTAAACGTACACACCAAAAGCCAGCATTATTGTCTCTATTTTTCTCATTTCATATAGAAAGAGAGCCAGCGGGCAGTGTGGTGTGTATAGTCCATAATTACATACAAAAATAATGTAGTATGGTATATAAACTATAAAACCGACTTAATTAAAGTTATTTGGTCAAAGTTTGAACACTATATACTCAAAAAAAGTATTACATGCGGGTTTTATTAGAAATTTATAATTTTCAAGTTCCGATTTGCAAATGCTACATACAATGAATGCAAGTGGTCAAGAGAAAAAGGGTCATGTTCAGGTAGCAAAAGCTCGAATTGTTTTTGAATTTGTAGTATTTCAAAAGTGGAGTATGTAAGGATTAAAGATTATGTAGTGTAAGTTTACAACTTTAACATTTTGAGAGTTGACCAACTGGTGCCATAAGCTGACACAGTGCTGACCATTAGCTGACACATTGCCAAAACTGCTCACTAACTGCAGCGCTCATCACGACACTACACAGTATTTATATCGGAACAAGAACTATAATATCTCATTACTTTTTCTAACTTTATTTTTTACGAGAAACAATTTTTTTACAAATTGTTTTGCTTTTAATAATGTGCAATTAAAAAAATATATATGACGATCTTTTCCCTTGACCATAAAGGAAGTAATTAAACTATTAAATGAACGCTCAGCACGTGCCATTTTTCATTAGATGTTCGCCGACGTATGGTCAAAATAGTCAATATTATCTAAAATATGTTAACAACGCACGCCTCGAGCATTCTGCTCAATATAATTATATTAAACACATGCATAAGTTATTAGGACTGTTAATTCACATATCAAATCCATACATTCTACATTGCTTGCTCATGGTTTTATCTTTACAAAAAAATAATTGTCAGCGTATTTCTTCAGAAGTTCACCTTTGAGACATCTTTTATGAGGTTATTATTTTTGAGTAAAATTTATAGAGGCCCTGGATTTTGAGGGAGGGTTAACATTTTAATTAATAACCATTTAGACGATGTGAACTCCGCATTATATTAATTTTAGACTATGATTTTTTTATATTTAAAAATGTTTTAATAAATACATTAGTGCAATAAACCCATGAGCGAGCACAATGGCACCGATCCATATAACAATGGCCAGATACTCATCGAAAGATCTTTCATTTTATTTACACATCAAAATGGTAAAACTTAAAAATACATAACAAAATAGACTTGAGTGGCTAGTTAGAGGAAATCTATCAAATATTTGTGATTAAATAACAAAAACTCAAGCGCAATAAAGATCAACAGAAACAAAATAGTACATGCCTCCACTTTAACATAAAACATGTCGAGGATCGACCGTCCGGCGTCGTCAGCTGACGCATTGCCGACACACTGCTGACGCACTGCCGACACACTGCTGACACACTGCTGACACTGCCGACAGTCACTACCGACACTGATCACCGACTGCAGCGCTCGTCGGGACAACACACCGTATTATATCGGAACAAGCACTATGTGTCGCTCAATATATCTCATTACTCTCTCTCCCGCGTAGCACGCAGCACCGACACTCGCGACGGTCACAGTCTTCACATTCACTGCGCCGGATGCGAATCGAACCGATTTTTTACGACTAATTTTTTTTCTTTTTTAATGTGCAATTTTTTTAAATATTAAATGCTCAGCGTAACTCGTTTATCGTCAAGATATCGTCACTCGTGTTAAATCACAGCGCGCGCCGCGGCACTCGCGCCCTACTCGCTGTAGTACCGCACCTTGCCGCCGCCGCACCGCACCACGTCCTCCCACGCTGCAACACAACAATACAACCGTCAGCGACACGCGACCAGAAAGTGCGCGCGTGTGTGTGTGTAATGGTACTCACCGGCGCCGACGTAGTCGACGATCTGGTGCAGGTGGTGGTGGTCGGGCGGCGGCGGCGGCGGCACGTAGCGCAGCGGGCGCTTGTCGGGCGCCGGCTCCACGGCGTCGCGCAGCAGGTCGCAGCGGCCGCGCCGCGCGCCGCCGCCCAGCAGCTGCTCGTTGATGTCGAAGCCGAAGGTGACGCCGTCCATGTCGCGCGGGCGCGCCGCCGAGTCCAGCAGGATGACGGGCGGGCGGCGGTCGGCCACCACGTCGGGCGCGGGCGCGGGCGGCGCGCCCGACGGAGCTGCGGGCGCGCGCTCCTTGCGCTCGCGGCGCGCGGGCGGCGGCGCGGCCTTGTCGCGCGGCGTGCGGCGCGCCTCGGCCGCGCGCCCGTCCAGCGCCGGGTAGGTGTCGGTGTCGGGCGGCGCGGGCGGCGGAGCTTCGATGCGGCGCGCGCCCTCGCCGCCGCTCTCGCCCTCCGCGTAGTAGTTGCACGACTCGATCAGGTCGGGGATGTTGTGGCGCGTGCGCGCGATGTCCGCGTAGGAGGCGTGCGGCGGCGGCGGGGGCGCGGGCGGGGCGGGCGCGCGCGGCGCGTCCGGCAGCGAGTGCACGGAGTCGAGGTCGTCGTTGGAGTCGTTGGAGCGCTCGGAGGGCGGCGCGGACTCGCGGCGGCGCGGGTCCGGCGCTCGGGCGCGGCGGGCGGGCGCCTCCTCGGTGCGGCGGCGCGGCTTGCGCTTCTTGGTGACGGTCTGGAAGTCGTGGTCGGCGGGCGCGGGCGGCTCGGATGGCTCGGAGGATGCGGCGTCGCCCCAGGAGCGTCGCTCGGGCTTGGGCGGCGCGGCGCGCGGCGCGGCCGTCAGATCCTCGAGCTTGGTGCGCGAGAGCTCCTCGAGCGAGGAGGCGCGCTTGACCTTGGTCTCCTTGTCCTTGCGTCGCTCGGTGGAGCGTTTCTTCTGCTTGTCGTCGGCGTCGTCCTTGTGCTTGGCGCGCAGCTTGGGCGCGCGCTGCTCGGCGTTGGACTCGATGAAGCGCAGCAGCTCGTTGACGTCCTTGTCGCCCTGGTAGCCGTCGAGCTGTCGGCAGTCGATGACGGTCTCGTTCTTGGAAGACTTTTTCCTCCTGGGTTTCTTGTGTTGACTAGAGCCCGAGAGCGGTGAACTGTACGATTGCAGGGAATTTCCATTTTCGTCGAGAGATTTCTGGAAGATAAACGAGATTCCTTATTGATTCTGTATATTGTACGAATGTAAATAAAAAACCACTTGAACTAGAATAAAAATGCGTGAAATAGGGTTTAAATGTATATGCATAAACAATAGTGACCTTATATTCGTCAGTGGAGGTGGTGGCGGTGGAGCCGTAGTTGGGTCGTGACAGCGGCAGTCCGTTGAAGCTGCTCGCGATCACGCTGCGCGGCTGCGTGCGTTGACAAACAACATCATATTATATACTCCTAGTACAATGGTGATATTGAGACTATTCACTATAGCCATATAGGAACATTTTTAGATTCTTGTTAGTCTTTTCTAGTTCATTATAAGATTTTAAGCTATGTTATCTAAACACACCTGAAAAAGCAACTGTCTACCATCCAGAAATGTGCTTCTTACGAAATATTGTTTGTTTTAGTTCTAGCGATACTATGCTATGTTACCTATGAACGAAGAATTAATTTTCTATCTAGATTAGTATTCTGCACCAATAGCGAATAACTATAAAATTTAAATTATAATTTTACAAATTTTTACTAGGTTTTTTTTATATTAAGTTTTAGTTCAACATCATGATAAGCGTTATTAACATTGTTAGTGTTTGTATTATTAGTACTAACTGCGCTCAGATTAGTTTTACTCGCTGAAAAATACATAATATACCTACTTGTATTTCTTAGATATAAACTATCTACATTCCAAATTTCAGCTCCATCAGTTTAGCCGTTTAGACGAGAAGAGATAACAATAACAAACACACACATACTCGTACATTCGCATATCATAATAAAAAAATCTTTAAATGTAAAATATAGTGCATTAATATTAAAATATAGGTCAATATTAATACATAGGGCAAACTAACCTACTATAAAACTACATTTACTTAACTACCTACATAAAATAAGGAAAAAGCAATCTATTAAAAATTGAGTAATTTAAAGCTCGAAATAGCAGAAAAAGCAAAAAGATAATTAAAACTGAGTTTTGTGATGAGTAGTAGTATTTTTATGTGGTACTTGGTACCATTGTAATATTAATTTTAATTACAATATTAACACATATTTAAAAAAGTGCACTAAGAGATGAATTTAAGGGCCAGCAAATTACATATCTACATCTTTTAAGACTCAAATATCCACATTCTTTTAGTTCAGTGACAATAATTCAAACTTGACCAGAATTATTTTTTTAGACAACAGTTCAGATATTAATATTAATAGAAGTTTCTCAATTTTATAACATAATCAGAATGTAACACATTCTGATCACTAAACTAAAAGAATGTGGATATTTGAGTCTTAAAAGATGTAGATATGTAATTTGCTGGCCCTTAAATTCATCTCTTAGTGCACTTTTTTAAATATGTTTATAGAATCCAGAATTTCTAAATTAGCTTCGATTTTTTAATTCATATATTAAATTATAGTTAATTTGTTTAATCATGTAACGTTTTTCTATAACTTTTTTTGTATTTTTTTAGATTAGTTAAGTGTATAGTGTAATAGTTCAAAACGTGCGGTGCGTGGTACATGTAGTGTTAAGAAGTAATCCCTAAACAACTTTTGAAATACCTAGATTGAAACTACTAAGTTATAAAGGATGATTTTTGTTTAATAATTAACTTTTGACAGCTTTAAAAAATATGAAAATTATTATGAGCTGTCAAAAGTTAAAGCCGGAGCTCCACTTGGCGCAGAAGTTCGCGCGAAGTGACAATTACTCAAGCAAAAAATACTATTGACATTATTTGAGAATTTGTCACTTCACGCCAAACTTTTGCGGCAAGTGAGGCTAGTCTATTAGACAAAGCGACAAGGATTTTCTTTTGCATGGATGATACTTCAACATTAGTTGAAGTATTCTTACTTCTTCTTTTCGAGTCGAAATGGACATAATATATTTATTAATTTTCGTAATCATAATTCTTACTGTTTTGATTACTTAACAATTTTAGTTCCCAATTCGTCCACGCGCCAAAATATCCTTGCAGTGGTTACCTGTTCGTGTGAAGCGGTGACTCGCAGCCGCTGCGGTGGCGGCGCTGGCGGCGCTCCGGTGAGACTGGTCACGGCGCGGTACTCCGAGTCCAACTGCAAAGGCTGCCACACATCCACCACTCACTACGCTACTCTATGCTCACGTCTCACCTCTTGACACCATTGATTTTACATTTATTATGTGAAACTTTCCACGGTCATCTTTTACTAAGCTAAGCGCCATTTTTTTCATTGGTCTGTTTATGCCTGATTAATCTTATCATAATATCTATATTATGGCTCTATATTATGGTTTCGAAAATGTGAGCTTTGTTTTAACTGAAGCTATAAATACTTTTTTCATTTTATTTTACCTAAATGATTTATTAATTCAAAATAGACTAAATTTGATTTTTCACAAACTTTTGTCCCCATTCATCCAATCACTCGGTAATTTCCAATAATTTTCAATTCAGATCGTCATATTTAAAAAAAAAAAAATTAGTTATTGTTTTGAGATAACAAGTCAAGGATAACACTCAATAATAGATTAGACAAAATTGTTAGAGCACACAACTTGCATTTTTTAATTGTTTTTGTCTTTTTGTGAGACTTTTAAAGTGATATCGGGAGAATCTCTTCTAATCTTTCTCACTATGGCCGTTGCAAACAAACTGTTTCACGCAAATACAAAGTCACTACTATTGCTTTTCAGGCCGAAACATTTCAAATTAATACTTATTCTAAGCGTATCACATTCCTTCTTGTCTCTTTAAGAGGTTAAAATAAAAACAACTACGAATCGAAAACAGCTCAACACAACAACTATATCTACGACAGCACCAATGAGAGTTCGATTAAAAAACGACTATGAATGCACAGGCTCAGTCATATGTACAGGCATCAAAACATCAAAACTGTTACTTGCGGAAATTAATAAAAACAAAGCAGAGGTTGAAAAGTGCAACAATGGTGTAAGTACGCGGCGCAGTAACTGTAGTATGTAGTTATAGTGTGTATACATATATAGGGTTGTCACCTTGGGGTCGATGACGAGCGGCGAGTGCGCGGCGGCCGGCGTGGTGTTGCAAGGGGCCACAACCTCCGGGGTTGTGATGCAACTAAACGGTATAGCGGAATCGACCTGCGGAAACACAGAGCGTGAGCGGGCGGGCGCGCGCGCGCCGGCGCTGGGCGGAGCGGCGCCTACCTCGGGTCTATAAAGATTCTCAAACAGAAGCGCTCTGAGCGCGTTTTTACTGATAGCGTCCTTCCTCTTGCACGAGCCGGTCCCCGCCGGCTTGTCTCGGCTCTTCCTCGCGTCGTCTATCTCGACCGACGGTCGGTGCTCTCGGGTGAGAGACGCGAGTGGGCGTTTGGGGAGGGTTAGAAAGATATAAGCGTTATTGGGAAGCTCGGCCAGGATGTATCTGTCGCCGGTGGGCTTCTCGTCCGGCTTCCGGTTCGCGTGGACGACGACTTCCTTGCTGACGGTCGAACCGTCGCTTTCGCACGACTTCGACTCGCGTGTTATCGCATCGTTCTCGGTATTAGTACTCGTATTTATATCATTTTCGTTACTTACATCTTGTGTTGACTTTCGCATCGGTTCGACATCGGCCGAATGTTCACTCGACTTTACGTTGTTATTGGGTTCCAGTACATTAACAGAATACTCATCTTGTACGGTACTAGAGTCAGTGGTAGCTTCTAATGCTTGTAACAGTTTTTTCTGTCCCGCGAGATATTTGGTGAAGGATCCGGTATCGGTTCCGTGACCGGTGTCGCGGTGGCAAACGATCTCCTCGAGCTCTATATCGTTATACGTATCGGAGGAGAGATTCATCGCATTCGGTTCGGATCCACCGATCGCGTCCTCGGCCGGGGGCGAGAGCTCGCTCATCTGAAAACATTTCGACGTTTGGTCTTCCGTTGACTCCACAACTTCACTTTCATATTTTTTTACATCGTTACAAAGAGTATCCTCGAGGTGTAGCGCGGGGTTCGACGTCACGACATCGACGACCGTCGTCACGTCACAGTCCTCCCGATCTACCGTATCACGATCGGTCTCTGCGGTGACCGTTTCACTATCGACAATCAGTTCGGAAGACGGGGACTGGCCTACGGACATGCTTTTAACGTTTCTGGGGTTTAACGACGGCGGAGTCGGTACGGTTAGAGTTTTCGAAACTATTCTTTCCCTATAAGTCTTTCTTACACTAATATCACTTTTGCTGCTACGCGTCGAGTACTGTACTACGCTATGCACGATTTCATCGCTTCTACATCGGTAAGTTTTTTCACTATATTTGGTTCCTTCGAAAGGTGGTTCGGAGGCGATGGAAGCCGTCGGACGGCCCTCGCGAGATTGTCCATCGCCACACGTTCGGTGAGCACCGTTCCGAGGCCGAGAGGAGTGTTCGTTTCGGACACAGTGTGAGTCGTCGAGTCGGTCGTGGTCGTGCATCGTGTGAGGCAGAGGTGAGTGTCGGTAGGCGGCGAGGCCGTCGTACCACGAGGTGAGGTTGCGGAGGAAGGCGGGGTCTTGGTGCGGCGCGGGCGCGCTCGGGCCGCGCTCCGCACCACCACCGGCGGGGCGGACGGGCGCGGTGGCGGGCGCGGTCGCGGTCGGCGGGGGCGGCGGGGACAGCGTACGCACCTGATTGGACGCGGTGGTGGTGGTGACCGCGCGGCCCGAGCACACGCTGCCGCTGCCGATCTCCAGCGTCGCGCGAGCCGTGTACGTCATCGGGAACATCGGCTTACTCCTTCTGCGAACAACCACGACGCTTACACACACGACATCACTGCGTCCCGTCCGACTGCCGGACGCGGTACGTGTTAACTTCACACGGTGGCGACCGCACACGAATATTAAACGCGATAAATCAATCTCATATTCATCACGTGTGCATTTCGTTGATGCACGCGTACTTAGTGAGCGTCTGAGGTAAACTGATATTATAACGACAGTCAACGCTTCACACACTGTCTACCGATACAATGTATATCTACATTCCGTACAAAAATTACTCGTAAGCGGAAAAGTTATGAGTGTACATTTATTTAACAAATTCTGCGAATTGTTGAGTGAGCTCGTTTTAGGTTTAGTTTATTTATGATACGTCGACATTAAAAGATAGTTTAAATTTCGTTCGTGAAATAAGTAAGCGAAAAACAAGTGCATATTATTATGATAATCAGTTCGACTTTATCTCGTGTTGTCGAGTCCTTGACTTCCGCAATGCAAGAGCAATGACATGTTTACTGCTATGTTTATTACAGCGAGCTCAATACTACATAATGTTTTAAAAACCAAGACTGGGAACTTCAAGATCCTCCAGAGCGAGTGAGTAAGCCTTAATGTTGGTCCCTCTTCACTGTTGTGTAACTAATATCTATTGGGCAGATCTCATTCAGTTTATTGGTTATCGTGCTCAAGTGACTTTCTGGAGTACACTCGCGATAGTCTTAAAAATCGTAAATATAAAATGTTCTTAGAGTAGTCATTTCGCATAGTGAATGGTAAGCACAGAAACTACCAACTGTCTTACAATATTTTTGTTTATACCGTGAATGGTATGCATAAAATAAAATAGTTATGCAAAATTACTTTAAATTACTCATTGAAATCAATTAAAAATAGATATTCAATTAGCAAACGTGATACCTTTATGTGTCGAAACCGGAACTAGTTCAGTTGATATGACAAATCAGCTGTTTATAATATCTTGGTATAAATCGACAGTTAAAGTTATCAAGTCGAATTATTGCGAGAAGATAACCGAATGGGGGCATTGGGACGGGAGGGGTAGACGATTACAGCGTCATACTAACATCTATGTTATATAACAAACAAATATTTCATCTCATAAGGCTTAGTAACTAATAGGTAAACATAACTAATTGCGCAGATTTCTGGATCTCTTTACGTTGTTGTAATAGTAGTATCATCTCACTTCACACTAATATTATAAATGAGAAAGTTTGTGAGTGAGTGTGTGTATGTTAAGTCTTCACGCCTAAAAGGGGGACCGATTGAGCTGAAATTTGGTATATAGAGATAGCTACTATATAGAGATAGTACATAGTACATAGATATAAAAACAACATTCAATATTTTAATTTTGTATTTATAGCATTGTTTCTAACTTGCATATCAATATTTGTCTGCCTACTTTGGTACATCAAAGTAGATCTGCAATCATGTATCATTAATTTAGGAATTAAGAATGTCAAATTTTCCATTGATTTGATCAACGTCTCATCTTTATGTATTGCATGAACAGGGGACCGAGATCGCATCTCACGAGTCTCAAGACACAGGCTACAGCCTAGTTTGAGACTCGCAGAAATAGTTGTATGGAATGCAGAAAATTAGCCGTAATAATGTAATTAGGAATATTTGCATGTAACTTCTTTTTTGGAAATAAATCATTCATTCATCTTAGACCCTTTTTTTATGCTGGGGGATACGCCTACCGCACTATCCCCCCTATCGGGAAAGAAAGGGGGGGGGGAGAGTGTGGGGCTCGCACCCACTAATAACATTCCATTAGATAGCATAGACCCTGGAATAACACATAGTATTTCGATAAATTGGGAAAAAAAATAAAGAGCACACCACTGACTCAGATCCAATCAGTCAAATTTGAAGGTGACGGCTGGATGAGATTTGCACAATATCTTTAAGGCTTTAAATGTTACATGAACATCAGAAATAGTTTTGGAGTACCTTTAAACCCTCAATCTATTCCTGGGTCAATTGCTATGATTTACTTGTTTTCCAAGGCGACTGTTTATATCATCTCCTGCTAGACCTGACGATGTCGCCTAATGTTGTTTGGACGCATAGTTGCAAATTTTCCGCCGAGTTTAGGTGCAGACACGCGGTAGATTCGTCTTTTAAGCAAATTACATAAGATTCTATGTTCTGTACAGAAATTATTGACCAATCACTAATTACAGTGCTAATATGGAGATGTCATAAAATTTCAAGCACTCTGTTAGGTCAAAATTTGGTTCGTAATCTTTGTAAATAAACGGCGTACTCACTTGTATTTACTTCGGCTTCTTCGAGATCCTCGTACAGGATCGAAACGGTCGGCACGAAGCCGATGTAAATACAAGTGCTTTTATGCCGTTTATTTACAAAGATGGATCTAAATACTCACGAATCGTTTGGTTCGTAATATTTCTTTGTACAGTTAACTTGAGTCATTGCTGAATAATAATATTGGTTTCTATTAAAATGATAAAGCGCAAGTGTCCAAACCGGATTGAATAGACCTTTGTTACGAGATAATATATTTGAGACAAAATTATGTGCAAATAACAAATAGCGCCCAAGGTTCTTAGCGTTGGCATGATTATATTATAATTACACGACATTATATTTAGTTAAAAATAATAATTTGATTTACCTTGGGTCCACGCTGTTTATAACACAAGAATAATTATAGTATCTTAATATACTAAGGCCCCTAATAAGGTTTGGAGTTTGGATGAACTGTGTGAAAGAATATATGCGTGATAGGGAAGTGAATGAAGATATGACATATGAGATGAGTGAAATGAGGAGGAAGTTTAACGAAGTTTATGAGACCATACACGTCGGCCGCGTAAGGGATGATTAGCTGAAAGTATATTCTCTGCTCTTTTAGCCAAGAATATGCTTTTAGCTAATCATTCAGCTATTGGTTAAGTCGAAAAGTTAATTTTATTGCGAATCGCTTAACATCCGTAAATTGTATTCGTAAGTTGCTAATGTTATGAAATTAATGTCACGCGAGCAGTAATATTATAGATGCAGCAGTAGCATGACAAGTGCAGTAGTAATGTCACAGCAACTGCAGAAGCATTACAACTGCAGCAGTAACGTCACAGCAGCCACAGTAGTGTTATTTCTGCAGCAGTAACATCACAGTTGCAGCAGTAACGTCACATTTGCTGCAGTAACCTCACAGTTGTCACAGTAGTGTTACCTGTTGAGCAACTCCAGTTCGTGCGGTGCGTTCGCGTCGCTGGCGGAGACGCGTCGCTCGGCCAGCGGCGGAGGGTTGACGCACCGCACCGTCGCCAGGTACCCGCCGCCTCCAGACCGACCACTGGCCTCTTCGCTCAGCAGCGATGCTGTACACAATGAAGGCATGACATCATAATGCTGTCCAGTGAAGAAGTTCGGAAGGCACGTAAAACTGTGGGTCCCGGCTGTTTCCTATAAGATTTGGAGGTGGCAGTCGTTAGATAGTAATCTAGAGAGCTGAAAATGCAACATACAGGTTAACCCGAAATATAATGGTGATTTGATTCTGACAGTATAAGTAGTTCCTGTTCTGTTGTTTTTTTTTATGTAATAGGTGACAAACAAGCAGACTGGCCACGTGACGGTTAGTGGCTACCGTCGCATACCAAGCCTGCAATACCAAGGGTATCGCCGTACCGCCGGTACGTTGCCTACCTCTCAAGCCTGTTCACTTGCCTTTTGAAGAGTCCCATGTTGAAGCTCAACGGAAATACCGCGGGCGGAAGCTCGTTCCACAGTTAGTTAGTTTTTTGTATTATAAACCTCAATGATTATATTTAAAATAATGACATAGAATGTGCGAGTAGGTACGTACAAGTGTCGACGCCGGAGGGCAGGCTGCCGCCGTGTATGGCTCTCGCGGACACATTGGACGGGGCGGGGTGGTGATGGCGCGCGTGGTGGCGGCGCGGCGCGGGCTCGGCGGCCAGCGCGGCCACCAGGTCCTGCAGCGAGTTGGAGTGAGGCAGCGCGCGCCGCCCGCGGGCCCCGCGCCTCGACCCGCGGCACCCGGTCAGGTTGCGCGCCGCCGCCTCGCACGCCTGCTGGTCGTCCTGCTCCACCTCTTCCAACAACTCCTGACGATTGTATGCACGACAGAGTCATAACCGAGCACCTCTTTTCTTTGCAAAGAAGTAAGAACGTATTCTTATCGTCAACTGATGGTAAGAGATAACGCTGCCCAAAATCAGTACAGTGGTACCCAAGATTTCACAATTATGTAAAATTTTAGGGGGCACGCACCAACGGTTCTTACTCGAGAGTCAAAAGATGTTAGACTCTTCAGCCCAGTAATTTGACTAGCTTCAGTGCCCTCTTACCGAATTACAGTAATGTTTTCACATCAATGCTCAGCAGGCCTATTGGCTATCGCCCACTTAGACGTGTGCGCCGCGCCGCCGCGCCGCCGCCGCCGGTCATTTTGGCCACGCCGCCGCCGCCGATCAATTTATCAGCGTGAAATCGGCGTGAATTTATTTTTAATTTAATAACGTATTTTACTTATTTTAATCATCATTATTAACCAAATAAAATAATTAAAGACACAGAAAATGTCCCACATAAATTTAGACGTCGAAAGAATAGAAAAGAATGAAACTAGTCAGCGGGTCGGCACGCAATTGCTACTACAAGTTGCTATTGTTACCCGTGTGGTAAATTACTAACATTTTGTGAAATTAAAAGCATGATATTTGTATAGAGGTATGATATCCACTTTCCACCATTTTGTTCTACACCAATCACCAAACAAGCGAATGCCAACGTTGGGGTTCGTTGGCTTCCATTGGCGCTGTGTGGATTTAGCAAAGGCCAACATGACGCCGGGGTCACATTATAACATCATGGGCGAGCCCTCGATGAAATATCTTGAACTCGTCCTCTCCAGGCGGTGCAATTTCCGGGAGCACTTTGCCCGGTTGTCTCCCCGTCTGATCCGTCCGCTACTGCAGCAGTGGACGGACAGAGAGCACGGGTCCTTAACCTTCTGGCTCGTGCAGGTGTTTTCCGGGTACGGACGCTTTGGAAAGTACTTGCATGCACCACGTAGCCGGTACAGAACCGATCTCCGCTTGCCACCTCTGTGGTTGCGGAGTGGATACGCGTGCCCAGCATGAGTCAGTGAGCACCGTACCCTTATCGCAGTTATGGGGGAGGAACTCTCACTATTAACCATGAAAAGAGCCAATGGTTTCAAGTGAAGAATCGTGGCAGGCTGTAGTCTCATTCTGCGAGAGGACACTGTCGCAAAAGGGGATCGTGAAACTACCAACCTCCCTACGTGTGCCCGGAGAAAGAGACGCATCTTCCATGCCCTTTTCCATCCCCTTACCTGGGTCTAGATCGAGTACGAGGCATCTCGTCGCTGACAAACCGACCCACGAGGTAGTGCACTTTGGAGGGTGGGATAAAACTCTTCTTCACTCCAGTGAGGTGGAGTCCTCCTGTTAATTATGACCAAACGCCGTTGGGGCCGTGAATGAGTGCTTCGGTGTTCCCGCTATCCCAGCACTATGGCGCCACGCGGAAACACCGCGCGCGCCACCTCGTGGGTCTGTTCTTGCGGCGACGAATACCCCCGTACTCGCCGCCTAGACCCAGGTTATGGGGGCTGGAGAAGGGCGTGGAAGACACGCCTCCGACCCCCCTTCTCCGGGCACGCATCGGGAGGTCGGTGGTGACCTCCCGTTCGCGTTCCGCGATCTCCTTCTGCGAGATGACACTCTCGCAGAATGAAACCGCGGCCTGCCACGACTCCTCGATTGCAACCATGGTTGCCAACGAGAGTTCGTCCCCCATAACAGCGACGAGGGTACGGCGCTCACTTACCCAAGCTGGGCACTCCTCCAGTGTGTGCTGCGCCGTATCCACGTCGCTACCACAGTGGTGGCAAGCAGGAGTCAGTTTCCTGCCGGCTACGTGGTGCAAGCACTTTCCGAAGCATCCGTGCCCGGAAAGCACCTGCACGAGCCGGAAGGTCAAGGACCCGTGCTCTCTGTCCGTCCACTGCTGGAGTAGTGGACGGACTGCCACCACTGTTCAGCTGCCTGCTCGAGGGTAGGCCAGACGCGTATTCCACCTCTCGAGCAGTGCCTCCTTGGCTTCCTCATTCCACCTCTCTACCTTCCTGGGAGACACGGTGAGCCCACGGAGGCGGAGCGCGGCGCGCCACTCGTAGCGCGCAGCACACAGCCCCGCCTCCAGGTCTCAGGGGGGAGATCCTGCCAAGAGACACGCCGCCTCGTAGGAGACCGTGCGGTAACTCCGTATTACCCCGACGGCCATCACCCTCTGAGGACGTCTCAGATGGGCGATGGTTTGCTCCGTCAGGGCATCCACCGATACGGCGGCTCTATATAGAGCCATGGACCGCACGACTCCCACGTACAGGCGACGGGCACCCATCAGGCGGGGAGCCAACCGGGCAAAGTGCTCCCGGAAGTTCCACCGCCCGTCGAGGACGAGTCCAAAATATTTCATCGAGGGCTTGACTCCGATGCAGACCTCCCCGATAGGGATAGTGGAACCCCTACTCAGGGCCCTCCAAGACCCGTGAAAACACAGGGCCTCGGTTTTCCCAATCGGGAAAACCGAGACTCGAGAGTCCCAATCTCCCTATCCGTGCCACCACCTCCCCCACCGCCACGGTGGCAAGGCGGGCAGCCTCCTGGAATGTTCCCCGCACGGGGCCATGACGAGCGTGTCGTCCGGATTGACCCCTCCATGAACATGGCTTTCATATTAATTCTCCCCTCCCCATATTACAACGACCGGTCGGTGAGTAGTCTTTGAGTATAGAATCTAACAAAAAACATGTCAGCTCCCTCGTTGTATATTATTTTTATCGTAGCAGTATTCATCAGCGTCGTCGTTGTAAGTCCTCAAGACGAAATTCTTTAATCAATGTGTGTTACCATGTTGATTTACGGCACTAAAACGTGATCCTTCACTATTGGCCTCATCTTAAAGCTCAAAGTCACTCAGTGAGCTATAGAGAGGGCTATAATCGGGGTTACTCTACGCGATCGAATCAGGAATGAGGAGATCCGTAGACAAACTAAAGACACTGACATAGCCCAGCGGATAAGCAAAGTGAAGTGGCAATGGGCAGGCCACATAGCACGTTAAGCGGATGGCTCGAGTGGAGACCACGGACTAGCAAACTCAGCGTAGGGCGTCCAACCACAAGGTGGACAGACGACCTTGAAAAGGTCGCCGAAAAATGCTAGATGCAGGTCGCTTCCAACCGGTATAAATGGCAGTCCAAAGGGTAGGCCTATTCAGCAGTGATGGCTGAGATGATGACTTAACTAACAAACAATTACGAGTAGTTATTAACCCTTAATGCAGGCATATGCGAAAGGTGCATTCGATAGTGGAATTAATGCTTACTATTTCGTAGGGTATCGTTTAAATTCCTCACCACCTCGTTAGCGTCAAATTGGAGCGAAATTAACATATTATTTAATTAATAATTATCACAGATTTAACGTATAACGCCTAATTTCATTAGATATAACGTCATTTAGCACATTTTATTTTGATTTTTGTTGAATTTTACCCCCACGCCGATTTCACGCCGATTACGCCGCCGCCGCCGGTCATTTTTCGACCAGACGCCGCCGCCGGTCGTTTTATAATCGGCGCACATGTCTATCGCCCACCCACAGATCCACATGTAAAACACTAGAATCCATAGACAAAATTGCGTACACTACTTGCTTAAACCTCCTCATAAATATGAGTAAAATAACAAACGCAGTATGTAATATATGTACATTGAATTGGACATCAATCTTAGTGGGTGTGAATTAGCCAATAGCCCTGCAGGTGGTAAAATAACTGGCATTGTTGGAGGGTTCGACTTTCGGAAAGGAAGTCTACTCCCGGCCACCCGGTAACTTTATAAATGAAAATGAGCTACCAAGAAGGAGATGGCGGGATGACCTCGACTCACATGCAGAAGGATGGAAATCTATAATACAAGATCCTGACACATAAGAGTAGGGAGGCCCTTCCTACTCGGCTACAATAATATAATGAGTAAGAAGACGAGCAAACTTCTGCCAGAAATTTCGTTGTTAACGTTGCCCTTCGGTCAAGAACATATAAAAGCTTGGCGGATGAATATAACTGGGTAAATATTTATCTATCTACTCAGCCCGTATCCACCTTCTGCAGGTTCGGTGCGAGTCTCATCCTTCCACCATGCTTGACAATATCGTCTGACCATCGGGCTGGCAGTCTGCCTCGAGATCTCTGTTCTTTCCATGGGCACCATATTATCGCTGTTCCTACTAATCATATAAATGCGAAAGTTTGAATGTACGGATGTTTGTTATTTGTTATTCTTCCACTCTTAAACGGGAGGACCGAAATTTAGTCCTAGGTAGCTTGGACCCTTTTTTAACATAGGAAAAATGCGTTATGCTTCGTGCGCTCTACGCAGAGGATCGCCGGGCGGTATGTGGGAGTTTCCCCCGACGAAGACGGGCACGGCGGGAAACCCACTAAAAATACTGGGTGTGTTCCAGCGGGACGCCATAATGCCGGGGAAGCACGTACGCGAAAGCACTCGTGCGCAGCAGGTAGCTTAGACTCTAGACTAACACATAGTGATCCATAGGAAAGAAATCCAAGTAAATTGAGAAACAAACCTTGAATAGACTGCTCTTTCCTTCACGGTCTTTGGGACATTTATAAGTGAGAGCTTCATTTAAGAGTGCGCGGAGCTTGTCGTCGTCCAATGCTTCTACGTGTTTGTTGTTCTGAAACAAACAAAGTACATTGATGTAGAAAAAAAAGCTTCGAAACAGAGTGCGAGGTGAAAGACAGTTTTTGAAATAAAAAATATGGCAATAATAGTGAATTAGTCTGATGAAGGGAGGCCTTTGCTCTCCAGTGGGACAAAATAGGCTAAATAATAAAATAGTGAATTATGACCAACGATTTTTCCATTATAATGACATGTTTTATAGTAACAAACACACGCGTACTCACAAAAACACAAACATTCTCCTTAATAATATTAGTGATTATTTCTTACTTTTCTTCAAGAAAAAATAACGAAGAGACTAACATAACGAGTATACTACGTATCAAAAAATATTCCATGAACTGTAAGTTATCTGAAATCTGAAACAGCCAACTGAACACTGTGTCGTATATTCAAAAATGTTCTATCATTAATAAACAACATAATAAACATCATTATCATTGCAGAACGTTGTGAAACAGAATTTATCATTTATGCCAAATCATTATGGAACGCGTCAAATATGCAATCAAGGTCTGATTACGTATATAAAAAAAATTAAAACTGGTTCTATTTTTGCAACAATAATAACTAGACAATTATTATAAATATATTATTTTTATCATTCCTGCATAATACATAATAATAACAAATTAGGGTAAATATGAAACATCTGTATGCGACGTTTTTAAATTTATTATGAACAAGGAAGTTCCGAAAAGCAAATTAGAATTCGCGTCGTCTAGGTGCGCGGCGCCCCAACCGTGCCAGTTATTCTACCGACAGAGCAGTGATGTGCAAACATACACATGGGCACTGTAGCTAGTGAAATTACTGGGCTAAAATGTCTTAACATCTTATGACTCTTGAATAAGAAGATTTGGTGCAGTGCGAAAGCTAGAATTCCACATCTATTTCACAATTATGGGCAGCGTTATCTCTTAACATTAGGAGAATCTTGCTCGTCTTCTGACTTCACATTAAAATAAAAAGCTTACTCTCTAGAATTATTCACAGGGTACTTTCAGTGTTACAGCCGCTGGGCGTTTAAACGCTGGAAACACCCTGGACTTTTATCAGGCTATCAATATGAATATAGGGGAATTTATCAAATAATCTTACTAACATTATAAACGAGAAAGTTTGTAAGAATGTATGCTTGTTACTCTTTCATGCCTAAACGGGACCGATTGAGCTAAAATTTGGTATCTTAGACCCATTTTTTTTTGTCCCAGGAAAAATGCGTTACGCATCATCACCCCACGCCGGGGGGCGCGGGGCGGTATGTGGGACTCCTCCGCCAAAGATGGGAGCGGCGGGTTTACCCACTAAAAAACCTGGGGGTGTCCTGCGGGACGCCATAATGCCGGGGCAACGGGTACGCCGAAGCATTCATCCGCTGCCCCCGACGGCGATAACATAGACCCTGGAATAACTCATAGGCTTTATTTAGTACACCGGGTACCGCTGGGCGCTAGCTAGTTTTAAATAATATCATCAGCATAGTCTATAACCCTGTAGTTTTTAATAAATTCTTTCATAATATCTGTTTTAAGGTAAAGCAGATTTTTCGCATAAATCAACCGACAGGAATTCCGCCCAAGGTAAGGTAAATAGGTACCTCTTTTTATAGGCCTTACATTAAAGGTACGGTACGGATTATCAGCCCAGAATTTTCTTTGTAAACTTAGAATTTAGCTTATACCTAAGATTTCCTAGAGAAAACGTATTTAATATTTTAATTTATCCGCTGAAAAGAACCTTATAACGTTTCCATGGGTTGACCCCATCCAAATCGGTTTAACTATTTAGATGCAAAAAGATAACAAATACAGTCCAATAGTTTTATGTTCATAATATGACCAAGTGAGATTATTTAAGGGTAACTTTACTTTGATTACAAAAACAATTAGTTGTTACCAACATTATTTAGCGCTGAATCCCAGAGTAACATTCAATTGAAAAGTTAGATCAATTCCTGCTAAAGTTTACGGGATGTTTTCCCAAAGGATAAATCTTTGTTCAGGAACGCTCATTATACATACAGAGCATCAAGGAAAGTCAAGAACAAGATCAACAAGTGAATAAAACATAATTCAGGCTCGTTTTCAATAAGCGTGGGCGAAACACACGTTCTAATTCTTAACTTAAAAAACGCTTGACTGATTTAAATGATACTAGCTGCGCCCAGGGGTTTTACCCGCTGCACTGTAACTTATGTGTTATTTATTCCAGGGTCTAAGTTATCTCTATATCAAATTTCAGCTCAATCGGTCAACCCGTTTAGGCGTGAAAGAGTAACAAACATACATCCAGACATCCATACATTCTTACAAATATTTAACGTTTATAATATTAAGTAAGATTTTTGTTGGAACCTGAGAATAATACCTTGTGAAACCAAAAAAATAACAATTTTTAAAATAGGTTCTGGGTATCTTAAAGAAATCTGTGGAAAAAAGATTCCGAACAATAATTGTAGGGCTATCTTCCTTTTTGAAGTCTGTTTAAAATTGGATCATAACATTGAACGCAGTGTCGTATGTTTGTTAGTTACCTACCTCTTCACGCCTCAGCGGCTGAATAAATTACAATCGATTTAAAATTTATTATTTTATGTAGCTCTTCTCAGTGAATAAAACTGCTGGACACAGCTAGAAATATTCTGGATAATATATTGTTTTAAAAAGACTGGCTTTCAAGAAATTCAGGAGATATTTCTCAAAATTATACGTAATCGTTATCAACATCAATCGAGCAACGTTTCACAGTGTCGCGACAGTAATGTCAAGGTTAGAAAGTTAATGGAGGCTCGTTATCAGTGGTGTGCGGTGTGAGGCGACAGGCCGGAGTGGACTCGCGTGATACCCACACTAAACGTGTTTATACCCGTCACCAGTCACCACAACTGGACCAGACAGACGCTTTAATTACTTTGTCACCTTGTCCTAGGCGAGGCAGTGCGTTCACTGCTTTTTAGACGTGCGTGCGTAGTGCGTACACTGTTAAAGAAAGAAACAAAATAATTTATTTCCTACACACAACATGCATACAACATAGTATAATATTAAAAACAAAAAAATAAGTAAACAAAACTAATAAAAAGTGTGTGTCACAAATCGGTCCTCAACTCAGCATTATGCTAGATGCAAGAATTCAGCGCTGATCTTCCGTTGGAGCCGCTTGGTGACGTTACGGTCTTCACTCACTATTCTGGAGGTAGCCGTGGCTAATTACCGCCCATTGGACAAAACCGTGTCGCTAAGCGGTCTTTACGACTGAGTTCCGACAAGATGTTTAGTGAAGCCAGAGAGGTATTCATCCCGCCTTCTATAGGTTTATTCTGCTATACCATCTACAGCCACATCTTAGCATGAGATCAAGCGTAAATGTGGTCAAATGAGCTGGAAGCTGTTATTTGTATGTATTTTTGACCTATGTATAATAATAAATACTAGTGTTATAAATATAGTGGTTGTGGTGTTAGTTTTAAAGTTTGTATTTGACTATGTTTGTTACTTTCACGTAAAACCACAGCCATTTATAATGAAACTCGGTATGGAGATCCCGCAGCTGGAAACTTGAAAATACATTATAAGCTAATTTATCCTGATTTTCTCACGTGATTCTGACTTCTGCAGGTGAAACCACGGGGCGTAGACAGAAATAAAAAAATACGCACTAAAGCTTGACCCGCAAGAACCTTCGATTCAGAATTATTTCCACTATATTATTACAATCACGAGCTAGTTTGTGGTAATAACAACAAAACAATAAAAAGTAATCATAAAGAGTTGATTGGATTAGGTTTACGTCGTCGCCTGCCGCATTCGCAAATGGTCACGCTATCGCAAATTCTTATTTTAGCTGGTCGTTCCATTTAGCAGACTGGCCCACTTGCAGGCCCACCCAGTTCATGATTCCTGCATGTAAAAACTAGATACATACCTAAAGTTTGTACCTATTCTATACAGTTTAAGCTATAGTGGAACATTCGTTTTCTGCTTTTGACAGCTGTCATCCTCTATACAATGTTTGCGTAGGTATGAAAGTGGATCAAAACCTTAGCAAAAATGTACTTGTTTGTTGGTTTATTTTCGCTTAGGTTGTTATGTTCTATTTATATGTAGGTACACATACCAATCTAAACTAGGATGCTACCAGAAGGATCAAAACTAGGACAATAATAGAGACTAAAGTATATTAGGCCAGCGTCACACTTGTTTGCAAAGCAGCAAATGTTTACGCGAAGGGTCAAATAGTATTATTTATCAAAACAAAATTAACTCTTATTATTATTTCTTAATTTGACACTTTTCACAGTCCAGAATGTTTATTTTTTATTCTCTTGTATCAACAATATTGATCTATGTATCTAGAAGTGAATATAAATCAATATATTTTTCTGCAGCCATCAAGCAAAGTGAGTCAATTCTGATGACCCATCACCAGTGCATGTATTTCAGGGAACACGCTTGTCACTTGGCAGACTTAGAATCTGCAATAAACATAAATTCAAATAGTTTTGTCATCAACTGACCTACGCATTTTACGTATCTTATGACGGCGATAGGAAAACAATGACTCACATTTTCTATTATAAAAAAGAACCACTTATTTTTTGTTCGTCGGTCTGAGAGCAGCTGAACAAAGCTTACACGACGGAAATGAAACTTTTCGGATGTTTTCTTATCTCAGTCTTCAATCAGAAGATTATTTTTATAAAGTTCGTGATGCGACATTAGAATGGTGTATATTATGTTAGGTGATTTTACTACGGTGCACATGAAATTAAATTGATTTTTTCCCAATTCTCCGCATTTTATTGCTTATCTCGGGCATAATGGTTTGAGGGTATAATGAAAACAATAACTATGATATTATGTATTATAGTAGAATGGCTAATTTTCCGATTAGCAAAGCAATTTAACATTTACAAGAGAAATTATTATTACGACTTAGGATTAGCCACACTGTTCACTGTTTGATTAAATTTCATTAATTACATATTTGTTCAATTAGCACTTAAAGTATATAACTGCAACGTTATAATGGATTAACTGTGCCCAGAGGTCTTTCGGTAAAATGTAGTCTGTATCACTCCCATGCTAACATACCAAATTTCAGCCCAATCGGTCTAGCCGTGAAAAGTAGCAAACGCCTTTATAATATTAGCAAGATTATCCACTGCACATTTTATCTTTTTCATTCTTGGCCACAGTTTAAGCTCAATTCTTTGAATGGGAGTCCAACATTTCTCACCCCTGTGTCACTTCGTCCACTGTCTTCGTGCCTCATGCACGCAACACGCGCAGAATTTGACATTGCGCGTGTAGACGGCACGAAGTAGACAAGTAGGCGAAGTGGCACGACGTAGACATGTAGGCGAAGTGGCACGAAGTAGACAACTAGGCGAAGTGGCACAAAGTAGAGAAGTAGGCGAAGTGCCACGAAGTGGAGGTGACCATTACGTCACATTCTGACCCTGCCACGGCTTATCCATTGAACGGGGATTTATCTTGTAAATCTCCAGTTCCTTAGACATGTGGTATACATGTCCGAAAATCTATTTAATTGAGGTTTACTTCAACAGAAGGAGCTTACCCAATTAGTTACATTAACAGAACCAATCCATTAGGGGTTGGTGGCCAACTTATTGGTCAGAATTTTTAGACCTAGCAACTGTGTGATACAAATGGGACACATAGTTTACCGTCTTACGAAAAACGGATATAAACAATGTCTTACTTCAAGATAGCTTTCAATAAGCGTTGGCGAGAAAATGCTCTAAGCTGTTTTCGATAAAAAAATATATGGGACTATCAATAAAGTGTATTTAAAACAAAAACAAGTAATCAACCAAAAAATATCTTTAAAAAGATTCTTCCGAATTGTAAACTTCTATATATAATTATGTTCTCCTACTTTTCCTGATATCGGTTAAAATATTCATAAAACCAAACCTCGCATCATCGTTCAACGCAACGACCGGACTCAAGGCATTATCATAATAAGTGACATAAAACATTGAATTACATCAGTTCAGATAAAGCACAGATAAGTACGACAATGCGTGACGAATACAAAAAGATTTGCAGCAAAATATATCGTAATGATGGGTGTGCCTTGGACCATCTAAAAACTTGGTGTTCATGCTCGTTCTGACTTCTGACCGAATTATATTTTTTTTTCGCGATACTTCTATTGGCTTTTTATATAACGAAACATTAACCCACTTGTTACTACCGTCCTTTATAAAGGCCCGCATCTAAACAAAATTCCTGTGATTAATGTGGGTAATGTAAACAAATTTTGTTGATGGCATCTAAAAGTAGGATCATGAAGCTATACAACAGAGGCATTGTGAATGCACTGGTGACATATTATTGTTTATTTAGAGACCATTACTTTTGAGTATATTTTATCATGGATGTTTTGATGTCAGTGATTTCATAATTATTATTACGTTAACATTTTTTATAAAAAATAATATAAATTTGGACATTCCTTTATGCATCATAACTAATATTTAACTGAAATGTGATGCATTTCTGAGGTTTATGAACGATTTTTTGTGGTGTTCGTTATAAAGCCCAGTAGTAAAATCCACTGCTATCACATACGATTATTTCATATATTGTAGGATATGTTTTAAAACTACAAAAGAGCCTCATATGCTTCAAATATTAAAGAAAAGAAAAATATATGAAGACACATAATATTTTTAATTACTTTCCTCTTGAAAATTATAAGAATGACGTTCCTGATGAGAATTCAGCAGTAAAAAATCAAGTCCAAATTTGTAATTTATGCATGAATCTTCAGGGATGGCAAAATTGAAGACTTATATACATCTATTACTATACCTAGCAGTTATATATTATCATCACCTCAGCCGTAGGACGTCCACTGCTGAACATAGGCCTCCTCTTTGGACTTCCATATTGGTTGGAGGTTGGATACAACCTGCACCCAGCGTCTTCCGGAGACCCTTATAAGGTCATCTGTCCACTTTGTGGGTGGATGTCCTACGCTGCGACCCCATTGGCCATCCATTTTGCGCGCTATGTGGCCTGCCCATTGCCACATCAGCTTGCTAATTCGCATCAGTCACTTTAGTTCACCTACGGATCTCGTCATTTCTGATTCAATCGTAGAGAAACCCCGAGCATTGCCCTTTCCATAGCACGCTGAGTGACTTTGAGCTTCGTGATGAGTTTTTCGTGGTTAGACGATAATATTACTTTGAGGAAAAGAATAGAAAAGACAAAGCACAGTATGATAATCTGATATTTCATATATATGCACACTCGTATGTTAACAATTTTATTGTAGAATCACGTAGATACAGAAGTATTGAGAAAAAGATTCTGATTATACGATGCTTTTACAGTTATTATTACAATATCTCCGTGGATCTCCGTGGTAAATACTCATACAGAGTGATCACAGTACCAAACAAATATTACAAGTTCAGTGTGCAAAAATGAGATTGATGAATTGATTGATTGTAAAGAAAATGCATAATTTTCTCTACAGCTACGAGACCATAAGGAAACCTTCAATATGTAAGAAAACATAAAAAACCCACATAAGCAAAAAACCCTAATTCTAGTTTTATTTTGAAATTTACCAATGCACTTGACAACAATAATAGTATTTTCAGCAACTTTTCTAGATTGAAGACAACCATTATTATAAAATACCAAGAAAAGAAACCAATGTATTATTTATCCCGAAAAAAAAAATATCATTATGCAATTTTTGTGACGTCACATTGCATCAAATGCAATATTTAAAAAATAAATTTATGCAAATATTTTGAATGCACCAAAGTATAAAATACATAACAAAACAAGCCTTTCGTTCGTTTTATAATTCTAACTGAAGTTCACTTTTCATAGCAGTGGATTTTACTACTGGCCTTTATAAAGAACACCATTTTCCCGGATTTTCAAAAACTTCGGAATTTTTATTTGATTTTTCCTAGATATTAGAGCACCTATATACGTACATATCCAAATTTCATTGCAATCAGACAGAAAAAGTCTATTCAGTAACAAGTGGGTTAAAATGATGTAGACAATAATATATTTGTATCAAGTTTTACACACATTATAATATTAATAGTTGCAGTCCCGATACTATGGCATCCCGGTGGAACTACCCCAGGTTTAAGTGGGTATCCTCGCCAAGCCCTTTTTCAGTGGGAAAACCCCTCATACCGCCCTACGTCACCCGGTGACGCATTTTTCTTGAAAAAGGAAATTTGACCTATAATATCTGTACTCCATAAGCCTTTTGGAGGGTTAAGTTATTGCATATTCACACATTTACGTAAACATTCGTCGATTACATTAGCAATTGTTTGACCTTGTAACCTGCTGATACAACGTCAATTAGCCAAATCTCTCATTAACACGCCACTGTTATTAGCTTGTTAGATGGTTGGAGCAAACAGTATTTTAGGATCGGTTGTTGTTGTACATTTTGTAGGCTTAATGCGCGTACCAGTTCTCGTGGTAAATAAATTAGTCATCAACCCTAACTATTTTCGCGTATTTTTTAAGCTTTCAGAGGCCATATTGGGTAATTTACATTAGTGGTAATCACTATAACTATAGCCTATAACTTATAGACTTGGAACTGTTAAGATACATATTATAATAGGCAATTCTCTTATGTCGCATAACTCAACCGTGTTTTACATGACATAGTTAAGAATCGTCTTTTTACTTTACGATTCTATGTCTCTATAAGCATTTTCTTTTTGTCGGGTTATAGTGTTTGCCACCAGAGTAAATTTGCAATACTGTCTATTATAATATCAATATTTTGAGTAAATTTTAGGAGGTATAAATTGTCATCAATATCACATTAATATCTATCATATTAAGATGTGTATGGAACAGGTGGCAAAAAAAAGCAGAAGGACAGTTTGATGGTAAAAGATCGACGCCAATTCTTGCTTAAAACTTGAGTTTTTCTGATTGTGTGTCAGACGACAGTGTGCCTTTCAGTAATTTAAATAGTATGCTTTGCGTCACAGCCTTGAGTGATTATCATCAATAACATGCATTTAGATGTGTTAATGTTATAACATGCGACTTTTCAGGGTGACGAGCACAATCAGTGCAGCGTTGCGAATGACTTCGTATTGAAAACTTGGTAAACATTGCGAATGGATTGGGTCGGCGCGGCGTATCGCTTATCAAGAATGTAGGGTTTGCTCCTTCATCTTACAGAAGAATTTACAATTTTCAACTGTTCTCAAAATACATATTATTATTATACCTTCCTTTTTCGAATGAATGACGCGAGATAGACATTTTATTTAAATATAGCTACCTTACCTACTTTTAAAATTTGTAGGGAGCGGGGGACTAATATTCTCAAAAAATCCTAATCGCTTGTGAGCTTTCGTAGAGAAGATTGGATTAAGCCAGAATAAGCGTCATAAGGCATTGGACTAAGCGTATGAGCTATTGGTTTAGACTGGCATTCACATATAAGAATATTCTTAGGGCAAACATAGTAATGGTACCTACTAAATATTTAATCATTAGTAAAATGTAAGGACTCGGTAGCAAAAGAGAAATGAATATAGAAATACATACTCCTACGCTACGCCTCGTATACGAAGGCTTCTAATGTTTAGCCAAAGGTCAGCGAAAAGGCACTTTCCTGTAACTTAATACAGAAAATACAAATGTGGGCGTGCGCTATTTACGTTCCGTACTCCGTACTCAATACACACTACACACACGACGAAATGTGTAATATAATACGGCAAATATAGTAGCAAAATGACTAATATAGATCTAACATAATGCCTAATGCTAAGAATGACATAATATATTAATACTTAAGATTACGTACGTAAAATACCTGAGAAATAGCTTAATTTTATTTGCCTATGTAAGTTCTATTCCAGCATTCTGTTGATCTTTAAAATTACGAAGAGTATTTTTATGCCATACGTACTACGTACCATTTAGGTACTCATAGGGATTTAGTCCACCTACTTGACCAACAACGCGTCGGCAATGCCTCTGGTGTGTGTAGAAATAAATAGATAATAGAAAAAGAATAGAAATCCCCCATCCCCCTGTTCGTATAAAAAAAAGCCTCTGGTGTTGCAGACACCTTTAGGCGACGGTAACCGTTCACCATCAGACTGTCCATCTGTTTTTGTCTCTCTCTAGCATTACAAAAAAATATACCTATAGCCCACACATGAGTGGTGAGCGATTGCCACATATAGATATCTACAATTCCAGGAGCACCTCTCGTTTGTTATCAACCTTAGAAGACTTTTCATCCCCATGTTAAATCACAACGGAAATACCAAGGGTCAAGGCCGAGCGAATATGCGTGATAACTGACGGATGATAGGGATGAACAAAGTGAAAGAAATAATAATGATCCCACGCTAAGAAGGCTTGTCAATCACCTAACAATAAGAAGGTATCATAATATAGTGCTATACATAATAATATATTATTTACCCAGATACAATACTATAATAAGCAGATTCTAAGAAAGAATTCTATAGCTGCATGCAGCAAGAAGAAAGAATGCTACACATTTTAACTCAAACCAATAACTGAAGTTTGAAAAATATGTTTTGCTGTTTGATAACTTTATTGATAGTTGTTTCGGGTTTTAGTTTATTAAAATGGTGACGAATTAGGAAATAAAGTAAAATAGAAAAGGTCGAGTTAGTAGGACTTTTATACTAATGTATTTGTTAGTATACCAATATTATAAATTTTAAGCACATTGAGAACGTCTAAGAAATAAGAAATAGAACGACCTGTACTGCATTATACGAGTACTCAAACTTTTCTTAATACTCAACATTTCTCATTTAGATACTGTATGCGTTTAGCCAAGTTATGATAATATCAGTGAACTATATGAGACAATGTAATCAGCTGTAGATAGTGGAACTACAGTCACGGTGGTGGGTCGAACGTGGTCGCGTGGACGGATGCCAATATGGTGACGAAACTCACAGACACACTGTCTGCAGCATTTCTGTTAAATATCCTAATGTTTGTGGACACTGTTATCTTGTATATTTACTACTGAACAGTTGGTTAAGTATTCTCATTATTACGTGTCGCATAGATTACACGTTGCTCTGTCTATTAATAATTGGGGTTTTTAGAGACTCCATGAACAGATTATATCCTCTAATAATACTGTCCGAGTCATATCACAATTTTAGGTTATGTGCCCAACCTAGGTCCTATATGTTGCAGTTTTAAGTTGCAGCCAATTGTCTGCAACTTAAAACTGCAACATAGTGTGGAATTAAGGATAAAATACATTCTATCCACATGGTCGAATGAAAAAAGCCAATATTACACATTTCATGTTAATTTAAGATTTCATATTTTAAAATATGTCTTTAAGCTGAAAACTGAATTCGTTCTGTAAGAATATTTATGTTTAGATCAATATTCAATCATCCAGTGCTACGTGCAAAATGCATCCGTTTCATGCATTCAGTTTCAGAGAGCCGTTATATCACGGTACTTTTAAGGCTGGCGCAAACTACAACGGGCCGCATCGTAATGCACAAAAATCTTTATTACAGTACACTTACAAATACTACAGGCGGATAATGCAGGCACGTGCTTCAGCTAGGCATGGTGAGCCAGTAATATGCTTTAGTTCATAAATTAATGTACCATAGTGATGCAGGAGGATTTTAGTAATGGCTAATGGCAGTGCGGCCTGTCGTAGATTAAACCAGCCTTAAAAAAAGCATTATGTGTCTGATACTTGCTAATTGTTCAAGATTAATTACACTATTACGCCAAAAATACTTTTTGGGTCGAGCGTAAGAGAAAGCGTTGCGACTTAGGTACATAGGCTGGAGGATAATATTTTAAATGGATGGCAGTGAAATGAGACCAGACAACTAATCTTAAAGAGAGACTGACTGATTGATCAATCAACGCACAGCCTAAACAACTGAACGGATTGGGTAAAATATACCAAAAGAAACCCAGAAATGTTTTATGACGTAGAAATCTCCTCTGAGAAGAGAATTCAGCACTCAGGCAAGCCCGCGAGTGTAAGCTAGTATATGTTACAAGGCGTACCCAGAAGTTTTCAACTGCGTGTGTTCCGAACCCGTAGGAAAATTGGGATATAGCCTATGTGTTCTTTCAGATTTCCAGCTATGTACAAATACCGAGGTTCATCGCAAACATAACCTTGCGAGCTTGCATTATTTTAACCTTAGATTTAGAAGGGTTCGAGAAAAACGGAATTCTTACTTTGAAAAGGTAATGCGTAAACGTTTGCCGGTTTTTCCTAATTTATTCTATTGTCTTAGTCTGCGTCATTTTTTTTCTTTTACACAAAGAAATGAAGCCATCGATTAAATGCAAGATGATTTTTACAATATGAAGGAGAATCTCTGTGCACTTTTTTGTGTTTCAACTCGTGTGATCGTCATCAATTACAATCAATTTCGCGCTTTCCCAAATTCATATGGAAGTTAACGAGTACCAACCATAATACTTAATACATCGCGACTATAATAAGAAACACTATGGCCACTCAAGTAGGTCTTACTTAATAAATCGAACTAGATAATATATAGAGAAATATTAAGTCTTCAAACATAAATAAAATGTTTGTTTGTAATCTCCACGTTGAGCATAATAGGGACATTTTGAAATGACGATAATATGACGGATGATAGAGCAGAATGGAGGAGAAAAACGTGTTGTGCCGACCCTACCTAGTGTGGGATAAGGGCAGGAAGAAGAAGCATAATAGGGACATTTTCAATACGTATAGGATTATCTAGTAGATATTTTGTTAGTCAATTTATTTATTTTGAAATAGAATAGACTGGTACTCCCACAGGGTTCATCCGCTGAAAAGTCTACGTGTTATTCCAGGGGTTTGGCTATAAAAATTCAGCTCAATCAAATTAAACGACAAAGGCTTAAGTTCACCGATTTCGTGAAGTCGATTAGTCGTGAAGACACACATTTGCGCGTTTACCGTCATCATTATCATCATCATCCACAACTCTCTACATCTCAATGCTGGACGTAGGCCTTCATGTTATGCCATCCAACCCAGTCTCGTGCCAATCTCGTCCATGTGCGACCCGCTACTCTGACTATAATATATCATTTAAGTAGAAAAAAAGTTTCTGTGTACAAAAATAATTTGTAGCAACAGGTGAAGCCGCTAAGCAGCTTGTTTAAAATAAATATAAAATAATATTCCTCAATAACGCCGAGCATGTTTATACTGTAGTCCATTTGGGTCATAATCAAATTAATCAGAGCGTAAACTATTGCATTAGTTATGGCAGTTTCAGGATGCGACCATCTTTAGAGCAACCGCGAGCCGTTACAATATTACAGACGGTTCAGTTTTTAACTGCACCATGAAAAAATATAATACTATACTGACTTCAATTCTTCGTTGTTTCACTCCAAGTAAACCTTTATAAATTTTAGACCTAAACCGCCGCATACAAAGTTTAACCCAATTTTTACAACGACTGGCACAAAAATGTCCTGATTGTAAGCTTGATATAAAATCGAATTCAAATCTGTTACAAATAATTGTCAGATAATAATGTCAGAAGTTCCAAATTTCAAGCAACATTCATAAATCATAAACGTTATCCCAAACTTTCGCAAAGAAAGTTAAAACACGAAACCTCAAATCGACAAAAACCTATCGTGTTTCGGATGATCAGCGCAACATGGATACGAGTATTTGTCACGAGTCACGTTTCGAGTTTCGATGCAAAATATAAAATGTATATCGAAACACTGACGTCACGAGATCTGCGTCCCGAGTCCCGCGTCGAACGCAATAGGCAGCTCTGCCTTAGGTCACGGTCAGGCCAGGACGGCGAGGAGAAGAGATCGATCACGTGCCCTTGTCCCTTTTAATAGCTCAATTCCGCGCTACAACCCATCCCTGACTTTTCATTAGTATTTTAGCAAGTAACTACTTGTTGAGGTGTGCGCTAAATGGGCTGAATAACAATGTATATTTAAATTATGTTTTTTTTTTTTTCAAAATCCAGTTCGTTTGTCGCGTGACTCATTAGTGCAATAGCGTAAAGTTGGACCAAACGCCGCACAATTTTTGGAGCATTCCAAGACTAACCTGGCTGCAATGTTGGCGAGCTGCCAGAGTTCGTTTCCAGGGTACCGTCGCCGGTTTAACTATCATTGATCTCTGGACTAGACCACTGAACTTGGGGCGAACTTTACAATAACGTACCTGGCGTCGAACGTGTATAGTATAGTTAGTTATATGCCCGCTGCGGAAAAGACTTGGTTCCACCGAGTCGGTAAACCACATTAATTTTGAGATATTTTAGGTGTTCTCATTACCTCACCCCAACGTGTAAACACTGTGACTCGATGACACTTCTTCCCATACAGTTACAGTGTTACTCGTTGGGAATCCATTCTGAAAATAAAGTTACAACAAGTCACACTGATGACTTATGGGGAATAATGAAAAAAGTGCCATCGAGTCATAGTGTTACACGACGAGAAACCACTAAAATACTAGGATACCAGAAATCATAAGGAGATTAACTTTTTTTATGGCAAATAATGTTTCGTTCATTCCATTCCATAGTTGTATTTGGTTTACCTCTTACTAGTTCACTATTATGGTTGACGATGATTTCTCTATTTCATATGATACGACATTCTAGTAAAATAAATGATCATGATAAAATAAAAGTATTTTGAAACAAAACAGTTTGTCTTGCCCGTCTTCTTACTTCTCTGCATAAAGGCATAATAATATTATTTTGATGTGAGTATATAAGATGCCGTATTTTCGTTGAATTCGCGAAGCCTGCGACACGAGTAGCCCGGTAGTCGATAGGTACGTGCATAATAAATGATATTAACACTGGATAAGCGCCGTTCAATTCTCCCTCACGCTCGGTTGCTAGGCTTATATTTGTGGGGAAATATACTAATGAAAAAGCTTTTATTATAATTACTATTATATTACATAATATAATTAGATACTATTATATTAGCAAAGAATACTAAACAGACCTAACCGTACAAAAATTAATTAGGTAATCAATTACAATAAGTAGGTAGGTATATTTTGTAACATTAAAATTCCGCGTTACAAATTTATGAAATAAAATGTGCGGAAAAAGAGGCATCCAAAACAAATGCTTAATTAGAAAATTATGTAGTTCTTATTTTTCGAAAATGGATGAATCGTGGATCTTATTGAATAACGGCAGCGTTAAAGAAAATTACTTCATTCGGTCGCGAAAATGTCGGCATTTTCCATTTTATAAATGAAATTATTCACTATAATACTGAAATATGCACTAGTATAACAAGGTTACTATTAAAAAAAACTCTTTAAGAGCATAAACATGTTTAACACTGCATTATTAAAATGAATAAGAGTAGGCAGTAAATGTTAATAAGGTGGAAAGTTTCGTTATTCAGCCAGCGTGACTTCTCGTAGATAAAGGTTTCTACCGAAATTAAGCAACAAAATTACAGCCTCCGCATATGAGGCGTAGCGGGTAGCAAGTTTATCGTAGGAAATTGTTCATTTTTTTTTATTTATTGTCCCCTCATTAGGGTTCCGTAGTCAACAAGGAACCCTTATAGTTTCGCTTTGTCCGTCCGTCCGTCCGTCCGTCTGTCTGTCCGCGGCATTGCGGAGAAACTATAAGTCCTAGAAAAGTGTAATTTTGTATTAAGGTAAGTAATAATAAGGGTAAGAGAACGGTAACAAAAAATAATTTTTAATTAATTAATTTAGGCTACCTCCCGTACACGTAAGATGGGGATGATTTTTTTTTTCTGGCTGATACCATCGTGTGGGGTATCGTTGAATAGGTATTTTAAAATGAAGGACGGTTTGCTAAGAAACATTTTCGATTTCATGTTCTGTTTGAAAGATATTCAAGTTTTAAAAAAAAAATTGAGCGTCCCCTCCCCCCTCTAAAATCTGAACTACTAGCTTTAAAATTCTGAAAAAAATCAGAGGTATGCTTTCAACCATGAACTTTCCAGGAAAACTATAGCGGTTAAGATAAAATTATTAGTTTCGGTAAAATCAGCAAAATAAGAATACCTAAAGCTAACCTAGCCTATAGTTTATTAATGCATAACTAGATGGCGCTAGTAGTAAAATTAGATCGCGCAAGCGAATTGTTCATGGTTGTATTGTTTACGAGTTATAGCTATCACAAATAAATCACCATATTACAGTGTTACTTAGCTCATAATTTCTAACTGAAGTTTTTTTATTATAATTTGATATAGCATGGTCAATGCTACTTGTGTGAATGATCCGGATATATTTTTTTTAATTTGCGGAGAATATTATGCTCAAAGAATTCCGTTTGAATGTGACAACGTTCATAATTTAGGCTTACAAAAATTACTTTGGATACTCCCTGGAAATTTACGACAAGACTTGGATTCCCCAAAAGTTATGCAAAACGTGTTTTGAGTATCTACGTTTGTGGACAAATAAGAAAATAAATAGATTTTGGTACGAAACCGCTATAATGTGGAAAGGACTCGAGAACCATCACGATGACTGTTATTTTTGCTTAGTGTAAACATATTATAATTGTGGTGGTTATAATTTTTTTTTGTAAAGTAAGAATTATTTGGACTTTTCTCAACACGTCCAAAAACTAATGCGTCACTTTCAAAGGCTCGAATGTGACATAACCATCAAGTTACCCCACGTTACTCTCTCCACGACCACCTAGACTATATTCATGACAATCTTGGGGTACTAAGTGAAGAATTGGGCAAGCAATTCCACCCGAACTTTTGTTCGATGAAGTAACGCTATCAAGACTTCTGGAACGCACATATGATGGCTGAATATTGTTAGAGTATTTAGAATAGCCCTCTGCCTTCAGTTTCAGCAAGAAAATCAAATAACATAAAGAGTTTTTCAACTTAAACTTAAATTAATTAGGATGATCTCTACATTGACCACCCACAAGGTGGACAGACGACCTTATAAAGGTCACCGGAAGACGCTGGATGCAGGTCGCTTCCAACCGGTACATATGGAAGTCCAAAGGGGAGGCCTATGTTCAGCAGTGGACGTCTTACGGCTGAGATGATGATGATGATGATCTCTACATTTACAGCGTTTTATTACGAAAACAACATAATATGTGTCATATCTTTTTAACTAGAGCTGGTACAGAAATTTCAGTCACAAATTTGAAATCGTCGTCAAAAATCATCCAAAATGCTGTTGTGCAGTGTATTCAATCTACTAGAACTACGGAACTCTACATTGTGCGTGGCCCGACTCGCGCTTGGCCTATTTATTTTTAAAAGTAAGCACAATAGTAGTGTGATCATTAGGTACAATATCAATTGAGTTTCGATCATACGAACCCAATTGATTATTATTTTTGATACAAGCCTATTTAAGAATAATAACAATATTAATTGGCAATACGAAAATAGCATCAGGGAGAAGATTAGTTGATAATAAAATTAAAATAGGAGAAACATTATAAACAAATTTACAAGCAGCAAGTGCAAGTACTAACGGAACTAGGATGGCAGTGGAATAAATGCGTACGGATACGTTTACGCTGCGACTCGTGTGCGAAGCTTCTCAAATCGTTATATTCAGTAGGCGCATAGTGTGCTCTACTCATACACAAAGCAAATTCGGGTTGTATGTCTGAGGTTTCATGTTGCGGCTGCGGTAAGCGGCGAGAGTGCGCGAATGTGATCTCGCGGGATCTCTACGAGTCGGCGGATGGCGTGACGGCCACAAAGCTACGGGATACGGCTTCCACTGATTACTTCAATCATTAGATGAGACTTACTTTAAAAGTCAGACTACATCGTGGTCTACTAACTGATAGATTACGATTTGATACTGTTTATAGTGATCAACATTTACCTACAAGGCCTCACAAAAGATGCGAGTCTTTCCATAGATTTAGGGAGCACAATTTTTTTTCCAGTTCTACTAGTACTCGTACTTCGCAAACACAAGTACCGTCTCGTCGTTCTTCAGTTAGTCGTGGCCAACAAATTGCACTTTAAGATGTGTAACAGCCTTACCTGCCCCGCCAAAATACAACCATGAGGCACTTGAGACTACAACATTTTCAGCGGTTTCACCTGCTCATCCAGTGGGGCGCTTGGTGGGGCAGGTCTTCCTTCCTGATTTAGCAATAGTGGATAGAGAGATAGATTGAACGATAAATGACTGATGCTCGCCTGATGTTGTGCGATAATGCCCATTATAACATATCAAAGACAACGCAACGTAGCAAAATATTTAGTCAGCTTTAAAATAGGTTTTTTTGTATTAGAATCGGCTTCAGAGAATAAAATCTGACATTCAAACGGCTTAGAAAGTGCTCAAGACGTGTGTCCATTTCTACATGGTTTAGACAAAACGAGCTATCGACCGAGATACCGTTTACGATATACCGAATTAAATGGTCTCTATCTTACGTTGAAATAGTACCTAGGTAAGGAGGGATTTGCCCTACTCACAAGACCGACAACACGTCGTCAATGACTGAAACTACACCAGCAACAGGACTTTTATTGCAGACGTGTAAAGGCGACTGAAACCGCTAACAATTTTAGCGAGTCGTGGCGTCTGCTTGTGCGTCTTTCGCTAATCACACTAATATTATAAATGGGAAAGTTTGTGAGTGTGTCTGTTTGTTACTTCTTCACGCCTTAACGCTGATTGAACTAAAATTTGGTATAGATAGCTTAGACCCTGGTACAACACATAGGGCTTGTTCACGTGTAGACGCGGGCGCGGGCGCGGGCACGGGCGCGGGCACGGGCGCGGGCACGGGCGCGGGCACGGGCGCGGGCAAGAAATATCAAACATTATGACGTGCTATGAAAGTGTTCACGTACAACGCACGTGCGGTGTAAGCAAAGTCTGCCGCGCCCGCGCCCGCGCCCGCGTGTTATAGCGTGAACAAGCACATAATAGGCTACAGTATAGCGGGTAAAACCGCTGGGCGCAGCTTAGTCCATTTCAACGCGACCATCTGGTGCGTTAGGCCATTCTAGATCCTTATTCACTCCGTGCGGCTTCCGTTATTCAGCGCCCGTAAGCCTACACCACGCCTGTGACTCTATTGTCACTCGCTAAATGTTAGAACAAGGCAATTCTTTTCTAAATTTTAATTAAAAGTGACGGCCCAAGTAGAACTTTTTACATTAAGGCCTTGCATACTATTAATTATTCTGTACTCCCAGTCTAGGTTAATGACACTCATTAATAATGCTAATGCTATCTGATATAATAACCATCTATTTTACCTATTGTTTTGCTGGGTAGTAAAAATCTCAGATTAAAAGTTTGAGGAAAAGTATCCCAGTTGTGTTTGTTTTATAAAGTGTTATTTTTATAAGTCTTCATTGTGTTATTCAATCAGTAATTATAAACATTTTTTTTTTTTTATACGAGATAGGCCTACGTTTGACCACATCCCACCTGATGGAAAGTGAAAATGCGGTCGACGATGGATCACGTAAGATGCCTAGAAAGGTACCTATTCACTCGTGCCTTGAAGATACCCAAGTTGTACCGCTCGGGAAACACGGATGACGGCAAAGTGTTCCAAACGCGTCCAGTTCTCATTAAGAACGACGAAGCAAAACGCTTGGTGCGGGCAGTAGGTAACGCCACTAAGTAAGGATGCCGCTTTGCCGTCTGCCGCGACGTCCGTCGGTAGAATGGGCTTGGAGGAATTAGTTCATGTAATGTTTTAATCATGTCATTTTTTATATGGATTTAAATCATCCTCCTCTACATCCCACTGCTGAGCATAGGCCTCCATCAAGTTATGCCACTCGACCCTGTCCTGTGCCATTTAAGGTCCATGGACAATTTTTTTAATAGCATCTATGTTTGATGAATCCGTCAAATGACTGAAGTAGTTATAGTTGTTTTATTTAAAATGACACTACACTCTGTCAAAAATGATTCAATGACAGACAAAAATTGGATGACTGTAGTGCATAACGTACTGTACAAAATGTTCTGTGTCTACATTGAACCACCATTTGACAGACCCTGACCAAAACACTAATTTTGGTCAGAGTCCAGTTTTGGTTTTGGAGAGAGTTGGTTGGTTTTGTTTGGTTTGGTGGTGTGGACATGTTCTAACTGTACAATATTCCCAAATTTCAATTCAGAAATCACTAACAGATGGCAAAAGCTCCACAAAGTTAGATGATAAAAAAACCATATTACACTTTGCATGCTGAAAAGCTGATTGTAGCGGAGTTATAATTTATTCTTTGTCATCTTTTTGTACCTACTTTCACAAATAAAGAACTTTGAACCACTTCCTAATGAACACCATAACTTTTTAATGGAAAAATATTGTGAATAAGATTACCAAATGAGATATCAATTGATACCTTTGCAATTTGAGTGTATGGATGACCATCTGTCTCCTTGCCATATAAGAAATTCACCACAAAGCAGTCATTTAGGGTATCCACCACTTTGCCACTGCCACTTTTTACTTCATTTTCAACTAACGATAAAAACGAAGGAGGTTTACAAGTGCATAATATATTTTTTTTTTTTACAATTTTTTTGTTTTTTTACTGAACAGATTCTCACTGCCAGACAAACAATACTAATGTGGTGTGGTAGCTTTATTTATAAATTAACATAATTCTTTGTCTTGTACCCAAACATTTATAGGTACCTACCTCTACCTTTTTAATTTATTAATTTAATTAACAAATTAAATTTGTAAATTCTTGAGATGAGTTATCAGACTTACCAGCACATAACATTATTATTATTTGGCAAAATTACTCTAATATCGGGTTATCCATAAAGCTTGTTACACTTATTTTGTGAATATTTACCCCTCCCCCATTCTTGTCACAGTTGTTAACATTTGTGACATAATTTACATCTAGAAATGATTAAGTTACAACAGTAGTTCCGAAATAAGTTTCCATTTTGTTTAAAATAGTGATAGCCTGATGCATGTCATAATAATAATATTACTTTTCCATATCCATAGCTTAGTTCAAGTAGTTTCCATTAATTAGCAATAGTCCTGTCACTTGGCGGAGACTGTCTTTGAGCCCATTTTCTATAGGTGGACTCACGGACAGACTCCAATAAGTGTCACCCATTACATTTATAATTAAAAGCTCAAAAGGATCTCTGCGCGTTGGACTTTTTTGTCTCCGTGTACGCCTATAAAAGGCCCGGGCTTAGCCCGTGTTTAAGAGTTATATTACTTTTATGTAGGTAAATAGTGCATGTAACATAATTTAACACATTGACTGCTGAAAACACAACAGCTTTGTTTTTGAGGGTGGAATGTGAGTGCTGAAAAACACAAACATTGTGTTTTGTCAGAGGATTACTTCATACTAAATAAATTTCAGGCACCTAGGGTAGATCTATAAAACATCACCGTAGCCAATGTGTTAAAAATCATCCCCACTACAGAAAACAAATATCATTGCCCTGTGCCTCTTGTGATCTGGGTAAACATACATAGTTCTTTTAGCTTCGTAGATGACCCACATGACAATTTGTGTTATAAATAGGTATTTTTTGGATACATACCTATTCTAGTTATGTTATACACATTCGTCTGTCAGACATTAAGGCAAAATGGAAATAAGATGAATCTCATCAACATTTTTAAGTGATTACTGTTTGTTTTGTATTTACTATTTTTAATTTATACACACACATTGTAATTTAAATTTAGTTGACGAATATTAAAGTTTGAAATATTTTGAATGTCGAAAATAATATTATTTAAACTAGAAACAAAATATTAATTTTGAAAATATCGACTAATTAATTGATAAATGTCATATTTTAAATGACAATTTATACTTTTATAAGTAGCTGTGCCCAGGAATTTTACTAATAAGTTATCCGTAATGATGATGTTTGAGCAACTAGTATTAATGTGCAGAGGTAACCAACATAATATAATAATTGCCATTTGATAATATAATAATTATAATATAGGTAATACGGATTATGTTATTATTCTAGATTTTAGAGAATCATATTATTATATTAATTAATATTGCCTTCAATTTTGATGATTTACATGGTAAAATTGACAGCTAGCAACTTTTAAGTTATCAGAAATAATATTGTTATTGTGTTTAGCATTCCTAAAGCTTCATACTTTGATAGTAATGCAAGGTGTCAGATAATAAGCTCTCAGTTTAATCAGAACACATGTGGGGTGATTGATCATGTTGTTGAAATAAATCAGTTTAAATGATGTATCAGATTTGCATAAAATGTGTCCATATGTTTTATCATATCTAACAATGTTGGTATTTTTCTTATGAACATTATGATTATCATTAATTTAAAACCATAAAATACGCCAAATATTTAGCTATACACTGTGAAACAGTCGCTAAGTGTTTCACCATTTACCTCTAACGTGCACCTATAGCGATCATCCGTAAATACGGTATTTTCTATATCACGTTTTGTTTCTACTGTGACAAAGAGATAATCATTATGAGACTTGCATGATGAGCTTATTAGAGGTAATCAGAAGTGAACGAATCGACACTTTACAGCCTTCAAACTCAAAAAATGGCAGCAGACAGCAGAGATCGACTTACCTCCACTTCCGAGTTCGTAGCCGAATTTGTAGTTTTGTGGTCAGAATTGTGGTGTTGGTCGTTTATCAAGTTGTGTAGCAGTTTCGTATCTTCACTGGAAATGTTCGTTGCACTTTTATCCGGGGCTTTCGGTTCCTTATCATATTCCTTATCATATTATTGGAAAGTTTGTGAGTGTGTCTGTTTGTTACTTCTTCACGCCTTAACGCTGATTGAACTAAAATTTGGTATAGATAGCTTAGACCCTGGTACAACACATAGGGCTTGTTCACGTGTAGACGCGGGCGCGGGCGCGGGCACGGGCGCGGGCACGGGCGCGGGCACGGGCGCGGGCACGGGCGCGGGCAAGAAATATCAAACATTATGACGTGCTATGAAAGTGTTCACGTACAACGCACGTGCGGTGTAAGCAAAGTCTGCCGCGCCCGCGCCCGCGCCCGCGTGTTATAGCGTGAACAAGCACATAATAGGCTACAGTATAGCGGGTAAAACCGCTGGGCGCAGCTTAGTCCATTTCAACGCGACCATCTGGTGCGTTAGGCCATTCTAGATCCTTATTCACTCCGTGCGGCTTCCGTTATTCAGCGCCCGTAAGCCTACACCACGCCTGTGACTCTATTGTCACTCGCTAAATGTTAGAACAAGGCAATTCTTTTCTAAATTTTAATTAAAAGTGACGGCCCAAGTAGAACTTTTTACATTAAGGCCTTGCATACTATTAATTATTCTGTACTCCCAGTCTAGGTTAATGACACTCATTAATAATGCTAATGCTATCTGATATAATAACCATCTATTTTACCTATTGTTTTGCTGGGTAGTAAAAATCTCAGATTAAAAGTTTGAGGAAAAGTATCCCAGTTGTGTTTGTTTTATAAAGTGTTATTTTTATAAGTCTTCATTGTGTTATTCAATCAGTAATTATAAACATTTTTTTTTTTTTATACGAGATAGGCCTACGTTTGACCACATCCCACCTGATGGAAAGTGAAAATGCGGTCGACGATGGATCACGTAAGATGCCTAGAAAGGTACCTATTCACTCGTGCCTTGAAGATACCCAAGTTGTACCGCTCGGGAAACACGGATGACGGCAAAGTGTTCCAAACGCGTCCAGTTCTCATTAAGAACGACGAAGCAAAACGCTTGGTGCGGGCAGTAGGTAACGCCACTAAGTAAGGATGCCGCTTTGCCGTCTGCCGCGACGTCCGTCGGTAGAATGGGCTTGGAGGAATTAGTTCATGTAATGTTTTAATCATGTCATTTTTTATATGGATTTAAATCATCCTCCTCTACATCCCACTGCTGAGCATAGGCCTCCATCAAGTTATGCCACTCGACCCTGTCCTGTGCCATTTAAGGTCCATGGACAATTTTTTTAATAGCATCTATGTTTGATGAATCCGTCAAATGACTGAAGTAGTTATAGTTGTTTTATTTAAAATGACACTACACTCTGTCAAAAATGATTCAATGACAGACAAAAATTGGATGACTGTAGTGCATAACGTACTGTACAAAATGTTCTGTGTCTACATTGAACCACCATTTGACAGACCCTGACCAAAACACTAATTTTGGTCAGAGTCCAGTTTTGGTTTTGGAGAGAGTTGGTTGGTTTTGTTTGGTTTGGTGGTGTGGACATGTTCTAACTGTACAATATTCCCAAATTTCAATTCAGAAATCACTAACAGATGGCAAAAGCTCCACAAAGTTAGATGATAAAAAAACCATATTACACTTTGCATGCTGAAAAGCTGATTGTAGCGGAGTTATAATTTATTCTTTGTCATCTTTTTGTACCTACTTTCACAAATAAAGAACTTTGAACCACTTCCTAATGAACACCATAACTTTTTAATGGAAAAATATTGTGAATAAGATTACCAAATGAGATATCAATTGATACCTTTGCAATTTGAGTGTATGGATGACCATCTGTCTCCTTGCCATATAAGAAATTCACCACAAAGCAGTCATTTAGGGTATCCACCACTTTGCCACTGCCACTTTTTACTTCATTTTCAACTAACGATAAAAACGAAGGAGGTTTACAAGTGCATAATATATTTTTTTTTTTTACAATTTTTTTGTTTTTTTACTGAACAGATTCTCACTGCCAGACAAACAATACTAATGTGGTGTGGTAGCTTTATTTATAAATTAACATAATTCTTTGTCTTGTACCCAAACATTTATAGGTACCTACCTCTACCTTTTTAATTTATTAATTTAATTAACAAATTAAATTTGTAAATTCTTGAGATGAGTTATCAGACTTACCAGCACATAACATTATTATTATTTGGCAAAATTACTCTAATATCGGGTTATCCATAAAGCTTGTTACACTTATTTTGTGAATATTTACCCCTCCCCCATTCTTGTCACAGTTGTTAACATTTGTGACATAATTTACATCTAGAAATGATTAAGTTACAACAGTAGTTCCGAAATAAGTTTCCATTTTGTTTAAAATAGTGATAGCCTGATGCATGTCATAATAATAATATTACTTTTCCATATCCATAGCTTAGTTCAAGTAGTTTCCATTAATTAGCAATAGTCCTGTCACTTGGCGGAGACTGTCTTTGAGCCCATTTTCTATAGGTGGACTCACGGACAGACTCCAATAAGTGTCACCCATTACATTTATAATTAAAAGCTCAAAAGGATCTCTGCGCGTTGGACTTTTTTGTCTCCGTGTACGCCTATAAAAGGCCCGGGCTTAGCCCGTGTTTAAGAGTTATATTACTTTTATGTAGGTAAATAGTGCATGTAACATAATTTAACACATTGACTGCTGAAAACACAACAGCTTTGTTTTTGAGGGTGGAATGTGAGTGCTGAAAAACACAAACATTGTGTTTTGTCAGAGGATTACTTCATACTAAATAAATTTCAGGCACCTAGGGTAGATCTATAAAACATCACCGTAGCCAATGTGTTAAAAATCATCCCCACTACAGAAAACAAATATCATTGCCCTGTGCCTCTTGTGATCTGGGTAAACATACATAGTTCTTTTAGCTTCGTAGATGACCCACATGACAATTTGTGTTATAAATAGGTATTTTTTGGATACATACCTATTCTAGTTATGTTATACACATTCGTCTGTCAGACATTAAGGCAAAATGGAAATAAGATGAATCTCATCAACATTTTTAAGTGATTACTGTTTGTTTTGTATTTACTATTTTTAATTTATACACACACATTGTAATTTAAATTTAGTTGACGAATATTAAAGTTTGAAATATTTTGAATGTCGAAAATAATATTATTTAAACTAGAAACAAAATATTAATTTTGAAAATATCGACTAATTAATTGATAAATGTCATATTTTAAATGACAATTTATACTTTTATAAGTAGCTGTGCCCAGGAATTTTACTAATAAGTTATCCGTAATGATGATGTTTGAGCAACTAGTATTAATGTGCAGAGGTAACCAACATAATATAATAATTGCCATTTGATAATATAATAATTATAATATAGGTAATACGGATTATGTTATTATTCTAGATTTTAGAGAATCATATTATTATATTAATTAATATTGCCTTCAATTTTGATGATTTACATGGTAAAATTGACAGCTAGCAACTTTTAAGTTATCAGAAATAATATTGTTATTGTGTTTAGCATTCCTAAAGCTTCATACTTTGATAGTAATGCAAGGTGTCAGATAATAAGCTCTCAGTTTAATCAGAACACATGTGGGGTGATTGATCATGTTGTTGAAATAAATCAGTTTAAATGATGTATCAGATTTGCATAAAATGTGTCCATATGTTTTATCATATCTAACAATGTTGGTATTTTTCTTATGAACATTATGATTATCATTAATTTAAAACCATAAAATACGCCAAATATTTAGCTATACACTGTGAAACAGTCGCTAAGTGTTTCACCATTTACCTCTAACGTGCACCTATAGCGATCATCCGTAAATACGGTATTTTCTATATCACGTTTTGTTTCTACTGTGACAAAGAGATAATCATTATGAGACTTGCATGATGAGCTTATTAGAGGTAATCAGAAGTGAACGAATCGACACTTTACAGCCTTCAAACTCAAAAAATGGCAGCAGACAGCAGAGATCGACTTACCTCCACTTCCGAGTTCGTAGCCGAATTTGTAGTTTTGTGGTCAGAATTGTGGTGTTGGTCGTTTATCAAGTTGTGTAGCAGTTTCGTATCTTCACTGGAAATGTTCGTTGCACTTTTATCCGGGGCTTTCGGTTCCTTATCATATTCCGGCGAAGGAGCCATCTTGAAGGAAGAACAGTCAGATGACACAAGTCTTATGACTTTCGCACACCGAAATCACTATCTACCCCGTTAAAATGTCTTTTCCACTAACTAGCTACTTAATAGAATCATGGTGAATAGTTTTACTACAACATTATTAATGTTTTAACCATTTGCAAAACCGGATTCATTATTTTCGACAACAGATTCTGACCAACATTTTTATTCGACTACAAAAACGCCCTCTATTGGCTAAATTTCATTGTCAAGCACAGATGATAAATACATTTCGTTCAAAAATTACTTAAAAATACGTTGCTCGATATCAAAAATAAGGTTGTGCAGCATGGCTTGATCGTCTGTAGACTGCTTTTCTTGAATAATCTATGGTTCATACTACTGCTGTCATTTACAAGTAAATGTCACTGTCATGTATCTGTCAAGTAGTTGTCACGGGAAAATCGAAGAGGGCGGTGCGCAAGGCAAAGGCGCAATATAAATTAAATATTTTTAGGTATCGCAGCTTCGTACTAAAGCAGTCGTAGGTGTGGTTCTCACCTGTTACTCCTAATAAAACTCAATCAGACGGGATAGTAAATATGGCTGAAACACAGGAGAACATATTCCTCTTCGTGCCCAATATTATTGGTAAGTTTTTCAAATAATGATTAAGCTCTATACGAAATCTACGTCTTGTTTTCGTAAACCTAACAGCCTTGTTTACATTTCAGGGTTTGGGAGGATTATATTGGCTTTGATATCGTTTTATTTCATGCCAACACACTGCGTACTTGCGTGTACATGCTACGTTACCTCTGCACTCCTGGATGCTATTGATGGCCATGCCGCAAGATATTTCAATCAAAGTAAGTGGTATAATCGAATAGGTCATCGCTTAATTGAATTATAATGTTAGTAGATATAAACAACTATCTGTTATAGGTCATAATAATAAGTAGTCTCTACATCCTTTACCTATGTATTTATAGTAATGACTCAATGTTTATGCACCTGGAAGAGATCGTAAAATGTTATCGTATGACCTATAAAAATGATAATAGACTGGCGGCACTCCTAAAAAGGATTACCTTTATTATGCTTAGCCTACTTGAGATAATTTTTATCCATCAAGTACTTTATATTTTTGTAAGAAATGTTTTTCCTATTTTAGAGTGGAAATGTTAATCTTTATTTCTTAACCCTTAATAATAACTCAAGTAATTAAGGTGGCTTAATTACTTGAGTTTTCCGGTTCCGGTGTCGCGACAACAAAGACGTACTGCAAATCGCTCCCGTATTTCTCAGCGAAAATTTTGGAAAAAGCAACAATCGAACGCGGAAAAGTTGAAAAACAGTTAGAAACAGTGTTTGTGCGTCAGATAAGTGCATCATTTACGCAAAACAGACTTCAGGTTTGGCGAAAACAAGTGCGAAAAAACATTAAACCGACAAATTTTTGAGGTTATATTACAAAATTACATAGTGACAGTGACATTCCAGATTAAATTAATACCAACATAACAAGAAAAAGTTCATTCATTCGTTCAGAAATTGACCATAGATATTGGTCAGGGTTGCCAGAACAAAAACAATCCTACTAATTAGTAGAAAAAATATATTTTTGAAGACATCAATTCAACAACACAAATATGGACATGAACGTAATATTGCAAAAAATATCCGAAGAAATGTCAAAGCAAGGAGAAATAATAACAAAGATGGTTACAGAAAATATATCCAAAACAATTGATGAAAAAATGAAACTGGTCACTATGGAAAACCAACAGCTGAAAACTGAACTCGAAGTCATGAAAACACAAGTACATAACCTGGAGAAAAATGCTAGAAGACGAAATCTGATTCTTCATGGAGTACCACAAAATGAAAAAGACGACGGAGAGCTAATGGAACTAACATTAGATGTGTTAAACAAATTAAGTGGTGCAGCTAATTTGGAAACATGGGACAAGTGGGAGTTGAGCAAGTGCTATAGAATTGGGAAACCCAAAAATAAATTAAACAGACCAATCCTTATCTCACTCACACTCGAGTGGAGGCGCGAAGCTATACTAAAGAACAATAAGAAGTTCCAAGATGGGATATATGCCACAGAAGACCTTCCCAGAGAGGTTCTCAATAAAAGGAAAGAACTCATAGCGGAACTAAAGGAAGCAAGAGAAAATGGCAAGATTGCCTACTATAGCTACGATAAGTTGATTGTGAAGGAAAAATCAAATGAGAAGAGGAAGCGCACACCATCAGAGTCTCCAACAACAGAATCCAACAAGCAACCAAGCAAAATGAACTCTATGCACAGGTATTTCCAAGCTAGAAGCAACAATGGCGACCAATAGCAACGAACAGGCAAAGGCACCCGGAATAATAGGAACAACACCAACAAAAACTACAACACACAAAACAACTGTCTCCCAAGCCGGCCGGTCCCCGTGGGAGTACTAGACCACCACCCCCTGAAAGAACCAAATTTAAAACCAAATGCAACAACAACACCAACTAAACAAGAAAAAGAAACAAACTTTATAAATATATCTACACTCAACACAAGAACACTAAGGACAAACGAAGCACTATTAGAGCTAGACCATGCATTGGAAACAATTAACTGGGATATAATTGGACTAAGTGAGGTCAGAAGAGTAGGTGAGCAAATAGAGGAATATGAAAAATACATATTATACCATATAGGAGAAACACCAGGCATGTATGGAGTCGGGTTCATTATAAAGAAATGCTACAAGAAACACATACAAGACTTTATAGGAATATCAGAAAGAATAGCAAAACTAAACATTCAATTTCCCGGATTTGAGCCATTCTCCATAATACAAATATACGCTCCTACAGAGGTTGCCAATGAGGAAGAAAAAGACCTATTCTATGAACAACTACAAACAACCCTAGAAATGTCCCACAAAACAACATTCTTGATTGGAGACTTTAATAGTCAAATAGGAGAAAGACGAGTAAATGAAAACAATATACTAGGACTATACAGCAAAGGAAAAAGAAATAATAATGGACAGCGACTAGTAGACCTAGCACAAAGAAACAACATGAAGATTATGAACAGTTTTTTCAAAAAGTCAAAAAAGAAAAAATGGACATGGATATCACCCAATGGAGAAGTAAAAAATGAGATAGACTTCATACTTACGAATAAACCTCAATACATTGTAGATGTAGACACTGTAAATCAATTTAACTTCAACACAAATCATCGAATGGTGAGAAGCAAAATCTACAAGAAAAAACCAAAGAAAGGAAGGAAACACATCAAAACACATATTAGACAAAAAACAGTACCAATACCAATACCAGAGGAACTTCTGGAACCTTTACAGAAAAGTCTAGACACAGATACGAACTATCAAAAGGACATACAACAAAAATACAATTTACTAGTAGAAGGGCTAAAGAAGTTAATAGAGAAAATAAACTGCACAGCAGGCCAAAAGGACAAAATAGGTAAAAATGCAAAAAAACTAATGGAAGACAGGAAAGTACTAATAGAAAGCAGGGAAAGAAACAGAAAAGAAATAACAAATATAAGCAAACAAATAACGGAGGAGATCAGAAGGCACAGGAAAGAAACCAGGAGGGAATTAATCCAACACCATATAGAAACAACAGGAGGCATAAAGAAAGCTCTCAAGCAACTAAAAGAAAACACATCATGGATACCAAGTATGAAAAACAAAGAAAAGAAAAAGATAACAAACAGAACCAATATTACGGAAATAGCAACTCAATTCTACAGAGATCTATATAAAGATACAGGAAAACATGTTAATCACCAGGAATTATTAATAGAGGAAGAAACAGTCCCAACAATACTGGCTAGTGAAGTTCAAAAAGCAATTCAATCTCAAAAAAACTGTAAAGCACCAGGCGATGACCAAATATCGAATGAAATCATTAAAGGGTGTTCAGAACATATAATTAAATACACTACAAACCTATTTAATGAAATATTAGAAAAGGAAAAATTGCCAGAACAATGGTCAAAATCTACAATTGTCTTACTACACAAGAAAGGTGACAAAAACGAAATAAATAATTACAGACCGATAAGTTTGATACCTAACCTATACAAGATATTTTCCAAAGTTATACTAAACAGAATAAGCAGCAACTTAGAAGAGAATCAACCGAGAGAACAGGCGGGGTTCAGAAGTGACTACTCGACTTTAGACCATATACACACAATAAGACAGATAGCGCAGAAATATAATGAATATAGCAAGATATATTATTTAGCCTTCATCGACTATAACAAGGCATTCGACTCCATAAAACATAAGTATATATGGGAAGCTCTGAGAGACCAAGGTGTTCCAATAAAGTACATAAGAATCATCAGAGAAATATATAAAAACCCCACAGCTAAGATACAAACAGAAAAAGTTGGGGAAGAATTTGAGATAGAAAAAGGTGTTAGACAGGGAGATCCACTTTCACCCAAACTGTTCTCAGCTGTGCTAGAACACGTTTTTAGAAAGCTGAACTGGGAAGCCTATGGCATAAATATAAATGGGCTAAATCTACACCACTTGAGATTCGCGGACGATTTGATCATCATAGAAGAGACACCAGAAAATCTACAAATTATGATACAACAGCTAGCGGAAGTGAGTGAAGAAGTGGGCCTGTCTATGAATACTGACAAAACAAAATTAATGACCAATGGGTTCCAAAGTGTGATCAAGGTAAACAACAGTATTATAGAATATGTAAAACAATATACATACTTGGGACAAATAATTTCACCAGAAGAACAAATGCAAAAAGAAATAGAAACGAGAATAAGCAACTCGTGGAGAAGGTACTGGTCACTCAAAGAAATTATGAAGAATCCACAGTTTGCAATGAAAGACAAAAGAAAATTATTTAATACCTGTGTACTGCCATGCATGACGTACGGGTGCCAGTCATGGGCATTAACAGACAAACAAAGAAATGCTCTGCAAGTGTGCCAAAACAGGATGGAGAGGAGCATGCTAAATGTCAAACTGAAAGACAGAATAAAACTGACTGACATAAGGGCAACAACTGGTGTAGCTGATGTGACATACACAGTGAAACGACTTAAATGGACATGGACTGGACATACAATACGGAGTAGGAAAAACAAATGGGCAAAAGATGTCACTCTCTGGTACCCTCGAGATGGAAAAAGGAGGCGAGGGAGACAAAGGAAAAGATGGGAAGATGAAATAAAGGCGGCTGCGGGAGCTATGTGGTGTAGGAGCGCCATGGACAAGCAGTGTTGGAAAAGTCAAGGGGAGGCCTTTGCCAAGGGGCAAACTGACACACAACTAATTTAAAACTAACTATACTTTGTAAAAAACAAAAATCAGAAATAAAGGCTTATTTTATTTTATTTATTTATTTATAATTACTTGAGTTATTATTAAGGGTCAGCTTTTATATTTATTATGAAAGATAATACTTTTCCCTCCCTTCCCTCACTGAACAAAATAAATTATGAATTATAATAGTCAAAAGATAAAGGAAAGATCAGCTTATATAGTCTAGCAACTGCAGTGATGTTGTTATTGACATCATAATTGTCCGAAACCATGGTTGAGATATTCTCGACATTAATAGATGTGAGTTGTGCCTTTTGTTATTTTATTTACCAGTGATATTGCCTATACAGTGTCAGTTATTGACATTTTATTAGTCCACTAAAGAAAGAAAGAAAGAAAACACATTTATTTGACGGCTAAACATACAATAAATACAAAAAAATAATACAAAATGTGCCACTAAGCCGCCGAATAGGAACTGCCTCAGCATTGTGCTGTGTGTAAGACACCCAGCGCTGGTATTCTGGCAGTGCCTGTTGTGGTACTAGGTGGGGAAACCTCTTCTTATCTGACCACAATGAATATCAAAGAACAATTCAGATAAATAAAATAATAAATAAATAAATATTTCAGGACGATTAACACAGCGCCACCGAACCCCAAACTAAGCAACTTAATGCTTGTAATATGAATAATAACAATTAACACATCAACTGTGCAAAACACAACAGCTGTGTTTTTGAGCTTGGAATGAATGTGCTGACACAAACATTATGTTTTGTCAACAGATTTTTCCATACTAAATTTCCTGCCCTGTTGATAGTACTAAAAATCGCCGCCGCATCCATCAGCATGTGTAAATTAAATAGATAAAGGAAAGATCAGCTTATAGTCTAGCAACTGATTGCCAATAGAAAAAAAACATTTTTACATATTCCAGGCACCAGATTCGGCAGCATGTTGGACCAACTAACCGACCGTGCAGGCACAGCTTGCCTCATGATGACTCTAGCCACATTCTACCCAGCCTACACCTTCTGGCTTCAACTGTCCATGACCATCGACATAACCTGCCACTGGCTGTACTTCCACACTGTCAACCTACAGGGCAAGACGTCTCACAAGTTCATTGACATGTCTGAGAACCCGATCATGCATATCTACTATACTAATAAGACAGTGCTCTTCTTCATGTGTGCGGGCAATGAAGCATTCTATGCAGCTTTGTATGTTATGTACTTCTACTCTGGACCTACTGGTGAGATTATTTTTCAATTATTCAACTGCTACTGATACTTCGGAGTATTTTTGTATTGAATTTCATTACCAGTTCAGTTTCAACTTCTGGGGAAGGATTTATTCCGCCTTAGGTTTAGTCTGGTAAAATCTACGGCTGCATCGTCGCTTTACGTCACGCGATACCATGGTCAAAGGCTAATCTATATTGAATAAAAAAAACACTAATTTATCTTTGTAAATAAACGGCATAAACTCACTTGTATTTACTTCGGCTTCGTGCCGACCGTTTCGATCCTGTACGAGGATCTTCTTCAGGGAGTAGCTGCGGTTACACGCCGGCGTCCGCGCCCCGCTTAGCACTGACTGCTGCTTTTGGCACGAAGCCAAAATAAATACAACTGAGTTTATGCCGTTTATTTACAAAGATGAATTTAAATATTCACAAATCATTTAGTGTAAAAATAGTCGACTTCGAATTTACCTATATATTGTGTTTCATGTTTTTTGACATTTTCTGCGGTTTAGATATATATCTCTGTACAGGTATCACTGTCTTTGACAAGTGTAAACCCGGAAGAGGGAATTGGTGTCTCGCGACTATCGCAGGCATCTTCCTTTCATAACATACTTTTTTAACACTTTCTGACATAATCTATTTGTATATTTCAGTACTGGGCGTTGGGCTGTTCAAACTCATTGCTCTGATCTCCATGCCTGTTGCCTTTGTAAAAGCCGGCATATCAGTGATCCACGGCATCGTCGCTTCCCTGAATCTCGCTACAATCGACATTAAGGAACGCGCCAAAATCGCCAGCGAGAAAAACGATAAGCAAAACTAAACATTCCACAGTACAATCTCTCTTAAGATCTGAATAAATGTGCCGCTAGTCTCTATGAAAGAACAGGAGAGAATACAATGCTAGTTTGTTAGATAACTAGCAGAATTCAGTTGGCCACATTTATTATGATCTTAAAATGTATCTGGCACAGTTATATAAAATCTAGTATAAAATTATTTTGGGAACATTTTTTTTTATACTTAAAATTGTTGACATTTATAGCTAGCAACGCCTTGCGGTTTTTTCCGTCTAAGTCCCGATCCCATTGTAAAATCGAGATAAAAAGTAGCCTATGTGTTTTTCTACATTCCAAATTTCATCACAATGGATTCAGTGGTCTGTGTGAAAGAGCATCAAACATACATACAAACTTTAACCTTTATAATATTGTTCATCATCATCATCCACAGCCGTCTACATCCCACTACTGGGCATAGGCCTCCTTCATGTTATCAACTCAACCCTGTCCTGTGCCAATCTAGTCCATGTGCGACCCGCCACTTTTATCAAATCGTCCATCCATCTGGCTGCTGGACGACCGACACTGCGTTTGCCTCACCTTGGCCACCATTCAGTTAATATATAATATTGTTAGTACATATAATAATACTCTTGGTATGTTTTGTGTGACGAATGGACATGGCATTGTCGCTTAACATTATACGAAATTGTGGTCATAGGCTAAACTATAATGAATAATAAAAACAATATACAGTTATTTTTCTGGTCAATGGACATATAATTAAGTTTTACATTCCTAATTTTAATTTATTTAAACTGTTTCGTAAACTTTGCATTTACATGACTTTTAAATTTATTTACTGTTACTATTGTCCACAATTTTATTTAGGCAGGTATTGGGATACACCACTTTTAAATTGCCTTTTGTTACTATAACATTTTGGTGTGACTGTCAACTGTCAACTGCAATTATAAAATGGTTTACATAATATGTAGTTCACTAGATTTTATATAGTTGTGCCAAGTTGTACGAACCAAAGTTAAAGCAAGCTTTTGTCTTAAGATTAAGCCAAATTTACCCATATATTGGAGCAACCTTCCTTTAATATTAAATCAGGGTCCTATAAGTCAACTATTTGCAATAAGCATATTATTATACTTTTAGTTTTCGTATGGGAGAAGCTCGCGGAAGATAGAAATCAACGGAGAGATCATATAAAGGAGGGCAGCAAACTTCACGACCGGGCTTGGTTCGAAGTTCGATATAATAATCTCTCGGTAAAACGGTCTAGACAACACAATAGAACTAACAACCCTTCTGCTGTGACACAAGTTTGTCCAACATGTAGTCGACCCTGCCGCTCCAGGATTAGTTTTATTAGCCACCAACGGAACCCAACAGACAGTGCTTAAAACGTCTGCAATAGACGCAAAGGCAGATGATGAGTTTCGTAAGCACTGTGTGGTTAAACGCAATGTCTCTCACATTGTGAATAGCCACTGGGTTTGATGCAGTTCTTATCTAAATAACATTGATATAATAAACCATTATCACAAATTGTTATTTATTAATTTGATTGTTAATCTTTGTGAATAGATGTTGTTTTTTTACATATGACAGTTTTTTTTATTCGAATATATTTTGTTTATGTGATATTTTAAATATTATTTAATACTTCCACTAAGTGTAGGTGTGTGCATTTAATGTCAAACATCCTAATAATAAAAGCTAATTAATGTTAAGATGTAGATTAAAAGCGTTTCCGCAATAAGTCCGATACGAATCCGGAAAATTACAGGCGTAACTATGGAACATTTTGTAGAGTGCTTTTGATGAAAGGAGTTCCTTTTGCGGGGCGCCACTATCGCGCGTTGTAAAGATAAAATATTTATAACATTTTAACTCTTCATAATTTCTCATATTTAATTTCTTAATAAAATAGCTATTTACTTTATCTAACAAATAAAACATATTTAGGATATGAAGTATCAAGTATGTATAGTAATAATCGATTATATTAAATTTAGTTCCGCCAAATTCCGCGGGATCTTTTCCGTGAAAAGCACTAGCTTACGCTGTAGTGTGTCATACGATTACTATTATAATTATTAAGCGAACTGTTATGGACGGATTAGGGATAGAATATAATGCGGAAACGCTCTTAGGGATATGAGAGCAAATATGTGGAACAATTGTAACAAAAGAAGTCAGCAATATTAGTCAGAGAGCCAGCTGAGCAACATTGGAATGTATGTATTGAGAGCAATGTTTAAATTTCAGTTAATATCTCATACACGAAACTTTTAATTGATTTGTGTGATCAAAACTCCTAGGGTTGTTGCCAAGTAATTTTTTTTGAACAGGAATTTTTTTCTTGATTCCTAATTTAAATAACTATTCATAAACAATGAATTGCATTTTAACCTTAACATTTTCCTTAATGAGTGTTATAACTTAGCTGTCTCTCAGACTATGTAATCTAATCATCTCATTTGAGATCTCGATAAAAAGCTGATCTTTTATTATTGTTGAAAATAAGATGTTATATTTAAGAGCCAGCTCCACTTCGTGCACATATATGCGCGCGTGTCAAATATTCTAACAATACAAAATGTTACAAGGTTTTTTTCTATAAGAATTGGACAATGCGCACATATTTGTGCATAAAATGGAGTGCGGGAGTTAGTATTATGTGATGGAGCTAGAATTAAGTGAACCTATTGTAGGCATTTTATGTTGTCCCGAATAAATGGTAAATGTAACCTGGTGTTTTATTGAAACAATGTAATTTAGTAGATATTTTATTACTCAATAAGTCTATAGTTAATAGTAAGCACAAAGAAAACTTAAATTACACTTCATCAAACTCTGCAAGTTAAATGCAAAATTAAAATTTGTTATTAAATGAAAATTAAAATTTGATAATACAACTTGTAAGCTATTTTTAGAAAGTATAAGGCCACGGTTGGTTTATAACTAAGTTATCCTTTGAGGCTGCTCATTCCAGCTCTCATGATCTCATCGACAAGGAGAAGGTTGCTGGCGATGACGGAACAGGAGTTGAGAATTTGCTTCTTGACAATGTAGTTGTCATAAATTCCCACATCGGCAGGTTTGATCGCTTCACCGGTGCTCAAATCTAATCCAACAGGGTCAGGACTCAGTCGTGACTCTTCTTGGAGTTTGACAATAGTGTCTTGAGCGTCATAACCAGAATTAACAGCAAGGATCTTAGGTATGACGAGGAGGGCTTCAGCGTAAGCTTGGATTCCGAGACGGGCCTTGCCTTTGACGGTGTCCTTGAATTTGAGGAGTTCAGTGTTAGCCTTGATTTCGAAGGCGCCTGCGCCGGGGATGATACACTTATCTTCGATAGCATTATTGATAGCCCGTAGTCCATCTCGGACGGCGTCTTTGATCTGAGTAAGAGTGTGTTTATTCGGTCCCTTGATGAGAATAGTCACGGATAGTGGGTTCTTGCAGTTTTCAACGAACGTGTACTTGTCTTCGCCGAGTATGTGCTCGTAGACGAGGCCAGCGTAGCCGAGACATTCGGGAGTGAGGTCGTCGACGGAGTTCATAGCGATGCCTCCGCAGGCTAACGCGAGGCGCTCCATGTTACGCCTCTTGGCGCGCCGCAGCCCCATGATGCCTTCCTTGGCCAACGCGTCGAGTGAGAGAGGGTCGATACCCTTCTGGTTGATGACTACGAACTTCTTGTCGGTGCCGTCGCACACTTTCTTCTTGAGTGCAATGATCTGTAAAAACAAATGTTACATATGTAGTTACTCATATAGTACACAAAATGTGATTGTTTTATTTCTTCACTGTTTGTCTCTTCACTGCAAGCTGCAACTTGCGAAATTAAAAGCTTTATGTACAGTCAACTACACAGAGATGTATCCATGTTAGTCTTACAAAATGAAGGAACTTTTAGTTTGCAAAAATTATTTACCCTTACTTCGTGACATTTTCAGTATCCACCAAATCTTATACTATATTCGATTCATTTTAAATGCTATTATTATGTATCACCTAAGGAAAAGTAGTGGGATACATCATTGTTGGATTAAACGAGTTGATGATAATATAAAGTTTGATTGCTACTAGAAATGTCACGAACCAAGGGTAGTTCATTGTGGCAAATGAAAATTTACTTCATTTTGTAAGCCTAACATGGATACATCTCCTTGTAGTTGACTGTACATTAATACACCAAAACTGCAAAAGATTTCTAAAGGAAAATCCTCAAATATGTGCCATAAATAAAGCACAAAAAGAGACTAACTAAACCATCAATTTAAAGTTCTATTTGCTGGATGTACTTATCTAGCACAAGGATAGACATAATCTCTATTGTGGGCATAAACTACTAAGTATATAATAAATATTTTGATTACCTTCCTCACTCTCTGGTCAATAAAGTCCCTCTCAGCAGCGACGAGTTTCTCCCTGTCCTCGGCAGACTTGTAGAAGAAGCCGGAGTTGACCTCAGTCTTCTCGTACTCCAGGGAAATGTTGCAAGTGAGGATGTACGCGTTCTCTAACCGCTTGGGCATGTCCGGGTGACGAGGCCCGTGGTCCATTACGATACCTGGACAATCATGCAATATTTTCATATAACTTCATTTAATACTAATCAAAAGACCGCGCGATAGCCAATTATAGATATGCCATCCATATTGCTTGATCTTCATAAACAATAAATAGATAGATACATTTATTGCACACCAAAATTACAAAACAAACAATATGCAGCATTAAACAGTGTTACGATTGCCGGTCTTATCGCTAATAGCGATCTCTTCCAGACAACCAAGCAAACGGAAAATATGTTTTAGAATGACAATATTATATAATTAAATTAATATTAAGCGACCAAACAGACCAGACCAAACCTAAAAGGCGGGGTAAATCCGTCCCTACCTTTAATAAGAGTGGTTTCAGTGGCAGTCTTGTGCTGCATCTCCATAATCTCTACCATGTGCAAGTCCACAGGTTTGCCCGGAGTACGGATGGCTAGCACCGCGTCTACACACGCGTCCGTCAACACGTCAGCTATGTTCTGGTGCACCTGAGATATTAAACAAGAGAATCTAAATATATAAAAGGAAAGAGTGACTGATTGACTGATCTATCAACCTATAGCCCAAACCGCTGAAACGGATAGGGTTGAAATTTTGAACACACATAGGTTTTATGTTGAAGATCTCCGCTAAGAAAGGATTACACCATGCGGGCAAAGCCGCGAGCATAAGCTAGTTAATTTATAAAACTCCCAACGCACACTTTCAAAATATGTTATACGCCGTTTTGTGGTGGATTTGACTTTAAATTTATCATATTGGTATTCCACAAGTTAAGTCCTCATTTGATACTCTTATTGCGGAGGTTGTAGAAAAAAAGTAATCCACCATTTTGTAGTGGTGGTCATCTTGGATCAATTTCCACCAAACATGGCTAAGAACACTCTCAACCAACTCTACTTTCAAACAAAAAAAAAACTAGATCAAAATCTGTTCAGGGGCTACAATGCCAATGACAGACACACACAGACACGTCAAACTTATAACACCCCGTCGTTTTTGCTTTGCGGGTTAAAAATATATCAAGCTTGCTTTCAAAACCGTTAGCAGTTATTTTTTTTATTTTGAATAAGGGTTGGGGTATAATAATTTAAATTAATTTAAAATATAACGCCTTATTTACACAGTGTGGATTTTTAATTGAATTTCTGTTGTTCACACTTTATTCTTTCTGTTTTACAATAGATATTTTTTGCAACAATTTTTTTGTCATAGTGCTTGCAAATTGCAAAGCCTTATTGTATTTACATTTTGTTCATACAAAAATCTAAAGAAATCTCAGAAGGGAATCCTTCTAGATTTGTTTAGATTTTTGTATGGTTAAGAGAAAATGTAATTACCTTAGTCTTCAAAGAAGTACGAGCGACATCCAGAAGGTTTTCACGTTTAATCTCAATGGGTATTTTCATTGAGTCCAATATTTCAGCTGCCTTGTTGCGAGCCACATCAAAACCTTCAGTGAGGATCCTTGGATGTAATCCTAAAACACAATTTTAATTCATACAAACCATCTATGGTACGCAGATTGAAAAGAATCTAAATATATAAAAGGAAAGAGTGACTGACTGATCTTTCAACCCACAGCTCATGCCACTGAATGGATTCGCTTGAAATTCGGAATGTATAAGTAGATATGTTTCCCGCACGCAAAATGGGCCAAGAGGCCTAGTTGCGGAAAATTACCCGCGTACCAGTACCAGTAGATATGTTTTATGATGTAGACCTCCGCTAAGGATTTTATCATGCGGGCAAGGCAAGGGCGAGCACAAGCTAGTAATAAAATATAGTGTGAAATATTTTATCTTCACGTCTTCTGAGCAGTGATATGCAAACATTGCTGTGCTTGGGTAGGAGGGCACTGTAGCTAGTAAAATTACTGGGCTGAAGAGTCTTAACATCTTATGGCTCTCAAGTAAAAAGTGTTGGCGCAGTGCACCCAGAATTTTACCTTTGTTAAATACTGGGTAGCACTAAGTATTGGCAGCGTTATCTCTTTCCATCAGGAGAGCATCTTGCTCGTCTTCTTACTTTGTTGTATAAAAATATATAAACTTGCAAGATTTGATTACAGACAGACAATAGACAGGTGAAAGTAAATAACAGCTTGTAAAAAGCTGATTGGTATTGTTATGCAGGCTGGTTTCCGCAATTAGGCCACTTGGCCCATTTTGCGTGTGGGTGGGGTCTTGTGACTCAAGCCACCCAAGCTCCCCGATAAAAAAAAGCTGAAGGGTAAAATGTAAGAGTCTGTAACTCTCACCTTCACTGATGTAGATATCAGCCTGTTTCAACAACTCCCCAATGAGGAGCACGGTAGAGGTGGTACCGTCGCCGGTGGCATCATCCTGGGCGGTCGACGCACGGGCGATCAGGGACGCTGTGGGGTGCTGGATCTGCATCTCGTGGAGCAGCACATTACCATCCTTTGTAATCTTGATGTCACCTGCTCCCGACACCAACCTGGGAATTAAAACATTATTGATATTAATCAAAATGATATTAAGGTATAAATTTTTTGAATAGATTCATCTTTTTTATTAATTTATAAGCTTGGTTCCTTAGACTTGGAAACTTTTTTATGGTCTTTTTATTTGTGTTTTTACTGCCTTCAGCCTTCCGAATTTAGAATTTATGTCCATATATGGCGAACTACACCTATAGGGCAGTTCTTACTTTTAAAATGGTTTTACAACCTAGAATATAATTCCACTTGAATCCAACTGATTTCAATTATATGGCGATGAAACGGAAGATTTTATAATGTGATCATTTTTTTTTATGACTAATGACAGTCTACAAAGCGTGCTAGCCGCCGGTCATATGACTTTTCAAACTGTTATAAAAGTTTTCCCATACATTTAATCTCTACAAAACCAAGCTCCTTATGTTTATCATGCTGAAAATTTACGTCTAAAAGCTAAAATAAACAGAAAATAAGTTAAAATTAACAATTTACATACATTTTCATGGTGCCTTTGGGACCGAGGTTAGTTTTCATGACATCTTGAATGCCCTTCGCTGCCGATATATTTACAGCCAAAGCTTGCGCAGCCCTGGCAAATTCGGCTTTGGGATTCAATAAACTAATTGCAGCCATTTCGAGGGTAACTCCTTCTGCTTTCTTTAAAAATTAAATTTTCAACTGTGTGCACGATATTCTACAAAATCTACGAATTGAATGAATGAAATACTAGTCTGTGAAACGTGAACGGAATCAATGATTTTTTTTATAAATAATAAAAAATCGTAACTTGAAAATAACACACGAGGCAAGTGGAATATTTTCTTTGGTGGAAAGTGCCACACGTGACCAGTGCAATATTTTCTGCGACCTCAATGATTGATATCCATAATGTATAGCCGGCTTGAATAATTGTAGCTGTCACTGTCATGAATCATTTGTAATCACTGTCAACTGTCATTAATTACTAATTTTATCTATTATAATCTGTGAAATGGTCTCTCGTTCCCACTGATCGCTGTAGGGAAATAAAAATAAATATCTATTTTGGGACGTTAAATGAAATGTAGAGCCCACGAGAGTTTACCAGAACAATCTGCAACTGTTCCCTTTATAAGTGCAACAAGTTTCCAATTACCCTATCATTTAATCGCAAGTTGTTCAAGATGGGTGTTCACAATGAAGAGGCTGAAAGCTATAAGAATAAGGGAAACGAGGCTTTCAAGAGTGAAAACTATGAAGAAGCGATATCCCTGTACACCAAGGCGATCAATCTTGCCGAAAAAGAGAGTCGGGACCATGCCACTTATCTCAAAAACCGCGCGGCGGCTTATCTCAAGACAAAAGACTACGAAAAAGTAATCAAAGACTGCGACGAAGCCTTAAAAATAGTTCCTGAAGACCCTAAATCTTTATTCCGTCGATCACAAGCTTTAGAGAATTTGGAACGGTATGAGGAAGCATACAGAGATGCTCAGACAATATTTACAGTGGAACCGACAAATAAAGCAGTGCAACCTGTCTTGTCCAGACTCCACGCTATAGTGCAAGAGCGAGCTCGCCAGAGCGCGCAAACATCCAATAAAGTGGAACAGATGTTCAAATTAGCCTTTGAACTCGGCGAAGAGACAGACAAACGTGAAAAAGCCATGGGAAATCTTGTCGTTTTGGCTAAAGAGAACACAGGTGCAGATGTCATGATCAAAAATGGTGTTGTGCAAAAAATTCAACAGCTGCTAAAAGTGGAGAAGAATAATGATATATTCGTGAATGCAGTGAGAGTCATCAGTCAGCTGTGCAAGAGGAGCGCTGAAAGAACTAAAGCTGTCATTAAAGTTGTTGGCATTCCTTGGGTGCTGGAGATCATTGACAGTAACAATGAGGAACGAGTGAATGCAGCTCAATACTGCCTACAAGTCATGTTAAACACATTCTCAGGTATGGACACCAAGAAAGATACCAAACCTGATCTTCAGCTGTGTGAAGAATATAAGAGTGAAATAGACACTCTTCTCACATGCCTCACTTATTCTATCACAAACACTGTGATCACAGGACACGCTAGGGATGCTATCATGGAACTTGTGATGAGGAACTGTCACTATGATGCTATCAACTGGGCTGAGAAATTTGTTGAAATCAAAGGCATTCAACGTCTGCTAGAAGTGTGCAGTGAACTAGAAGAATATAAGTATGAATCAGCTATGAACATCACTCCATCCTCGAGCACTATTGCTGCTGCTTGTCTAGCCAAGATTTATGAGAACATGTACTATGATGAAGCAAGGGAGAAGTTTAACAACCAAGTGGATGACTTTGTTAAAGATAAGCTACTTTCTCCAGATCTTGAGTCAAAAGTAAGAGTGACTGTGGCTATCACTTCACTACTGAGAGGGCCACTTGATGTAGGCAACTATGTCATATCCAAGGATGGTATTATTGAAATGATTCTAGTCATGGCTCAGACTGAAGATACTCTACAGCAGAAAGTAGCCTGTGAGTGCCTAGTTGCTGCTGCTTCCAAGAAGGACAAGGCTAGAACAATTATTAACAAAGGAGTTGATATCCTTAAGAGTTTATATCAAAGCAAAAATGATGCAGTCCGTGTAAGAGCTCTAGTTGGTTTGTGTAAATTGGGCAGTTTTGGAGGAGATGATGCCTCAATCAGACCATTTGCTGATGGATCTACGAAAAAATTGGCAGAAGCTTGCAGAAAGTTTCTGGTTAATCCGGCCAAGGATAATGATGTGAGAAAGTGGGCTGCAGAAGGATTGTCGTATCTCACTTTAGATGCTGATGTCAAGGAGAAGTTGGTTGAAGATAAACCGGCTCTACAAGCATTAATTGAACTGGCTAAGACAGGAGATCAGTCCTGCTTATATGGTGTTGTGACCACACTGGTCAACCTGTGCAATGCCTATGAGAAACAAGAGGTCATGCCTGAAATGGTGGAACTAGCCAAGTTTGCCAAACATCACATCCCTGAGCAGCATGAACTGGATGACCTTGATTTTGTCAACAAGAGAATCACCATTTTAGCTAAAATTGGTGTAACCACTGGTTTAGTTGCATTAGCCAAGACTGAAAGTCACAATTCAAGGGAACTTATAGCAAGAGTGTTCAATGCTCTCTGTAGCTTGCAAGAGCTCAGAGGAATAGTAGTACAACAAGGAGGCGCCAAAGTCCTTCTCCCAATGTCTCTGGAAGGAACAAACAATGGTAAAAAGCAAGCAGCACAAGCCCTGGCTAGGATTGGTATTACAATTAACCCTGAAGTAGCATTCCCTGGACAGAGAAACCTTGAAGTTGTAAGACCTTTACTGGCTTTGTTGCACCCTGATTGCACTGCATTGGAGAATTTTGAATCTCTGATGGCTCTCTGCAACTTGGCTGGGATGAATGAAACTACAAGGAACAGGATCCTCAAAGAAGGGGGATTGGCTAAGATTGAGCATTACCTATATGAAGATCATCAAATGCTGTTGAGGGCGGCAACACAATGTATTTGTAATCTTCTCCAATCTGAAGATGTCATAAAGACCTATGAAGGGAAAAACGACAAAACTAAGTTTTTGTATCTCTTGTGCCAAGAAGAAGATGCAGACACTGTGAAGGCTGCCGCAGGAGCATTATGCATTCTAACTTCAGTGAGCAAAATTTGCTGCAGAAAATTATTAGATTGCGACGTCTGGCTGGAATCTCTCAGATGTTTACTGGCCAATCCAGACAATGAAATACAGTACAGAGGGGCATATATGCTGTACAACATAGTGAATGAAGACAAAGACATTGCAGCTAAAATATTTGAAACTGATGTTATGGAAATATTGATGGCCCTAACTAAATTGGAAGGAAAAGAGTTTGATAGAACTAAGGAATTTGCACAGAAATGTCTCAGTGCTGCTGAGGACATGGGAGTTATAAGAAAACCTGACGATTCTGTTGTCACAGATCCATTTGAAGAAGCAGAAAAAATTGATGAGGAAGAAGAGTAAAGATTAAAGTATTTGTAGTATTATAATGTTATGTATTTAATGTTAATTTATTTAACGTCTTTATTATTATATCAATTGGTTATTGTTATTTCATAGACAAGTGTGAAACTAATAAATTATGGAATTTTGTATTGAAAAATGTGTTTTTATTTTATGTATATCAACTGCCCTTTTTTATTACTATTCTTTTTTATTATACTAAATGTTATAAATTGTAATAAATTACAATATGCATAATTTGTTTTATTTCATAAACAATATGTTCGTGGCCCAGCCAGAAGACGCTAGTTTTTTAAAATATTTATTCATTTACCAGCAGCGTCAAGGGCGATTTTGAGTTGCACTGTGACAAGGGTTTTTTGGCTTGTTGCCAAAATTGGAACTTACCAACAAATACTTTTTTTTTAGAATGGACCACACGCCAAAAGATCCTTGTTTATTTTTAAGTTTTCCCGCTTATTCATAATTTTTTTTCAAATGAAATTACCGCGTCCTTCCCTCTCCGTTATCCCTCTCTTTCCCACCATTTTATGAAAAGGTTTTTTATAATAGACATTAGCCGCCATTTTGTTTAGTTATATTTTTAAACGTGATTTAAGCGGCGTTTTATAATAATTTCCATGTCTAGATGCCGTGATATTTAGTAATTAGTCCCAATAAAGGATTTTATATTTAAAAATCTGCTGTCGTGAACATATCAAATATTATTTCACATCGTTTTTCTAAGTAAATCAGAACGTGACATTTCAAAAACCTTTTAAATGACAGCTTGAGTTGGTTTGGTTTCCGCTACTGTGCTATTGTGCTATTTTCTAGTTTTCGGTAGGAAAATCGAAAGAAAATGTCAATTTCTACGGCCACTGGTATGTATCTACCCCTAATACACGATTATCCATAAAATTTTGTGTAAATAGTGCAGTGTTTACCATCAAACCTGATGAAGTAGTGTTTTCGGAGAAATGCCATGGAATCCCATATGGCGGTCCTGACTCCACATGATCTAATGACGCTATCTGATAGTTCGTAACATTTTTTTTAAATGACTAATTCATAAATATATGATTTAATATAGGTAATTCGCTCTAAATCGGAATGAAATCGGACGTTTAGGTTACGATGATTATCTGGTTTTCGCTGGAGTTCCAGGCGTTTTCCTAATTGGCAGACGCGTGAAATGTCTACCTGACTCAATCTCCTGTCAAGATTTTACAAGGAATCGGTTCCTAAACTTGAATTTGAAACATTTTATGAACTAACAGCTGATTGATGTTAATATTAGGTACACATGTATTTGTGTATCAGTTCTCAGTAATTTGACCTGACTTTACTCAAGTACTCATGGAGCAATTAGAGTTCTGTAACTTTCAGATCCCAAGTAATATTAAGTACATGGAACTTCAGGATAACTAGTGTCTCTAGTGATACTTGTGATTTAGCTAGCTTTATTTACACAGTAGTGATATTTGTTGACTCACTAGCTATGTCCCGCGGGTTTACCCGCCGAAAAGTACATGTGTTCATAAGTTATGTACATACATACAAAACATCAGCCTAGTCTGTTCAACAGTTTTGAACTAAAGAACTTCTTAAAGAAACATTAAACATTATACATTCATAATTAAAACTTTTGTGTTTGTCTTAACATAAGTTATGTTGGTGCAGTGCCACTCACTGAAAGTATAGTGTGTTATTCCATATAGTGAGGATATGAATTTTAAGTCCTTTGGGAGTTTTGAACATGGTCTCGAAGATGTATCTAAGTTTTGCATCTTATATTACTGTACACACTAGGACAATAACTGCTGTTAAAGTATTTACTAAAACCATACACATGTGTTACTGCCTATGTAAGAAATTTTAGCACATTGATTTTTGTGTTTATTAGTTATACATATAACTATTGACCATTCTTATAAATAATGTAGGTGAAATGTTACTAAATATTCTCAAAATTGTCAATTTACTGGCTCCGCAGATGAACGCACAGAAGGTGACGATGAATCATCACAGGGAAGCCATCCCAAGGAAGAGAGTGGTGAATCAGACTTCGAAATAAATGAACCGCAGAACCAAAATGGAGGATCCCCCAATGAGGTAGTTCATGAAATCACAAGTGACGATGAGGAAGAGGCCGATATAGTGACTAATGATGATGACTCATCAAGTTCTAGCTCCAGTAGTGACAGTTCTGAAGGATCACAACAAAGCAATAAACCTGCAGAGGAAAAGAACGACCAAGACCTCGAAAATGGGGGAATAGCCAATGATGAATCTGACATAGAGGAGGTGACCATGGAAGACCCACTCAACCAAAACCAGAATAAAAGTAAACCAATAATAGTTAATGACACTCGAAGTTTAGCAGAGTTAGCCTCTAAACAATCCAACACAAACGGGGAGCAAAAGGAACCAACTGTAGTAATTATTGATACAAATTCAATATTATCAGGCAAAATCCCACAAGCGGTGACAAGTAAAACAACAACTAGCGCATTAGACGCACAAAACCTATGTCAGAGCATTGCTGCCCGAGGTACTACCATTACACCAGTTTCTAGCAAATCAGTTTCAAACCAAAATAACCAAAATAGCACACCGACACCACAGCCTAACATATTGCCTTCCTTAACAGATGACATGTTTGTTGTCGAGGCACCTTCTTTCATTGTACCTTATGTATATGAAAAACCATCTGTGAAACCATTCAGGGAATTTGTTGACAAACTTGGTAAGGAACTAGAGGAAATTAAATTAAAAGAGGATCAAGATAAATTAGAGAAAGAAAAAGCAGAAAAGGCCAAGAAAGACAAAGAACGCCAAGAGAGAATTGATAGGGGAGAGGAGGTCGAAGAGGAGGTGGAGGAGCCTCAGAATAAGGCAGAGGCCAAAGAAAAGAAAGAAAAAAGGGAGCGACGCAAACAGAGGACAGAAGAAGATGATGACTCCTGGGATGGTGAGTCACTGGATTCTGATGAAGCCATGAGTGATGAGGGCGAAGTTATTGTCAAGGACAAACTTGAAGAATTTCAAGACCCCATTGGAATGATAGCAAAAAGTCTTAGTGGAGGCAAAACAGATAGTTATTTCGACTGTTCACTGGGACAATTTTTCATTAATATAGGTATAAATTTGGTGCAGGAATTTGTACAAACTGATTTGCTGAAACAGCAAAATCGTAAACTGTACAAAGAAAAGAAATCTGGCCGTAGCACCAAAGCTACTGAGTCCGCAATCGCATCTCTAACACAAAACTTAGAATTTAGTAAGAAAACTAATGCACCACTAGCCCTCAAGCAGAAGAGATGTGATTTCTGTAGTTTTAAGACCGAGTCTATGTTGGTTATGTCTCATCATTTAGAAGCACCTCATATGCGTAATAATATTTACAAATGCAACACATGCGCCTTTGAAATCCGCAGTCCTCATGACATCCTATTTCACATGGAGGCGGAACATAATATTAGGGGTAGGCTAGAAAGAGCTCCGGCTTACCAACAGTGTGCTAATTGCCACTTTGAAGACAACAGCAAGACGAAATTGGCGCGTCATCTCATAGCCTGCGCTAAAAAATTCAAACCTGACCTCAACTTGGCTCCTCCACTCGAATGGGAACCGCCAGCCAAAATACCAAAGTTGACACGCTCGCGTAACAATATGACGGGTTCGTACCCTCAAGGTTTCAACCGACCTCAGATGAATAATTTGGGACGACCTCCTTTGCACATGAGCAACGTTAGCATGCAGAATATGTCAATGATGCCGCGACCGCGCGGGCGGCCACCGCTGTCCTCTCAGCAGCGCGCTGCGCCCGTCTCCGGCGTGCCCATCATCCGCAGCGGCCTCATGATCATGCACAACACCCCGCCCGGCACCACCATCTCTAACTATCCCATAGCTAACAACCAAGGCGTAAATAACACCTCCGCGACACCCAAGATTTCCATCACTCCACTGCCGCGCGCGCCTCAGCCCTCATCTTCTCAAGCGTTACAGAATACTAAAGCGACATTTGTTATTTGTGAAATATGCGACGGATATATCAAAGATTTGGAACAGTTGAGGAACCACATGCAATGGATACACAAAGTGAAAATTCATCCCAAGATGATTTACAACAGACCTCCGTTGAATTGTCAAAAGTGTCAGTTTAGATTCTTCACAGATCAGGGGCTGGAGCGTCACTTGCTCGGGTCGCACGGCCTGGTGACGAGTTCCATGCAGGAGGCGGCGAACAAGGGCAAGGACGCGGGCCGGTGCCCCGTGTGCGGCCGAGTGTACCAGTGGAAGCTGCTCAACCACGTGGCTCGCGACCACAACATGACGCTGAAGCCGGCGCACCTCTCCTACAAGTGCACGGTGTGCACCGCAACCTTCGGAATGTACAAACAGTTCGAGAACCACGTGTACTCGGCGCACAGCGTGGTCGCCAAGCGAGTCATGGATAAGAACAAGCCCAGCAACTCTGTGGCGCCTAAGCAGGATTCAGAGTCCCTTCTGAAACCTTTGAAAATAAGTGACGAAATAACCATAATACCGCAGCCCGCCAAGTCTGGACTCACCATCACGGCTAAAGGGAAATAACGGTAACAAGTAGGAATACGGTCGTCGTGGGGTCGCGTCGTGCCTAAAATCTGCTTTATTGCATATCGCGATATCAAGCAGTATTTTGTATATAAAAGCTATATCGATTTACATGATTAATATTATTATTGGTAACATGGAGATATAGCCGATACATAATTAGATAATGGAATATTTGTGTGAATGTTACTTTAAAAATTGAATTAACAGAATCAATATGTAAATTCATTGTATATTAAATATTGACTTGATGAAAATCTTCTAATTATATGAGAAGACAGTTGCAGCACCTTTAAATATGACATTGTGATTTGAGCGCTGTGTGATAGGTTTATAGTTTGTCACAAAAGATCTATCCATTATTATTTATTTGTCTTGTATTGCCTGATATTGCAAATAATCATGTGTTTCCTCTGTTAATTTGATAGTGAATGAATGGAATGGGAGTTAGCAAATATTGCCTTTGTTTATTACCTTAATTTATTGTGCTGAACTTTCAAATGTAATATTCTTATTTCTGCTTTTTTTTTCTTAATTTAGTAGCTGATCAATAACTGAATGTCGTAAAACTGTAAAAAGATAATTAGGTAGTACCTTCCATTATGATTGTATAATAATTATCAGGTTACTTTTGATTGATAGTTTAGGTAAGTTTAGTTTATATAATGTAGAGATAATTCGTAAGTAAATAACATTAAAATGAGAATGTATCCTTTCCAAGAACCCAACCATTGAGCAGTTAGCCGACTGATGAGCGGTGATGTGTCGCTCCGGTCGGGCAGAGGCCGCGGCCGCCAGCCTGTTTCTTGAATATTTATTTCTGATCTCAGATCAACAACGGGTGTTGATTTGGTAAAAGTTTACTAAATTGTTATTGTACTTATAGAACTGAGAATGATGTATTTTTTTTATTTAATAAAAAAGACCATTGTAATTGCCTGTGGTATCTATTATTGAACTTGTCCCTTCACATAGACACATCTAGTTTTAAGTGCATTTCGTTTTAATAAATTTAAGAAAGTAGGTAACTTTGGAGAAAGTGCACCACTTTAAGACTGGACAATCAACCAATATTGCCTATTATCATATTTATAGTATTGTTTAAGATTTGAGTAAATATAGTTAGATATTATAATATCTAAGTCGTCATTATGTTTCCATGGCAGGATATTTTTGGAAGGTGGGTAATAAGTAAGAATAGAAATCTCCAGTATGTACCTATTTTAGTATCTATTTATAATAATCATAAGTTGCTTTGGCCCCATGTGGCCAACCTAGCCACATCAATATAAAATATCGATCGTCGACCTCTTGACGTCACGACCAAGAAAAAAACGTACGGGCTACCCAAAGTTATAAATACACGAGAAAAAATTAAACTAAATTTACCGCTTTACTTGATGCGTTGAAAAAGTTTTACACATAGACACTAGCGCCCTCCCCGATGTACATTATACTTGTGGTCAGAGTGAAGTACCTACCTACCTACAACGCCGGCCGCCGCGCCGCGTTTATCCGAGGTCCGCGGCCGCGGTCGCGCGCGCGGCGCGTGCGTCGTGTTTTTTTAGCGCCATCGACCGACAAGTTTGGTACCTACTTTTACTTACTCGTATATTTTTTCTAGGCCAAACCGGGGATGGTTTAGTATCCCGTTATCTTTTTAGTTTCTCGTTCAATGGAGCAGAATAGCCTGGTTGATAGGATCAACGTATGAAAAACGTAAAGTTTTATATGTTTTTCGGCTAAAGTCCGAAGTGCGGCTACACCTAGGTTTAACCGGCTAAATAAATAAAAATCATTTAATTCGGACACAGCAGATATTACACATCAAATTATATAAAATATATATTAAAATAAACCTAGATGTAACCGCCAAAGAGTTTTAAATCGTAAGCTCTTTGGTAACCGCCAACCGCACTTCGGACTTTAGCCGTAGGCCGTAACCACAGAAGGTCGTACCCATATACATATTACATATCTGTGGTCGTACCATATACCTATAGATCATTCACAGTTATTTTACCTCTAGCCCTTACATTGGCTAGCCTGAAAATAATGCTGCCATGTCAGGTGAGTATTGACTTCCCCATTTTTAACCAACTACAAAATGGCGAATTACTTTTTTCTTCCACAACCACCTCAATATGGAAATCAAATGAAAGGGCACTGTATAAAATTTAAAATCTAAGATGGCCGCCATTCAAAATAGTGAATTACGTTTTGTGTCGGGGGCGGGGGTTTTTTAATTTTTTTATTTAATTCACTTGTAAGTATTATTTTACAGTGATGTGTGTACTTACATGAATTTTCTGTTTCGAACCTACCTAATATTTTATATCATATTGATAGTTCGCAGTAACCACTTGTTCATATTATGTTAACCATCCGATATTGTTATAGATAAATTCTTTTTCTTCAAAGGAAATTGAGTTTATGGGCATTGGTAAAGCTTAGGATTATAAAAATAATTATTAAAACAACGAGTACAAGTAACCTTATCAAGTACAAAAAGTAACGTTTGAACAGTAACGCATTTTTGAAAATTTTACACAATATACACAGTTGAATAGAAATACGCTTACATATTCTAACATTTCGGTGATAATTACTAATTTTTCAGTTTATTTAAATAAGAAATTGCTAATCAACAAAAAAAATCCTTTTCTAAACCAGATAAAGTTATACAAAATTGCCTTTTTTTTGTCTCTGCTAAATCAATAAATTAACTATTATTTTCTATACTATTACAAGGAAAAAGATTCATTAATTATAAGGTTCAATTTAAAACAAGTGAAATTTAAAAAATACTTTTTAAAAACAAGCTTAATTATTGTTATCATCTTGCATCATAAAGTACTCGTCAAGACGAATCAAATGAGCCCAAACTCGATGGGGGTACGTTGTTTTATGACAGAGTTCCTTTGGCCACCTTCCAGCTCCATCATCAGATCAGCTCGATGTCATAAAAATATTGCATTGTCATCCGATTTACACACGCATGCAAATTTTCAGCTCAATTGGAAACCGGGAAGTGGGTCAAATTAAACTTGCAAGATTTGATTACAGACAGACAGACAACAGACAGGTGAAAGTAATATAAAGCTTGTAATAAAGACCTTGAAAAGTATCGTAAAAGTCATTTAGACACGAATACAAAAGTAACTCAAAGGTTGAAAAAGTAACGTAAAACGTAACAAAAGTAACGATCTGGCAACATTTTAACAATAATGCAACATAAAGAAAATAATTTTGACATTTGTCAGAGGTAAAATAACTGTGAATGATCTATATATGCGTCGACCTGAAAACCTCCTCCGTTTTTTTTGTCGGTTGAAAAGAAATATTATTGAGGATGAGGGATGTGCGTTTCTCGATTAATTTCTATCGATCAATGAATTCATCCAATAACATTTTTTTTAAATTTTTAATGATACACAGTACTGACAATTAATTAGAAATCCGATACTTACTTATATATACAGAATACAGTAACACACAAGTGCCGAATCGTCAAAAAATTGTTCAAAAAAGTGCATCACAAGTGAAATTTATAAAATCTTTTTAAAAACATGCTTTTATTATTAGATATTACCATCCAGCACCAAGGTACTCGTCAAGACGAATCAAATGAGTCCAAACTCGATGGGGTTGCATCGTTTAATTACGAAGTTCTTATGGCCATCTTCCTGCTCCATCATCAGATCAGCTTCATGTCTTAATAATATTGCATTGTCATCTGATTTATACATGCATGCCAAATTTCAGCTCAATCGGGAAGTGGATCAAATTAAACTTCCAAGATTTGATTACAGACAGACAACAGACAGGTGAAAGTAAATAAAAGTTTGTAATAACATAGCATAAAACAAAGTTGCCTCCCCCGCCTGTCTATCTGTCCCTATGTAGGTATGCTTAAATCTTTAAAACTACGCAACGGACTTGGATGCGGTTTTTATTAATAGACTATTGGACCCTCCTGCACTTCGTTGCTTCTAACAGAAAATTATCAGTGTTTTCTGCTATATTATACATATAAATCTTCCTCTTGAATCACTCTATCTGTAAAAAAAAACCGCATCAAAATCCGTTGCGAGGTTTTAAAGATTTAAGCATATATTATAGGGAGTAGGGACAGACAGACGCGGAAGACGACTTTGTTTTATTCTATGTAGTGATAGAGTGATTCCCAGTGTTGCCAGTGCCCTATTTTCAAAAGTAACCTAGACAGGTTCGAAAAGTAACGCATTTACCATAAAAGTAACGCATTTAAAAAAAACGATATTTAATACAATTTATTTACAATGTAATATACTTACTCAATTTAAATATAGGTACTTATACTTTTTTATTCCTAGATTTCAGTAGGTAATAATATTATTTCCTCATGTTTGAACTGGCATAATAAGTATTTTAATAAGAAGTTGTAATTTTGCAAACAAAAACAAATGAAATTTAAAAAAAACTTTTTAAAAACAAGCTTTTATTATAATTACCATCTAGCACCATAAAGGACTACTCGATGGGGTTACGTCATTTAATAACGGAGTTCCTGTGGCCACCTTCCAGCTCCATCATCAGATCATCTCGATGTCATAAATACATATATTGCATTGTCATCCGATTTATACAGGCATGCAAAATTTCAGCTTAATCGGACACCGGGAAGGGGGTCAAATTAAACTTGCAAGATTTGATTACAGACAGACAGACAGACAAAAGACAGGTGAAAGTAAATATGAGCTTGTAAAATATATATAATATATTATTATATCTTTCGTCTTATGACTCGTCCACATATACCAGCCAATGACTCGGCGAGTCATTGGCCCCTTCCTCGATGTTGGCCCCAAACATTACCCCCAAAAAGTAACGCAAAAGTAACATTTTAGGACAAGTAACGTAAAAGTAACGCAAAGGGTCAAAAAGTAACGCAAAATGTTACAAAAGTAACGGCCAGTGATTCCAGAGGAGGGTTTATACTAGAGTTGCCGCGAATAGTGTTTATAGCGAATAGTCGAATACCGATTAATCGCCATTCACTTTGGCGAATAGTCGAATAACTCGACATTACTATTCGACATAAAAAAAAACATTAAAAATATTTCTAATTTCTTCTAAGGTTGTGAGAAAAGAAAACAATAAAGTTAAAGAAATCTGTTTCGATTGTTAACTACATCGCATTAGCAAAGGCTGACAGAAAAATAAACCCATATGAATGGTGGGCTTTGAGTACCAATAAGAATAGATTTCCTATTTTAAGTAAGCTTGCTAAACGATACTTAATCACACCAGCATTATATTATTTATTCAGAAAGACTATTTTCCGAGGCAGGTTTAATTTACGAGGAAAAACGAAACCGACTTGCTCCAGAACGTGCAGAAAAAATGTTTTTTTTTGCACCACAATCTGCCTCTGTTGGATTTTAAATATTAATTAAAAAGCCTTACTAATTTAATTTCATGAATATGATAGGCACAGGCACATATTACAGATAATAATTGATATTGTGTTTTGTTTTATTAAGAAAAATAATTAAAAAAATGATTATTTTTAACTCATTACTTCTTTTGTTCGTTAAAAGTTTATTTTCGACGACTATTCGCCGAATGCCGAATAATACTAGCTATTATTTTATATATATTTTATAGAGTGTGGCCTTATTTAGTACGGGTATATAATTTTATATCTGTCTGATAATTATAAGGTAGAATAAGTAAATCTCAACTTGTTGAGTTGTGGGTGGGATTATTTGGGATACGGCCGATACGGCCACGCGGCGCGCCTGTCAACGCCTGAGAGAATAAGTTTTACTTAATAGCGCCTTTAAAAATATAAGAGCACACTATTGATAAATTCAAATTTATATCAAAATCATTATTAAACATCACTGTTCACCACTCCCTGCCCCTTTAGCATAGAAATATATTGACATAAGACTAGCAACTCCCGACTCCCGTCACGTCACCCGTCCCACTGTCAAGCTACACCACGGTAAAGCAATGATAAAAAAAGAACGGTAAAGTATAATATCTCTTTACCGTGACTAAACTGACATAATATATCAAGACAAGACGCTACTCTTGCTACTCGCGCTGTCATTGCATATGTTACTACTAAAGTCCGAAGTGAGGCTACACCTAGGTTTAGCCGGTTAAACCTAGATGTAGCTGACCACAGTCGGTTAAAGTTAGGTGTAGAAGATTTATTTCCAGCCTCACGCGTTTAAAACGTGAGACAAGTTGTTATCAACATGGTTAATTGCTATTGTATGGTGATCGTCATAAAATTAGCATTAAGTATTCCTTAATGATGAATTGAGAACTACTAATTTTTCAGTTTATTTAAATAAGAAATTGCTAATCAACAAAAAAAATCCTTTTCTAAACCAGATAAAGTTATACAAAATTGCCTTTTTTTTTGTCTCTGCTAAATCAATAAATTAACTATTATTTTCTATACTATTACAAGGAAAAAGATTCATTAATTATAAGGTTCAATTTAAAACAAGTGAAATTTAAAAAATACTTTTTAAAAACAAGCTTAATTATTGTTATCATCTTGCATCATAAAGTACTCGTCAAGACGAATCAAATGAGCCCAAACTCGATGGGGGTACGTTGTTTTATGACAGAGTTCCTTTGGCCACCTTCCAGCTCCATCATCAGATCAGCTCGATGTCATAAAAATATTGCATTGTCATCCGATTTACACACGCATGCAAATTTTCAGCTCAATTGGAAACCGGGAAGTGGGTCAAATTAAACTTGCAAGATTTGATTACAGACAGACAGACAACAGACAGGTGAAAGTAATATAAAGCTTGTAATAAAGACCTTGAAAAGTATCGTAAAAGTCATTTAGACACGAATACAAAAGTAACTCAAAGGTTGAAAAAGTAACGTAAAACGTAACAAAAGTAACGATCTGGCAACATTTTGACAATAATGCAACATAAAGAAAATAATTTTGACATTTGTCAGAGGTAAAATAACTGTGAATGATCTATATATGCGTCGACCTGAAAACCTCCTCCGTTTTTTTTGTCGGTTGAAAAGAAATATTATTGAGGATGAGGGATGTGCGTTTCTCGATTAATTTCTATCGATCAATGAATTCATCCAATAACATTTTTTTAAATTTTTAATGATACACAGTACTGACAATTAATTAGAAATCCGATACTTACTTATATATACAGAATACAGTAACACACAAGTGCCGAATCGTCAAAAAATTGTTCAAAAAAGTGCATCACAAGTGAAATTTATAAAATCTTTTTAAAAACATGCTTTTATTATTATTACCATCCAGCACCAAGGTACTCGTCAAGACGAATCAAATGAGTCCAAACTCGATGGGGTTGCATCGTTTAATTACGAAGTTCTTATGGCCATCTTCCTGCTCCATCATCAGATCAGCTTCATGTCTTAATAATATTGCATTGTCATCTGATTTATACATGCATGCCAAATTTCAGCTCAATCGGGAAGTGGATCAAATTAAACTTCCAAGATTTGATTACAGACAGACAACAGACAGGTGAAAGTAAATAAAAGTTTGTAATAACATAGCATAAAACAAAGTTGCCTCCCCCGCCTGTCTATCTGTCCCTATGTAGGTATGCTTAAATCTTTAAAACTACGCAACGGACTTGGATGCGGTTTTTATTAATAGACTATTGGACCCTCCTGCACTTCGTTGCTTCTAACAGAAAATTATCAGTGTTTTCTGCTATATTATACATATAAATCTTCCTCTTGAATCACTCTATCTGTAAAAAAAAACCGCATCAAAATCCGTTGCGAGGTTTTAAAGATTTAAGCATATATTATAGGGAGTAGGGACAGACAGACGCGGAAGACGACTTTGTTTTATTCTATGTAGTGATAGAGTGATTCCCAGTGTTGCCAGTGCCCTATTTTCAAAAGTAACCTAGACAGGTTCGAAAAGTAACGCATTTACCATAAAAGTAACGCATTTAAAAAAAACGATATTTAATACAATTTATTTACAATGTAATATACTTACTCAATTTAAATATAGGTACTTATACTTTTTTATTCCTAGATTTCAGTAGGTAATAATATTATTTCCTCATGTTTGAACTGGCATAATAAGTATTTTAATAAGAAGTTGTAATTTTGCAAACAAAAACAAATGAAATTTAAAAAAAACTTTTTAAAAACAAGCTTTTATTATAATTACCATCTAGCACCATAAAGGACTACTCGATGGGGTTACGTCATTTAATAACGGAGTTCCTGTGGCCACCTTCCAGCTCCATCATCAGATCATCTCGATGTCATAAATACATATATTGCATTGTCATCCGATTTATACAGGCATGCAAAATTTCAGCTTAATCGGACACCGGGAAGGGGGTCAAATTAAACTTGCAAGATTTGATTACAGACAGACAGACAGACAAAAGACAGGTGAAAGTAAATATGAGCTTGTAAAATATATATAATATATTATTATATCTTTCGTCTTATGACTCGTCCACATATACCAGCCAATGACTCGGCGAGTCATTGGCCCCTTCCTCGATGTTGGCCCCAAACATTACCCCCAAAAAGTAACGCAAAAGTAACATTTTAGGACAAGTAACGTAAAAGTAACGCAAAGGGTCAAAAAGTAACGCAAAATGTTACAAAAGTAACGGCCAGTGATTCCAGAGGAGGGTTTATACTAGAGTTGCCGCGAATAGTGTTTATAGCGAATAGTCGAATACCGATTAATCGCCATTCACTTTGGCGAATAGTCGAATAACTCGACATTACTATTCGACATAAAAAAAAACATTAAAAATATTTCTAATTTCTTCTAAGGTTGTGAGAAAAGAAAACAATAAAGTTAAAGAAATCTGTTTCGATTGTTAACTACATCGCATTAGCAAAGGCTGACAGAAAAATAAACCCATATGAATGGTGGGCTTTGAGTACCAATAAGAATAGATTTCCTATTTTAAGTAAGCTTGCTAAACGATACTTAATCACACCAGCATTATATTATTTATTCAGAAAGACTATTTTCCGAGGCAGGTTTAATTTACGAGGAAAAACGAAACCGACTTGCTCCAGAACGTGCAGAAAAAATGTTTTTTTTTGCACCACAATCTGCCTCTGTTGGATTTTAAATATTAATTAAAAAGCCTTACTAATTTAATTTCATGAATATGATAGGCACAGGCACATATTACAGATAATAATTGATATTGTGTTTTGTTTTATTAAGAAAAATAATTAAAAAAATGATTATTTTTAACTCATTACTTCTTTTGTTCGTTAAAAGTTTATTTTCGACGACTATTCGCCGAATGCCGAATAATACTAGCTATTATTTTATATATATTTTATAGAGTGTGGCCTTATTTAGTACGGGTATATAATTTTATATCTGTCTGATAATTATAAGGTAGAATAAGTAAATCTCAACTTGTTGAGTTGTGGGTGGGATTATTTGGGATACGGCCGATACGGCCACGCGGCGCGCCTGTCAACGCCTGAGAGAATAAGTTTTACTTAATAGCGCCTTTAAAAATATAAGAGCACACTATTGATAAATTCAAATTTATATCAAAATCATTATTAAACATCACTGTTCACCACTCCCTGCCCCTTTAGCATAGAAATATATTGACATAAGACTAGCAACTCCCGACTCCCGTCACGTCACCCGTCCCACTGTCAAGCTACACCACGGTAAAGCAATGATAAAAAAAGAACGGTAAAGTATAATATCTCTTTACCGTGACTAAACTGACATAATATATCAAGACAAGACGCTACTCTTGCTACTCGCGCTGTCATTGCATATGTTACTACTAAAGTCCGAAGTGAGGCTACACCTAGGTTTAGCCGGTTAAACCTAGATGTAGCTGACCACAGTCGGTTAAAGTTAGGTGTAGAAGATTTATTTCCAGCCTCACGCGTTTAAAACGTGAGACAAGTTGTTATCAACATGGTTAATTGCTATTGTATGGTGATCGTCATAAAATTAGCATTAAGTATTCCTTAATGATGAATTGAGAACTCTGGAATAAGGACAAGTCGGATCTGGTGCTTCGCCGGTCTGCCTCGAGTCTCTGGCTCGAGTGGTCTGCCTCTAGTCCTAGCTTTGGGTACCATATTGTCGTAGCCTTGGTCCACCTGTTTTCATCCCGTCTTGCCAAGTATCCTACCCATCTCCACTTTAATCTGGCTATTCGTATACCTACGTCTTCGACATTGGTACGACGGCGAATTTTAACGTTTGGCACACGTCACACGATCAAGCAGATGGATTCCTAACATGGCGCGCTCCATAGCTCGTTGAGCCACTCTGATCCTATAAATGTGCTCCTTGGTCTGCGGCCATGTTTTAGAACTGTAAGGCAGGCGGCAGGACACATGGTTGAATACCTTGGTCTTAAGGCTTTGCGGGAGTTTTGATTTGAAAACATCATCTAGTTTACCAAAGGCTGCCCATTGCCCATCCTAGATGCACACGCTTAGTGATCTCTCGAATTTGAGATCCGGGATCAAAGGATAAACAATGTCCAAGATAATAAATGTAGTCGTTATAATTGTGCTCTTATAAACATCAATTACTCTTGACAGTGAGACGGGAGTTGGTAGGTACTCTTATGTCAATGTTTTTATGTGCTCGGGCCGCTGATAGCAATGTGTTTTCAGTTTGCTATATTAAAAAATGGCATGATGAGATTTTTTTTCATATTGGTCCCCAGGAATTTTCAGCGTCACTCTACATATACGCTCTTAACTTTAAAACTTGCGACAGTGGCGAGTGGCGGCCGGTGGCCCACCAAAGGTTGTGAAAAGCACTTTACACCAGATTTTTCTGCAATACACCCCGCCCACATATTATGCAATACTCTAATATTATTGTGGGCAGCGTAAAGCCGCGTCTCCAGTTCTTGTTTTGGTTCAGACATTCAACATGAGCATGACACCATCCAAAAAAAATCTCGGCGATTTTGATCAGAATTGATAATATTATGTTTTGTTGTACCTACGTGCTTTCCATCGGATATGGAAAGCAACCGACCAAAATGACAAGCTACTGATTGCCGATTTTATTATCCATCCATATCCATCCATACATATAATCCATACATATAATCAGGCGCGGATCCAGGGGGGGGGGGGTCAAGGGGGTCATGACCCCCCCCCAAAATCCTAGTCGGAAAAAATCCGATCATTTGAACTGGTTTTACGCTACTTTCACAGTTACCAAGTTTTACCAAGCTACTTTTTTTCGGTCCTCGCCTACGAATTATCCGTAGGTTCTCGTAGCAAACTGCACAGTGTCTTTCATATTTGGGATTAGTTGGATTATATTAACTGCTGCAAGCTGTTCGCGCTTTATGTCGTTTTTGCGCTCGCAGCGAGCTGCTCCCGCTCTATAAATATTAATATTTAATTTTCATACTGCTCAGAGCGAGCAAAACTCGGATCATTCATCCTGAAAGATTCAATATTTTCTCGAGCTGCTCGAGCATCATTCGTGCTGAAAATTTCAAATTTTTCTCGGCGCTCGCAGCGAGCTGCTCGCGCTTTATAAATAAAAATATTTAGTTTCCTTGCCACTCGGAGCAAGCTAAACGCACATCATTCGTGCTATAAATTCAAAATTATCTCGGCGCTCGAGCTTTTATAAATAAGAATATTTAGTTTCCTTGTCTCTCGGAGCAAGCTAAACGCACATTATTCGTGCTGAAAAATTCAAAATTGTCTCGGCGCTCGCAGCGAGCTGCTCGCGCTTTTATAAATAAGAATATTTTGTTTCCTTGCCTCTCGAAACAAGCTAAGCGCACGTCATACGTGCTGAAAAATTCAAAATGTTCTCGGCGCTCGCAGCGAGCTGCTCGCGCTTTTAAGGCGCTATGGTAAGTGAAATGTATGTTTTTCAAAGCCTTATATAGCAAACTTTTAAGAAGATCTACTACTTTATATTTTAGTATGTGTAACTTCAATCTTTGAACAAGAGATCTTTATTAACAGAAACATGATAATTGTTTTTTTTTCTCGATAGTTTTTTTTTTTTTAAAAATGCCTAATTTTCTTCCTTTCATTTAAATATTTGTAAAACTAGGACGAAAATAAACATTTAGAGTACTTTATTTGATACATAACATTCAAACGGATGGCTATGCATGGTATTTTATCGATAAGTTTATTTAATGATTTTTAATTGAATTTTAATTCCCACGGAGCATTACCGCACGCACTCAGAACGCCGGTGACCACTGTCAGCGTCGGACCTGTGCACTTCGATCTCACCTCCACTACGGTTACACACGCGCGTTTGAATTATTTAGGAGTACTTATATTATTGTGAATTTCCAAATCTCAGAAGCGTGTAGGGGGTTTAATTTATTTGTAATTAGATAATAAATATTATAATCTTTATTTTGTCCTTCTAGTCGATTATTAAAAAAATATAACACACGTACTTTATAAAATAAATATGATTAAATTAAATAATAATATAAACTAATTATTAAATTAAATTAATTTAAATAAAATATTTATTATTAAATTAGATTAAATTAAATGAATTTAAATTAAATATTAATTATTAAATAAGATTAAATTTAATTGGATTAAATTAGAATAAATTAAATTAAATAAGATTTAATTGGGTAAAATTAGAATAAATTAGATTAAATTTGAATAAATTAGATTAAACTAAACTGAAATTCAGATAAATTCGAAAAAATCAGATAAATACGAAAAAAAAAACAGATAAATTCTGAAAAATTCTGATAAATTCGAAAAAATCAGATAAATTCGAAAATAAATCAGATAAATTTTGAAAAATTCTGATAAATTCAGATAAAATCAGATAAATTCGAAAATATCAAATAAATTCGAAACAAATTCAGATAAATTCTGAAAAATTCTGATAAAATCAGATAAATTCGAAAAAATCAAATAAATTCGAAAAAAATTCAGATAAATTCTGATAAAATCAGATAAATTCGAAAAAATCAGATAAATTCGAAAAAAAATCAAATAAATTCTGAAAAAATCTGGTTAATTCAGATAAAATCAGATAAATTCGAAAAAATCAGATAAGTTCGAAAAAAAATTAGAAAAATTCTGATAAATTCAGATGAATTCGAAAAAATCAAATAAATTCGAAAAAAAATTAGAAAAATTAGAAAAATCAGATAAATTCGAAAATAAATCAAATAAATTCTGAAGAAATCTGGTTAATTCTGATAAATTCAGATAAAACAGATAAATTCTGAAAAATTCTGATAAAATCAGATAAATTCCAAAAAATCAGATAAATTCGAAAAAAAATTAGAAAAATTAGAAAAATCAGATAAATTCGAAAATAAATCAAATAAATTCTGAAGAAATCTGGTTAATTCTGATAAATTCAGATAATATCCGATTTTATCTGAATTTATCAGAATTTACCAGATTTTTCAGAATTTATCTGATTTTATTTGAATTTATCAGAATTTTTCAGAATTTATCTGTTATTTTTTTGAATTTATCTGATTTATTCGAATTTATCTGATTTTATCTGAATTTATCTGATTTTATCTGAATTTATCAGAATTAACCAGATTTTTTCAGAATTTATTTGATTTATTTTCGAATTTATCTGATTTTTTTTCGAATTTATCTGATTTTTTTTAATTTATCTAAATTTACCAGATTTTTTCTGGATTTATCAGACTTTTTTTAGAATTTATTTGAATTTATCAGATTTTTCTCAATTTATCTGAATTTATTTGAATTTATCTGATTTTATCTGAATTTTTCAGAATTTATCTGATTTTATCTGAATTTATCAGAATTAACCAGATTTTTTCAGAAATTATTGGATTTATTTTCGAATTTATCTGTTTTTTTTTCAATTTATCTGATTTTTTTTAAATTTATCTGAATTTACCAGATTTTTTCAGAATTAATCAGATTTTTTTCGAATTTATCAGAATTTTTCTAATTTTTTTCAAATTTATCTGATTTTTTCGAATTTATATGATTTTATCTGAATTTATCAGAATTTATCTGTTTTTTTTTCGAATTTATCTGTTTTTTCGAATTTATCTGAATTTATCAGAATTTTTCTTATTTTTTTTCCAATTTATCTGTTTTTTTTTTGTTTTTATCTGATTTTATTTGAATTTATCAGAATTTTTCAGAATTTATCTGATTTTTTTTTTAATTTATCTGATTTATTCGAATTTATATGATTTTATCTGAATTTATCAGAATTAACCAGATTTTTTCAGAATTTATTTGATTTATTTTAGAATTTATCTGATTTTTTTTAATTTATCAGAATTAACCAGATTTTTTCAGAATTTATCAGACTTTTTTTTAGAATTTATTTGAATTTATCAGATTTTTCTCAATTTATCTGAATTTATTTGAATTTATCAGATTTTTTCTGAATTTATCTGTATTATTATTTTAATTTAATTTAATTAATTGGTCCAATTTAATTAATCTAATCTAATCAATTAAATGTAATCCCATCAAAAACATAAATGTGAAAAGAGAGCCAAGTTCAATATTACGATGTATGTACTCATAGTTACCTATGATTTGGTAGTTGACTTCAACGACAAAAGAAATGAGATCTAAATGGGTGCCAAGTCCAATGGTCAGTCCTGAAAAATATTTACAACAACATAAAATATTTTATTACAACTTAAAAGATTATTACTTCTTATCACTTAGAATTAATATTATTTTGAAGCCTAAAGACTGACTTGGCCAGTTCTCATAATATACTAGGTACTCTCTTAACTTTAGCTTGATCACTATTAAACGCACTTAATGCTAATTAGTGCGCCACCGTCTTTTATCGTGTAAATTAGTCCCCTCCATCCATTGGTTTTCTGGAAGAAATCGTTCTTTAACGATAAGACCTCCACTTGTACATTGTAATTTTAATTATGTACCTACTTATGTATTTTCTGTAACATTATGTGGTGTACAATAAAGTATCTATTGTCTTATCTTAATGATACTTCGTCGTATGGTACCCATGAGAACTAGCCAAGTCAAACTTTGGGCTTCAAAATAATATTAATTCTAAGTGATAAGAAGTAATAATCTTTTAAGTTGTAATAAAATATTTTATGTTGTTGTAAATATTTTTCAGGACTGACCATTGGACTTGGCACCCATTTAGATCTCATTTCTTTTGTCGTTGAAGTCAACTACCAAATCATAGGTAACTATGAGTACATACATCGTAATATTGAACTTGGCTCTCTTTTCACATTTATGTTTTTGATGGGATATCATTGCTTTTTGTACAGTACTTTTTAGTATATAATAGGTTTAAGACACCCAGTCATAATAAGATTAATACCAAATGATTATTTTATTGCACCTCCCCCCACCCCACTGCTCCATGGCACGGCCGTCGCACCGCGCACCGCGGCCCGTGAGCCTCGCCGTGCTTCGATATACCTATACCTATAATTAATTTAGTACTTATTTATATATAGCATTTATGTGCACTATTGATTTGAATATTGTACCTAATCAATAGATTTTTAAACAATACTAGTTACTGATAAATTTATCTATATTCACCCAGCTATCTTATACCTACCGCCTACCTGGATGGAAATTTAACTTTATAGATCATCTGAAACTGGATTAAAATGTCGATCAAAAGAAACCTAAGCCGACAAGACGTGTAATGACGACAACTTGGCGGGGGCACTCCCGTGCCCCCAGATACCGCCACATACCTATAATATTATGACTATACGTTACAGGTACGTAGGTATCTAAAATGTTTACACCAACTAGCACCTAAGGCGATATACATACATTATTTTTATTGTAAACAATGTTAATATTTTTACCTCTATGTTACTGAGCCGCCTTGTGCTGGTGAGTCGATATATTGATAGGTATTTACATAGGATATACACTTGTTACGTAGGTACCAGGCAGAAACCTATTTTTATTAGTGACTAGCTGTGCCTAGCTGTTTTACCCGCTATACAGTTTGGTACAGTAGTGTATATTATGTTATTCCAGGGGTCTAAGCTACATTTATTATACCAAATTTAAAGTCAATCGGCCCACCCGTTTAGGCGTATAAAAGTAAAAAACATATATCCATACGTACAGTATGTATAAAGTTTGTATTTATATTTATAATTATATAAGTAGGAATAGTGCACTCGCGCGCACTTCGTAGTATCTAACAGAAAATAGCCGCCTACACAAAAATTATAGCAACATACCACATGTATTGCTTTATGCGTTCCTAGGCGTCCCAAACTTTAATATCATACATTTTTTTAAAAATTAATAATAATATAAAATGATAAAAAAATACTAGTTTCTGATTTTTCCCTTTGTTACTACGACATTACCTATCGGGATGCCAAATTTCAGCTTTCTAGGTCATCTGGAACTGGGATATTACTTTTGATCTATCCCTCAGTATGTATTAACTTCACCGATTACTGGATGTTTATATCTAAATAACCGTTTAAGCTGTGATATTGGAATTTGGAACAGAGATATAGTTCGTATATTTAAGTATATGTGCCAAATTTGACTTGTCTATGTGTTATAGTTTTTGTATAACGAGGGTGTCAAAAGTCGTCAAAACGCGCTTTGGACGGTTCGTGTAATATAACACACGGCGCGGTCGCCAGTTCCTTTGCTTGAACTTGGCTTGACTCGCTGCCGCGTGTCTAGATATTATTTTGAAGCCTAAAGACTGACTTGGCCAGTTCTCTTAATATACTAGGTAGGTACTTTCTTAACTTTAGCTTGATCACTATTAAACGCACTTAATGCTTATTAGTGCGCCACCGTCTTTTATCGTGTAAATTAGTCCCCTCCATCCATTGGTTGTCTGGAAGAAATCGCTCTTTAACGATAAGACCGCCACTTGTACATTGTAATTTTTAATTTTAATTATGTACTTATGTATTTTCTGTAACATTATGTGGTGTACAATAAAGTATCTATTGTCTTATCTTAATGATACTTCGTCGTATGGTACCCATGAGAACTAGCCAAGTCAAACTTTGGGCTTCAAAATAATATTAATTCTAAGTTATAAGAAGAAATAATCTTTTAAGTTGCAATAAAATATTTTATGTTGTTGTAAATATTTTTCAAGACTGACCATTGAACTTGGCACCCATTTAGATCTCACTTCTTTTGTCGTTGAAGTCAACTACCAAATCATAGGTAACTATGAGTACATACATCGTAATATTGAACTTGGCTCTCTTTTCACATTTATGTTTTTGATGGGATATCATTGCTTTTTGTACAGTACTTTTTAGTATATAATAGGTTTAAGACACCCAGTCATAATAAGATTAATACCAAATGATTATTTTATTGCACCTCCCCCCACCCCACTGCTCCATGGCACGGCCGTCGCACCGCGCACCGCGGCCCGTGAGCCTCGCCGTGCTTCGATATACCTATACCTATAATTAATTTAGTACTTATTTATATATAGCATTTATGTGCACTATTGATTTGAATATTGTACCTAATCAATAGATTTTTAAACAATACTAGTTACTGATAAATTTATCTATATTCACCCAGCTATCTTATACCTACCGCCTACCTGGATGGAAATTTAACTTTATAGATCATCTGAAACTGGATTAAAATGTCGATCAAAAGAAACCTAAGCCGACAAGACGTGTAATGACGACAACTTGGCGGGGGCACTCCCGTGCCCCCAGATACCGCCACATACCTATAATATTATGACTATACGTTACAGGTACGTAGGTATCTAAAATGTTTACACCAACTAGCACCTAAGGCGATATACATACATTATTTTTATTGTAAACAATGTTAATATTTTTACCTCTATGTTACTGAGCCGCCTTGTGCTGGTGAGTCGATATATTGATAGGTATTTACATAGGATATACACTTGTTACGTAGGTACCAGGCAGAAACCTATTTTTATTAGTGACTAGCTGTGCCTAGCTGTTTTACCCGCTATACAGTTTGGTACAGTAGTGTATATTATGTTATTCCAGGGGTCTAAGCTACATTTATTATACCAAATTTAAAGTCAATCGGCCCACCCGTTTAGGCGTATAAAAGTAAAAAACATATATCCATACGTACAGTATGTATAAAGTTTGTATTTATATTTATAATTATATAAGTAGGAATAGTGCACTCGCGCGCACTTCGTAGTATCTAACAGAAAATAGCCGCCTACACAAAAATTATAGCAACATACCACATGTATTGCTTTATGCGTTCCTAGGCGTCCCAAACTTTAATATCATACATTTTTTTAAAAATTAATAATAATATAAAATGATAAAAAAATACTAGTTTCTGATTTTTCCCTTTGTTACTACGACATTACCTATCGGGATGCCAAATTTCAGCTTTCTAGGTCATCTGGAACTGGGATATTACTTTTGATCTATCCCTCAGTATGTATTAACTTCACCGATTACTGGATGTTTATATCTAAATAACCGTTTAAGCTGTGATATTGGAATTTGGAACAGAGATATAGTTCGTATATTTAAGTATATGTGCCAAATTTGACTTGTCTATGTGTTATAGTTTTTGTATAACGAGGGTGTCAAAAGTCGTCAAAACGCGCTTTGGACGGTTCGTGTAATATAACACACGGCGCGGTCGCCAGTTCCTTTGCTTGAACTTGGCTTGACTCGCTGCCGCGTGTCTAGATATTATTTTGAAGCCTAAAGACTGACTTGGCCAGTTCTCTTAATATACTAGGTAGGTACTTTCTTAACTTTAGCTTGATCACTATTAAACGCACTTAATGCTTATTAGTGCGCCACCGTCTTTTATCGTGTAAATTAGTCCCCTCCATCCATTGGTTGTCTGGAAGAAATCGCTCTTTAACGATAAGACCGCCACTTGTACATTGTAATTTTTAATTTTAATTATGTACTTATGTATTTTCTGTAACATTATGTGGTGTACAATAAAGTATCTATTGTCTTATCTTAATGATACTTCGTCGTATGGTACCCATGAGAACTAGCCAAGTCAAACTTTGGGCTTCAAAATAATATTAATTCTAAGTTATAAGAAGAAATAATCTTTTAAGTTGCAATAAAATATTTTATGTTGTTGTAAATATTTTTCAAGACTGACCATTGAACTTGGCACCCATTTAGATCTCACTTCTTTTGTCGTTGAAGTCAACTACCAAATCATAGGTAACTATGAGTACATACATCGTAATATTGAACTTGGCTCTCTTTTCACATTTATGTTTTTGATGGGATATCATTGCTTTTTGTACAGTACTTTTTAGTATGTAATAGGTTTAAGACACTCAGTCATAATAAGATTAATACCAAATGATTATTTTATTGCACCTCCCCCCCCCACCCCACTGCTCCACGGCACGGCCGTCGCACCGCGGCCCGTGAGCCTCGCCGTGCTTCGATATACCTATACCTATAATTAATTTAGTACTTATTTATATATAGCATTCATGTGTACTATTGATTTGAATATTGTACCTAATCAATTGATTTTTAAGCAATACTAGTTACTGATAAATTTATCTATATTCACCCAGCTATCTTATACCTACCGCCTACCTGGATGGAAATTTAACTTTTTAGATCATCTGGAACTGGATTAGAATTTCGATCAAAAGAAACCTAAGCCGACAAGACTTGTAATTTGTAATGACGACGACTTAGCGGGGCACTGCCGTGCCACCAGATACCGCCACATACCTATAATATTATGACTATACGTTACTACAGGTACGTAGGTATCTAATATGTTTACACCAACTAGCACCTAAAGCGATATGCATACCTACATTATTTTTATCGTAAACAATGTTAAAATTAATACCTCTATGTTACTGAGCCGCCTTGTGCTGGTGAGTCGATATATTGATAGGTATTTACATAGGATATACACTTGTTACGTAGGTACCAGGCAGAAACCTATTTTTATTAGTGACTAGCTGTGCCTAGCTGTTTTACCCGCTATACAGTTTGGTACAGTAGTGTATATTATGTTATTCCAGGGGTCTAAGCTACATTTATTATACCAAATTTAAAGTCAATCGGCCCACCCGTTTAGGCGTATAAAAGTAAAAAACATATATCCATACGTACAGTATGTATAAAGTTTGTATTTATATTTATAATTATATAAGTAGGAATAGTGCACTCGCGCGCACTTCGTAGTATCTAACAGAAAATAGCCGCCTACACAAAAATTATAGCAACATACCACATGTATTGCTTTATGCGTTCCTAGGCGTCCCAAACTTTAATATCATACATTTTTTTAAAAATTAATAATAATATAAAATGATAAAAAAATACTAGTTTCTGATTTTTCCCTTTGTTACTACGACATTACCTATCGGGATGCCAAATTTCAGCTTTCTAGGTCATCTAGAACTGGGATATTACTTTTGATCTATCCCTCAGTATGTATTAACTTCACCGATTACTGGATGTTTATATCTAAATAACCGTTTAAGCTGTGATATTGGAATTTGGAACAGAGATATAGTTCGTATATTTAAGTATATGTGCCAAATTTGACTTGTCTATGTGTTATAGTTTTTGTATAACGAGGGTGTCAAAAGTCGTCAAAACGCGCTTTGGACGGTTCGTGTAATATAACACACGGCGCGGTCGCCAGTTCCTTTGCTTGAACTTGGCTTGACTCGCTGCCGCGTGTCTAGATATTATTTTGAAGCCTAAAGACTGACTTGGCCAGTTCTCTTAATATACTAGGTAGGTACTTTCTTAACTTTAGCTTGATCACTATTAAACGCACTTAATGCTTATTAGTGCGCCACCGTCTTTTATCGTGTAAATTAGTCCCCTCCATCCATTGGTTGTCTGGAAGAAATCGCTCTTTAACGATAAGACCGCCACTTGTACATTGTAATTTTTAATTTTAATTATGTACTTATGTATTTTCTGTAACATTATGTGGTGTACAATAAAGTATCTATTGTCTTATCTTAATGATACTTCGTCGTATGGTACCCATGAGAACTAGCCAAGTCAAACTTTGGGCTTCAAAATAATATTAATTCTAAGTTATAAGAAGAAATAATCTTTTAAGTTGTAATAAAATATTTTATGTTGTTGTAAATATTTTTCAAGACTGACCATTGAACTTGGCACCCATTTAGATCTCACTTCTTTTGTCGTTGAAGTCAACTACCAAATCATAGGTAACTATGAGTACATACATCGTAATATTGAACTTGGCTCTCTTTTCACATTTATGTTTTTGATGGGATATCATTGCTTTTTGTACAGTACTTTTTAGTATGTAATAGGTTTAAGACACTCAGTCATAATAAGATTAATACCAAATGATTATTTTATTGCACCTCCCCCCCCCCCACCCCACTGCTCCACGGCACGGCCGTCGCACCGCGGCCCGTGAGCCTCGCCGTGCTTCGATATACCTATACCTATAATTAATTTAGTACTTATTTATATATAGCATTCATGTGTACTATTGATTTGAATATTGTACCTAATCAATTGATTTTTAAGCAATACTAGTTACTGATAAATTTATCTATATTCACCCAGCTATCTTATACCTACCGCCTACCTGGATGGAAATTTAACTTTTTAGATCATCTGGAACTGGATTAGAATTTCGATCAAAAGAAACCTAAGCCGACAAGACTTGTAATTTGTAATGACGACGACTTAGCGGGGCACTGCCGTGCCACCAGATACCGCCACATACCTATAATATTATGACTATACGTTACTACAGGTACGTAGGTATCTAATATGTTTACACCAACTAGCACCTAAAGCGATATACATACCTACATTATTTTTATCGTAAACAATGTTAAAATTAATACCTCTATGTTACTGAGCCGCCTTGTGCTGGTGAGTCGATATATTGATAGGTATTTACATAGGATATACAATTGTTACGTAGGTACCAGGAACCTATTTTTATTAGTGACTAGCTGTGCCTAGCTGTTGTACCCGCTATACAGTTTGGTACAGTAGTGTATTTTATGTTATTCCAGGAGTCTAAGCTATATTTATTATACCAAATTTAAAGTCAATCGGCCCACCCGTTTAGGCGTATAAAAGTAAAAAACATATATCCATACGTACAGTAGGTACAAAGTTTGTATTTATATTTATATTAGTAGGAATAGTGGACTCGCGCGCACTTCGTAGTATCTAACAGAAAATAGCTGCCTACACAAAAATTATAGCAACATGCAACATGTATTGCTTTATGCGTACCTAGGCGTCTCAAACTTTAATATCATACATTTTTTAAAAATTAATAATAATTTAAAATGATAAAAAAATACTAGTTTCTGATTTTTCCCTTTGTTACTACGACATTACCTATCGGGATGCCAAATTTCAGCTTTCTAGGTCATCTGGAACTGGGATATTACTTTTGATCTATCCCTCAGTATGTATTAACTTCACAGATTACTGGATGTTTATATCTAAATAACCGTTTGAGCTGTGTTATTGGAATTTGGAACACAGATGTAGTTCATATATAAGAGTATATGTGCCAAATTTGACTTGTCTATGTGTAATAGTTTTTGTATAACGAGGGTGTAAAAAGTCGTCAAAACGCGCTTTGGATGGTTCGTGTAATATAACACACGGCGCGGTCGCCAGTTCCTTTGCTTGAACTTGGCTTGACTCGCTGCCGCGTGTCTATATCTAATTTTGTTATTTTTTTTTCAACAAAAAATACGTGTACCTATCTATAATATTTATCTCGTGTCTCATTTTTTCGATCTTGTCCAAAAATTTTAGCACATTGTAACCCCCGACGCAAAATCGACGGGGTTTTATAAGTTTGACGTGTTTGTGAATGTGTGTGTGCTAACTACATGCAAAGAATCACCAAGGGTTAATTTTACGATACGTACGAGACGTTTTACGATAAGCGTACGCCACACGTTTCCAACGGGCGTTCTGAGCAACTTTTGCCCGCACTAAATACCTAATCTGCTCGTAAAGCCCCGCCTTAAAAATAAGAATATTTAGTTTTCTTGCTTCTCGGAGCAAGCTAAATGCACGTCATACATGCTGAAAATTTCAAATTTTTCACGGCGCTCGCAGCGAGCTGCTCGCGCTCTATAAATAAGAATATTTAGTTTCCTTGCCACTCGGAGCAAGCTAAACGCACATCATTCGTGCTGAAAAATTCAAAATTGTCTCGGCGCTCGCAGCGAGCTGCTCGCGCTTTTATAAATAAGAATATTTTGTTTCCTTGCCTCTCGAAACAAGCTAAACGCACATCATTCGTGCTGAAAAATTCAAAATTTTCTCGGCGCTCGCAGCGAGCTGCTCGCGCTTTTATAAATAAGAATATTTTGTTTCCTTGCCTCTCGAAACAAGCTAAGCGCACGTCATACGTGCTGAAAAATTCAAAATGTTCTCGGCGCTCGCAGCGAGCTGCTCGCGCTTTTATAAATAAGAATATTTTGTTTCCTTGCCTCTCGAAACAAGCTAAACGCACGTCATACGTGCTGAAAAATTCCAAATTTTCTCGGCGCTCGCAGCGAGCTGCTCGCGCTCTATAAAGATTATTTTGTTTCTTTACCACTTGGAGCAAGTTAAACGCACATCATTCATGCTGAAAAATTCCAAATTTTCTCGGCGCTCGTAGCGAGCTGCTCGCAATTTTATAAATAAGAATATTTAGTTTCCTTGCTAGTCGGAGCAAGCAAAATGCGCATCATTCGTACTGAAAAATGTAAGATTTTCAAGACTACGCTGACACGAGTCTCCAAAAAATCTTAGTTTGAAAAAAATTCTAGCCGATGACCCCCCCCAAAATTATGGTCTGGATCCGCGCCTGCATATAATCCATATCTATCCATACATATAATAAGAATGGAAATTTCTCCCCATTCATTGTGATCCTTTACTAAGATGAATCGTGAATACACGCATATATGAACAAAACGACGCGAAAAAGTCGCTTGCGCGATCTAATTCGTAATAATTTTGTCAATTTTTTCTAGGGAAACGTAATATCCATACATATAATAAGAATGGAAATTTCTCCCCATTCATTGTGATCCTTTACTAAGGTGAACTGTGAAAATACGCATATGAACAAAACGACGCGAAAAAGTCGCTTGCGCGATCTAATTCGTAAAACATTTTGTCAATTTTTCCTAGGGAAACGTAAAATAAAATAAAAAAATAAATAATAATCATTTATATCAGACACATCGCCCCTAATTTACATCAAAAATTCGAAATAAAAGTAATAGAATATAAAGTAAATTCAATTCAAAAAAAAAATAGTGCCAAAAACGCTACAGACGCCATCTATCGGTATGGGTGTAAACTTGTGGTTGACCTTTAGTTTAATTTGGGCTAAATTTGTAAATAGTTTGTGTCACTGGTGTGGTTAAACAACACCACCGATTTGAATAAAATTTTCACTAATACGTTGCAGTTTTCTCTACTTGAACCTTAGTCTTGGTTTTAGTCAAATCGGTTCATAAATAAAAGAGTTATATCAATCTAAAGATTCGCATATAAAATGCTAATAAACAAGAAAGGTAGTCATAGGAACCGCGTAATCAAAAGACAAAACCTCATCGAGTTTGGGCTCATTTGATTCGTCTTGACGAGTACTTTGATACTATATAGTAACCAGGGTCCGAAACGGAGCTGGAAGGTGGCCATAGGAACTCCGTGATTAAAAGAAAAAACCCCATCGAGTTTGGGCTCATTTGATTCGTCTTGACGAGTACTTTGATGCTATATAGTAGCCAAACAAATTAGAATTCATTTAAATTAGTAAATGTAACTTATTTCTCAAATGAATCAGCGCCAGCGGAAAATAATCTAATGTGCGCATGATGCGTGTAAATATCAGTAATAAATATCTTTTTGCTGCTTATTTTTAATTTCTGAACATGTAAAATCATCTGAAGATAAATAGAAAAATTCATTTACAGTTCATTGTAAAAGTAAATTATTTTTCATACAAGCTAGCGCCACGGAAAATAATGGAACTAATGTCCTAAGAAAAAGAAATATCGTTTATTCTGCAAACAGTTTTAGAAAAGAAGTCCCGCGTAACCTAGCGGAACTAAATAATAGATTTATAATTACTGTGAATACTTCATTTATTATATATTTTTTATTTGTTAGATTAATTAAATATTATGTACCTATTTAATTGAGAAATTAAATATGAGAAATTATGAATTGTTAAAAATCTGTAGATATTTTAACTTAAAATCACGCGATTGTGGCGCTCCATCTAGGGGGATCTTTTGTAAAAATCACTGGTTATCCGGAGACACACAGACATAAAATCTGTTCACACCCATTTAGGCATACATCCAGACACAAACTGTCACGTTTATAATGTTAGTAAAATTTAGCAATGATTATTATAGAACCTTTTATCTGTGTTATAGATAATCATAGGCGGATTTAGGGAGGGGGGGCAAGGGGCCAAGCCGCCCCCCCCCCCGAGTCATTAAGCTAACTGCTCGCGCACATATTATAAAGGATGTTTAAGCTTTAGGGGGGGCAGGGGGCCAAGGTACCCCCAGAAGCATTGTAGAGTTACGAATTTCGCACATATTTCTGAAATAAATTTTTTTTTTCGGCGCTCGCAGCTAGCTGCTCGCGCACTTATTGTAATGGATGTTTAAACTTCCTAACCGCTCAGAGCGAGCTAAACATACACTTTTCGTAATAAAAATTATAATATTTTTGCCCGTCTGCACCTTGCCCCCAAAACCAAATCCTGGATCCGCCTATGATTTTAGGTATACACCTCAGTGGTAGAGTCCTTCTCACGAATGAGGTCCCGCGGAATTTTGCGGAACTAAATTACATTTTTTCGATAAATAGGGATGTTGACACATGTTACAAATTCATATAAAGTTATGTTTTTCACATAAAAGACAGTATTTAAAAACCTACAATCACATTTTAAGGATCTATTTACAAGCCAAAATGGAATAAAATCAATTTTAATTTCAATAATTTTTACTTATTATTACGCGAATGCGAACGCCAATCAGGGCGCGTGACGTCACGCCACTGGCCTTACGCTTCCTAAGTACAATGTTCCTGATTTCGACATATTTTAATTATTCATAACTTAAAAACTACTGAACCGATTTTGATGCAACTTATACTGTGCTCTAAGTTGGTCTAAATTTAAGCAAAAAAAGTCAATAACCAAAATGGATCTTATATTTTCAGAGAGACATTTTAGTTATTGACTTTATTTTTGGCTTAAATATTGACCAACTAAGGGCACAGTATAAGTTACATCAAAATCGGTTCAGTAGTTTTTAAGTTATGAATAATGACTGTTCGGAACGTTTTAGCCAGAATTCAAAAAATCATTTTTATTTACGTATTTTTATATTGAAATATCATATAATTTTGCATAAAAATATGATATTCGTGTATGAAATGGGTCTATCTAACATATAAAAGCAATTCCAAAAATTAGTCAACATCCCTATTCTGGACTTCATGCCATAAATAATTTTTCACCACTCTCGCACGAAAATAGTGTCTTTGGTCATCGATTTCAGTGAGCAAAAGCCGTTTTTGCTCTCTAGAGAGTAGAGAGGCAAAGTGATTTGGGAGGGGGGGCAAGGGGCCAAGCCGCCCCCCCCCCGAGTCATTAAGCTAACTGCTCGCGCACATATTATAAAGGATGTTTAAGCTTTAGGGGGGGGGGGGGGGGCAGGGGGCCAAGGTACCCCCAGAAGCATTGTAGAGTTACGAATTTCGCACATATTTCTGAAATAAAATTTTTTTTTCGGCGCTCGCAGCTAGCTGCTCGCGCACTTATTGTAATGGATGTTTAAACTTCCTAACCGCTCAGAGCGAGCTAAACATACACTTTTCGTAATAAAAATTATAATATTTTTGCCCGTCTGCACCTTGCCCCCCCCCCCCCCCCCCCCAAACCAAATCCTGGATCCGCCTATGATTTTAGGTATACACCTCAGTGGTAGAGTCCTTCTCACGAATGAGGTCCCGCGGAAATTTGCGGAACTAAATTACATTTTTTCGATAAATAGGGATGTTGACACATGTTACAAATTCATATAAAGTTATGTTTTTCACATAAAAGACAGTATTTAAAAACCTACAATCACATTTTAAGGATCTATTTACAAGCCAAAATGGAATAAAATCAATTTTAATTTCAATAATTTTTACTTATTATTACGCGAATGCGAACGCCAATCAGGGCGCGTGACGTCACGCCACTGGCCTTACGCTTCCTAAGTACAATGTTCCTGATTTCGACATATTTTAATTATTCATAACTTAAAAACTACTGAACCGATTTTGATGCAACTTATACTGTGCTCTAAGTTGGTCTAAATTTAAGCAAAAAAAGTCAATAACCAAAATGGATCTTATATTTTCAGAGAGACATTTTAGTTATTGACTTTATTTTTGGCTTAAATATTGACCAACTAAGGGCACAGTATAAGTTACATCAAAATCGGTTCAGTAGTTTTTAAGTTATGAATAATGACTGTTCGGAACGTTTTAGCCAGAATTCAAAAAATCATTTTTATTTACGTATTTTTATATTGAAATATCATATAATTTTGCATAAAAATATGATATTCGTGTATGAAATGGGTCTATCTAACATATAAAAGCAATTCCAAAAATTAGTCAACATCCCTATTCTGGACTTCATGCCATAAATAATTTTTCACCACTCTCGCACGAAAATAGTGTCTTTGGTCATCGATTTCAGTGAGCAAAAGCCGTTTTTGCTCTCTAGAGAGTAGAGAGGCAAAGTGATTTGGGAGGGGGGGCAAGGGGCCAAGCCGCCCCCCCCCCCGAAGTCATTAAGCTAACTGCTCGCGCACATATTATAAAGGATGTTTAAGCTTTAGGGGGGGGGGGGGGGGCAGGGGGCCAAGGTACCCCCAGAAGCATTGTAGAGTTACGAATTTCGCACATATTTCTGAAATAAAATTTTTTTTTCGGCGCTCGCAGCTAGCTGCTCGCGCACTTATTGTAATGGATGTTTAAACTTCCTAACCGCTCAGAGCGAGCTAAACATACACTTTTCGTAATAAAAATTATAATATTTTTGCCCGTCTGCACCTTGCCCCCCCCCCCCCCAAACCAAATCCTGGATCCGCCTATGATTTTAGGTATACACCTCAGTGGTAGAGTCCTTCTCACGAATGAGGTCCCGCGGAATTTTGCGGAACTAAATTACATTTTTTCGATAAATTCTGGACTTCATGCCATAAATAATTTTTTACCACTCTCGCACGAAAATAGTGTCTTTGGTCATCGATTTCAGTGAGCAAAAGCCGTTTTTGCTCTCTAGAGAGTAGAGAGGCAAAGTGATTTGGGAGGGGGGGCAAGGGGCCAAGCCGCCCCCCCCCCGAGTCATTAAGCTAACTGCTCGCGCACATATTATAAAGGATGTTTAAGCTTTAGGGGGGGGGGGGAATTTCGAACACAGTTTTATTGGCTATGAAGAAGTTGGTGTGTTCTGAAACTTATTTGTGTACAATTTTTATTTAACTGAGATGCACATAATTTTTAATGTTATTTATTGAATTTTAACTTTATAAATTGTATTTTTTCAATAATATTTTAAATAAAATACTATTATAGAATAATAAGTCGTAGGTGAGTTTTTTTTTTAAAAAAATATTATTACAATTTGTTTTTCATAAATATGTCACACACACAAATTTCGAACGCAACTCTTTTAATAAAAATAAAAAAATACAAAATGGCGGGATGTAGAAGTTTAGAGTTTACAGTCAAATGGAGAATGCGTTGTGACGTCATCGATAAATGCCATCTTTGTCTCTCTCTTTTGTATGAGGTAAGTGAGATGGCACTTATAGTTGTCATTTTTCTTGCGACAGTGGTGTTCACAACACATTTTCCATTTGGTTCTAAACCTCTTGGTAAAGATTCAACTAAATATTTTCAACTTAAGTTGTAAACTTTTGCAAATTTCTATTTGTGATCTAATAGTCTGTTTGGTTGGAGTGTACGAAAGGGGGCACTGAGGAAAAAGACTTAGTTTATTTTTCGATGTCAGTGGTGTTCTATTGACACCCCTTTTTTATGTTGGGAATGGGTAGAGGGGCGGCTCAGGACCAAGGTTGCCATAGACCATTTTTCATGAAAATGATTTTCCACGAAAATATTCACGATTTTTACAGGGAAAAAAGACTGATTATTTTTCGATGTCAGTGGTGTTCTATTGACACCCCTTTTTTATGTTGGGAATGGGTAAAGGGGTGGCTCAGGACCAAGGTTGCCATAGACCATTTTTCATGAAAATGATTTTCCACGAAAATATTCACGATTTTTACAGGGAAAAAAGACTGTTTATATTTCGCTGTCAGTGGTGTTCTATTGACATCGAAATTCTTTTGGGTCAAGTTCAGTCACATTATAATATAGGTACGACGACGAGCGAAGCGAGGAGGAGTGTTAGGTTTTACATATAAGCAACGCGCGAGCCGAGCGAGCGAAGCGAGCGTGCCGCGGCAGCGGCCGGCGAAGCGCCAGATACGAGTTGATTTTGATAGCTGAATGATTTTTATCTGTAGATGTGCAGACAGCTTATTATGCCGCGATCCAATGATGATGACGAAAAAAAACAAAAAAAAAATTTTTTTGTACATGATTTTTTTTATTTTTTCCTAAATAATTTCAGTGTTTAGAAACTATTATAAATTCCATGATTTTATAAAAAAAAATTTTTTTTTGAACACGTAATTTTTTTTAATTTTTCCAAAATATTTTCAAAGTGTTTTGAAACTACTATATATTTGATGATTTATAAAAAAAAAAAAAAAAAATCCCTCAGTGCCCCCTTTGGTATCCTCTGACCGTCTGTTTAATTACAAAGAAATGAGTGACCCCAGTGATGAAGGTAGTTGTCTTACGCCAAAAAAGTTGAAAGAACAAGTTTCGAATGCCGAGTTCAGCTATTTGCCTGAAAAATCTAAAGTGAAATATGTAAAGGCGTACGAATCCTTCAATAATTGGCGCCTCTCAAAAAATGCAAAAACATATTCCGAGACCGTGATACTATCATATTTCATGGAACTATCTAAAACAAGAAAATCCAGTACATTATGGAGCATTTTTTCTATGATAAAAGCTGTCTTGAAAACGAAACGTGACCTTGAAATAGAAAAATTTCTGAATGAAGCACCAGACAGTAAATACCTCGCTTTAAAAGTAAGTAAATTGATACAAAAGCTAATTTATTTCAAAGAAAACCTATCTAACTGTACCTATCTAAAAATAAGTAAACTAAATTATTGTTATTTTTTACAGGTTGTATTAATTATTGGCATAAATGGTGCCTACACAGCCGGAAACGTGGTCTAAAAATACGTGAACTGTCCGTTAGTTCGGTCAAAAATAGGCAAATCGTCCAATAGTTTAATCAACCATAGCTCAATCGACCGTAGCTGAGTTAACCGTAGGCGAATCGTCCAATATTGATTTCAACCAATAGTTATTATGAACGTAGGCGAAACGTCCAATAGACATTTTGAATAGTAGGTGATTCGATCGTAGTTACATATTGGCAAGGTTTGCCAGCCTTTACTAATTCTACGCCCATTAAGTCGCAGAAAACCCGTGAATTGAATCCCTCTTTTCCGTGGAATTGGAAATCGAATTAAATGGTCTGTATCAAATTCATTAATATATGAATAATTTACTGTCACGCGCTACGAAGTGCGCGCGGGTCAGCTAGTAAAATAAATAAAAATCATTTACTTCGGACACATCGCCCCTAATTTACATCAAAAATTCGAAATAAAAGTAATAGAATATAAAGTAAATTCAATTCAAAAAAAATATGGTGCCACAAACTTAAAAAACGCCATCTATCGATGTGGCTATAAACGAAAATCAGCAGTGGAAAACTTCGACCACCCCGCACACCGAAACTACTAAAAAGATTTAAACGAAACTTAGCATGCACATACTTCATGGTCTGGAATAACAAAATATACAGTATTATTCCCGGAATTCGATACGGTTTCCATACTAGGCGGTTAGGTTAGGTTAGCCTCAAGTACTCATCGGATGTATAAATAAAATTCGCACCATTAGGTATCGTCACCGTAGATAAGTTGGTTGACCGTTCGGGTCGATAAAGCGGGTTGTACTAGCCCCGAGTTCGAATCCGGTGAGGCGATAGGAAAGTTTTTGCATTATTAATTACTTTTAATTTTTAAAAATTATAACCTGGTGTTTTTATGAACCATTTCGGAAAACAGTCGCAGTTTGGAGTGCTTTTCACGAAAGATGTCCCGCGGAATTTGTCGGAACTAGATTACTGTAGGTACCTACTGTTACTTCAAATCCTAAATATGTTTAATTTGTTAAATAAAGTAAATACCTATTTAATTAAGAAATTAAATATGAGAAGTTGAAATGTAATAAATATTTTAATTTTACTATACAGTGCTTTTCATGAAAGAAGCTACTTTTTGCTAGGCGCCACTATCGCGTGTTTTAAAGTTAAAATATTTGTAACATTTTAACTCCACATAATCTTATCTAAATTCTTAATAAGAAAACATATCTAATTTCTTAATTAAATAGGTATTTACTTTATCTAACAAATAAAACATATTTAGGATATGAAGTGTACTTCATATCCTAAATATGTTTTAATCCTAATATAATTACCGATCATATTAAATTTAGTTCTGGCAAAATCGACCTTTCGTGAAAAGCACTCTATATTTTGTAGGTACCTCTTTTTTAATAGAGGATTACGACGGTGAAATATAATAATTAATTTATTATGCATAAAACTAGCGTCGCCATAAAGAGCACGCCATCTATTGACGAGCGGTAAAACTAAAACAGATTTGTCTATAAGACTTAGGGCGCAAGAGGGCGCTAAATGCAACAAGTGTTCAAGATTTTTTTTTCTTTCGTTTTTTTTATTCATTTTGTTTATTACATTACATTACAGTAAAGGATACGTCACACTGAGGCGGCACGGCGGCAAAGCGAACTGGCCGCGATCCGAACGCGAACGGTCGCGAACCGAACCACGTCACACAGGACCGGTCCGCAGTTCGCGGCGGCAGGCGGGCAATGGATCAGGCGTGTTTGGTCACATTCTCAAATGGACATAAAAAACGCGGATTGTCATATTAGCAGAATGTCGCAGTTGCATTATAATATTACTGTCATAGCAGCATATTATCAAAGTAGCAATAAGATATTGTAGCAAATATTATCATTTTGGTAATAAAAATACTTCATCATCATCATCTCAGCCATTGGACGTCCACTGCTGAACATAGGCCTCCCCTTTGGACTTCCATATGTACCGGTTGGAAGCGAACTGCATCCAGCGTCTTCCGGCGACCTTTATAAGGTCGTCTGTCCACCTTGTGGGTGGACGTCCTACGCTTGTTTGCTAGTCCGTGGTCTCCACTCGAGCACTTTTCGACCCCATCGGCCATCCGCTCTGCGCGCTATGTGGCCTGCCCATTGCCACTTCAGCTTTCGTTCGTCTACGGATTTCTTCATTTCTGATTCGATCTCGTAGAGAAACCCCGAGCATAGCCCTTTCCATAGCACGCTGGGCGACTTTGAGCTTCGAGATGAGGCCATTGGTGAAGGACCATGTTTCGGTGCCGTAAGTCATCACTGGTAACACACATTGATCAAAAACTTTCGTCTTGAGGCACTGAGGTATATCGGACGAAAAGACATTGTGTAGTTCATAAAAATACTTAATAAAAGTAAATACTATTGGTAGCGCAAGAAAACACATGTCAAGACTTATCAACTCTTACGTTGCGTCAAGAGTACTACCGCTGTCATTGCAAAGAGATTTGTAGCTTTTCTCAATATCATTGTGCATAAACAGAGTAGTTAACAAGCGTTTTTTTTTAAACAAGCTTTTATTATTATTACCATCTAATATAAAAGTACTTGTCAAGTTGTGAATAAAATGAGCTCAAACTCGATGGGTTTGTGCCGTTCAATAACATAGTTCCTATGGCCACCTTCGAGCTCCGTCATCAAATCAGCTCCATGTTATAATAATATTGCACTGTCATACGATTTTTATACAGGCACGCAATATTGCAGCTCAATCGGATATCGGGAAGTGGGTCAAATTTAACTTGCAAGATTTGATTAAGACAGACGGACAGACAGACAACAGATAGGTTAAAGTAAAAAAAAGCATGTAAAAAGGGGCGATAATAGAAAGAATACTCTTAATAACCCGCTCTTGGCGAATGTATTTGCCTCGTATGACAATGTGCGAAAATTACATTTTTCGTCGAAATGGCATTTTGCGAATGTGACCAAGTTCACCTGATCCAACAGAAAAAGCGGTTGACAGTTTACAGCGGTTTGACAGTGAATAAATTATTATTCTGACATTGAAACTTCAAAAGTTCGCGCTTCTAGATTTTTCTTATGCCGGCTCCTCATTCACGCGCGATCCGCACGTGAAGGCCGCGATTTGTGAATGTGGATAGTTTCACGGCATCGCGCCTAGCGTTCGCGGCTTCGCTTTCGCGGGTCGCGGCGTTCCCCGATCGGAGTCGGTTTTTCTACCCGCGTCAAAGGGATCGCGCTCGGTTCACAACTCGCGATGTGTAGGTGTAGATGCTATCGTTACCGTGAACCGCGAACCGCGAAGTCACGGCATGAATATCACGGCGCGGATCGCGCGTGAATGAGGAGCCGGCATTAGATCATTATACCAGCCGGATACGTAACAGTTAGGCATCTCCCGCCACCAAAACAAGAAGTGCTGGGCATAAAACTAGTTTAACACTAAACGATTCGTGAGTTGTTGCTTGTGAGTTTTTGAGCTACTTGTCGACCGTTTCGATCCTGTACGAGGATCTTCTTCAGGGAGTAGCTGCGGTTACTCGCCGGCGTCCGCACCCCGCTCCTCGTACAGGCACGAAGCCGAAGTAAATTCAAGTTAGTATATGCTGTTTATTTCCAAAGATGAACATAAAACTAGTTGGCACAATTCAGGTTATCTTTATGTGTGTCGTTTATATTTATGTGTACTCGTGTGCGTAGTGCGTAATCATTATCACATAGCGTAGTGATATCATTATAAGTATTAGTGTGCGTTTCCTTTCCCCCTGCAGAAACTAGCAAATTTTTCACATAAAAATTAGATCTGGCTTCGTTTCCTGTTGGTTTAATTTTTCAAAGAGAACAAAAGAAAAACAATGTGAATTTGAATTTACTGAAAATGTGACAAACAGGTCGTTTGAGTAGTATACTTTTTTAACTGATGAGATGTCGCTAGATATTCATTTGCCAGCTCTTCAATTTTCGTAAGGTAGTTTCGATAACTATATTATGGGTCATCAGACCCTCTCTACATCATGTGGAATGAACCATAGGGTTCTCAGTCGGTGTGTCACGGCTCCATCATCAGTGCAGCTCGATAACACAAAGAAAAAACCAGATTTATTATATATTACCATTATGCTACAATTATTTAGCTAATTCTGCGTTATAACTGAGTTGTAAGATTTTTTTACATATGTAAGATAATATTAATTGAGTAGCACCTTTGATTTTCAAGCCCAGCAGCGGGAGAGAACAAGCTTAGCTTTAATTATCATAATTTTTCATTGGAAATTTCCATTAGATTCATGATTAAAATCGCACTGAAGTTGTAATAAAATACAACTCGTTCTACCGCACCGCGTGCCGTCGCGGCACGGACGGCGTCCGGTTCGCTCTGTGTGACGGCTTGTATTGACTTCCCTACAATACAGCGTCCGCGAACGCATTCCGCCGCGGAAAGCGGTCCAATTTACAAGTTGTCAGTTGTCATCAACGCGATCTGCCCGGCGCGGCAAACCGGACCGCGCCTGTTCGCGTCCGCTTTATGTGTGTGTGACGCCTCACGTACAAACTAGAACATTACAAAAATTCCGTCCCGGTTCGCGTCCGCTTTGTCCGCTCAGTGTGACGTAAGCTTAAGACTACAAAAATACGGACAGAGGATTTTTCTGGCCTTCTCGCTGTTTATGTGGAAGGAGAGATGAGTTGCTAAGAAACTATTTCAATTTAGTGATCCATTTAAAATATTTTTTTTTTAATCTTAACTACCTACTGGCTTTCTAACTTTCACTGAAAAATCGCAATGTGTCTCAAAGGACTGAAATTTAACTGCCAACTTTCATTTGACATCGGAAAAAACAGCCTAAAAATAAAATTATGACGCGGGCAACGCCGCGGGTAACGGGTACAGCTAGTTGACAAAATTATTGCCAATATGCGGGCAGGCTATGAGACTAAGCGATATTATAAAACTTATATAAAGTTAGCGTGTTGTATTAAAAAATAGTATTTTTTCTGTTTGAAAGGATAGTTAATCGAGAATCGAGAGTGTCCTTAGCTATGTTTGGTGGAAATCGGTCCAAATGGCCGCCGCTACAAAATGGCGGATTACTATTTTTTTTACAACTCCCTCAATGTGGGTATCAAATGAATGGGTTTGGCTTGACTAGTAGAATACAAAAAACTATGATAAAAAATAAAGCGTTTTGGGTATTTTGAAAATTAATTTTTATTTCACTTATAGGTAGGTATTATACGAAAAGTTATCAAACGAAAAGGAATGATTAACTAAACTAGCTCTGTACGTACGCAGAATAATATTATGTCAATCAGGATGTGGGCAGCTCTACTTATTTTTTTAATTACGATTTTTTTGATTAAATTACAACAGCAACATACTTAGCGTGCATCATAATATTAATAATTATTTATCTTTTATACGCTGTCGTAGGCATAATAATAGATTACAAGATTTCGGAATTCGGAGGTACACTTCCGAATTCGATCTGTAGATCGCATCGCCTCGATCTGTTAATTCGATCTTCGACTAGCTGAGTAGCTCAACCCTATTCTGTAACTTATAATTTTTATTTTTCCGTCAGCCACTTACCGCCGATCATCGCACTGAAAATAATTTAGGGTAATTTCGCCGGTTTTCCGGCCAGCGTTACTTTGCGGCCAATCGGAGACTTAGCTTCAGAAATTCTTAGAAAACAAGACGTCTATCTCTATTTTTCAAATAAAATTTAGTCCTTGACAGAGAGGGATAGACGGCTAATCCTTGTCAACATATAACGATCGTATAGCATTATCAGAATTGTAACAAATCACTGTTGATTTTTGTGTCTACACTAAGCGTGTTTAGTTTCGTACAAAATTACAAAAAAAATAGTGAGCACGTGATGCATTTGGAGTAAGTATTTCATGATATATCCATGTATTACTGAGTGATAGTGTTTAAACTGCTTTAATAATAGATTTTAAACGTATTTTAACAATTTTTTAAACAAAATTATGTAAAAATACGTAAAATAATGAGTGGTCACGAACTAAAATATAATTATAAATGAAATTTTAGTTTGCGGCCATATGGTCGCAAACTGACTACTCGGTTTACTTTTTTATTTCTTTCTGGTTTCCATAATATTGAAGGTATTATAATTCAGTTAACCTTTTTCACATTTGCTAAATGGCTTCTTTGGTTTCATTAGTTTGCGGCCATCTAAATATTCGTAAATAGTACAAATACTCCACACATCCACATACAGGTCGCAAACTAACGTCAAGACTTTAGTTTGCAACTTGGATGAACGTCATTTTGCGACCGCCTCAAAATGTATGGAAAATTAATGACCGCTTACTGAATGTGGTCATTTGATGCCTTCATTATACGACCACTTGAATTAAGTTCATATTATTGCAGTTTGTGTTAAAGAATGTGCTCAACACTAAAGAAAAAGGAGACTGAGTTAAAATACGAATTAGCTCTGAGAGTTAACCGTGCAGGAGGATTCGGTATAAGAAAAAATATGTAGAAGGATAAAAGAGTTGACGAATTTAAATATAAGAGGACTAGGGAAAGACGGGGAGAAACAAATAGGTGATAGGTAGGGAGGCCAACGGAGATGAAGTCCAGTCATTCAGGGAAGCCATGGTTGAGCGTATGAGCTTGGCCTGAGAAGCTGTTTCCGATTGGGGAGCAGCTAATTTGGTTAAGTTTAATGCTACAAAAACCCAGGCGTGTCTATTTACCGCAAAAAGGAGTCGATTCATTGAAACTCCTTCTTTCCAAAATGTTTCTTTACCGATAACTAACCAGCTTGAGTTACTAGGAGTTACTCTCACGCCTGACCTTAATTTTGGGAGTTACATCGAATCTAAGGCTCAATTGGCCGCCAGGAAGCTGGGTATTCTGGCAAAGGTGAGGCAATACTTCACACCGGGACAGCTGCTAACGCTGTACCAAGCACAAGTTCGTTCGTGTTTGGAGTACTGTTCTCATCTTTGGGATGGTGCTGCCAAGTACCAGCTTCAGGCATTGGAGTCAATTGAGAGACTTACGGAATCTCGGCTGCAGAGCCTTGAACGTCGTAGAATGGTCGCTTCGCTATCGGTCTTCTATAGGATTCATTTTGGAGAGTGTGCGCAGGAATTACACGCACTAATTCCTCCACGCCCATTCTATCGACGGTCGTCCCTACACACGTACAAACATCCCTACTTAGTCGCGCTACCAACAGCCCGCACCAAGCGTTTTGCTTCGTCGTTTCTGATGAGAACTGGTCGCATTCCCCGAGTTCGTATTTCCCGAGCGGTACAACTTGGGTATCTTCACGGCACGAGTGAATAGGTACCTTTCTAGGCATCATACGTGATCCATCGTCGACCGCATTTTCACTTTACGAGTAAATCAGGTGGGATGTGGTCAAACGTAGGCCTATTTTGTATAAAAAGAAAAGTGAATGGTTCCTTCCTTACAAAATTAAACAGTGGAACATGATAATATGCTGTGGGATACGCAGATGATATTATAGTGGTAATGATCAATGGCGAATTTCTAGATATTGTATCCAGAATTTTGCTACAGGCTCTAAAGATAATGGAAGAATGGTGAAAGTGAAAAGTCACTTTAATTCGGCACAGAGTTGGAATGATCTATGGGTAACGACAAGACGTGAAATATCCCAGTACGTCCTTAGAGAAGGAGCTCACATGGAATCTGCACGCCAAGAAGGTGACAGAAAAAGCTATAAGGGTTTTACTATGTGTTGGTCAGCGTACGCCATACCCGGGGACTTCGTCTTCATCTACACTTCAATGATACGCCCAATCTTTCCTACGGCAGCGTTTCATGCAGGCTTAGAACCGAACTTACATACAACAGGAGATGAAAGCGTTTTACATACTCCAAGTGCAACCAGATGCAGACTGCCGCAGGCCACATTTGGTATACAGATGGTTCAAAAACGGGATCCGGTACAGCATCAGGTATCTACTCGGAAACTTTATAACAGTCTGGGTCTATACACTACCGTTTTTTGGTCGGAGATGTATGCCATTATAGCATGCGCTGAAGAAAACATAAAGAGGAATGTGAAAGATAAGATCATATTATCTACATTCTCAGTAACAGTCAAGGCCTTAAGTTTCTGCAGACTCCTCGTTCCTCAGTTCAAAACTAGTCTTGGATGCTGTGAAGGCTTTAAACAAAGAAGGCTGCAGCAACAGAGTACAAGTTTGGGTACCGGGCCATGTTGGTATATAAGAGAATGAGAAGGCTGATGGACTTCTCAGAAGAGGATCAGCAAATGACCAAGTTAGGGTCTGTCAGCATGCACTATCAATAGCCAGCATAGTAAGAGAGAGAAGTAGAACTTAGTGGGGTCACCGCTTTAATTATCCACTTCTTCGAAGAGTAGGAAATGATAAAGCAGGGGTAAACACCATAGATCCCAATGCGTCGATGCGTTGCTGGCTTTTACAGTCGGGCGACACTGGGGTGATGACATCACAGCGATCGGAGAAAAGACCTGGATGCGAACTGCTCGGGATAGAGTTGCATGGCACGAAGGGGAGGAGGCCTTTGCCCAGCAGTGGGACGATATGGCTTGACAATCATGATGAGGTTCCTCGATTTTAAGCATGGTTTTTAAAATAAAATATTTTGAATAATATGGAAAAAAATACAATAGAACATTTCAAAAAGAAGGGAGAGGAGAGGAGGGAGTTTATAAATGAAGATATAATTCATTATATTTTATTTAATAAAATAATTATCGTCATTTTGTTAGAATTTTAGTGGCCGTAAACTAAGATGAGGGTGGTCGCATATTAACAAAAGTGGCCGCAAACTAGTGAAATAGCTACTTTTGGAGAAAAAATTTTTTTTCTTCAAATTTTAATACTATTACTACTACTTTTAAATTTTTTAAATAAAACTTGATCATGTATAGATCCGCAAAAAAAAATTTTCATAACTGTCAAGAAGATTTTTCATATTAATAAGCTAACCTAAAGTGGGGAACTCCACTAATCGGTCGCAAACCAGCGAAATGACCCTATATATAGTAATAATTAAAAAAGAGATGATTAATTTGCTAAAGTACACTTCTGAAGTTGATCTGTGAATTCGATTATCGACTAGCTAAGCTACTCAACCCTATTCTGCATAACTTTTTCTATTAGTTAATTTTTATTTTTCCATCAGCCGTCGACTGCCAATCTTCGTGTTGAAAATAATTTATTATTTGTTATAATTAAAAGGATATGAATAATTTGGTAAAAGTACACTTCCGAACTCGATCTGTGAATTCGATCATCGACTATAGCTGAGCAGCTCACAGCTCAACCCTATTCTGTAACTTTTTCTTTTTTAATTTTTATTTTTCCGTCAGCCGCCATCTGCCGATCATCGCATTGAAAATAATTTATATTTGTTATAATTAAAAGGATATGAATAATTTGGTAAGTACGATTTACAATCAAAAGTCTGACTCCCCTAGAAAACATTTTTAATATCGCCTTTTATTGTGACATTTTGTTCGATAACTTTTGAGTATGCACACGTGTTCCGTATTTCCTTATTTTGATGAATCTGTCTTTATCTCTATTTTAAGCGTGATCCTGGATCTCCCGAAGACAAATTCTGTATATTTATCGATAAAAACGGCCTGTCATGCCGATAAGTCGTATTTATTGTGTAAAGATAAGATTAGGTTAGGACCACTGAACACGTTTTTTTTGTAGATATCGGTGTCCCCAATATTCGTATTTGCTTAGGACCACCGTTACTACCGGTAGAGATGAAATGATGACACAAACACGAGCCGAAAAGTGTTATTTATGATTAACACGTGATATTAAATGATAGGGCTGAATCTCTACAAGACATGTCAAATTGCATTGCCATGGTTCAGATAGTACATTATTTTATGGCTATTGTATCTTATTACAGGAGGACCCTGTTCATTGTATGCTGGTGAGATGACGGGGATAAAAGGTAAAGACTTTTTGTTAAGACCTTCTTTGTGATTGAGAATAATAAATAAGTAAGATAGGTACCTACCTACAATATTCAAACTAATAGAGAAGTGATAACGTGACTATAACTACTAATCTAAATTGTACCTACCTTAGACGCTGGTGCTTATGTCAAAAATACATGTCTGTTAGTTAGCATCCCTTCACACCTGTATGAAACGATAGTGATTTAACTTTTTCAAATAATATTTTTTCCAAGTGATGTATTGTTGGTATTTATACCAATATTTTTATAGTTGATTAACCCTTTAACCGCCACCGTCGGATATATCCGACAAGCCTGTTCTGTTACGTAACCGCCAGAGTCGTATATTTCCGACTGCACTTTAACGATACGACATCAATAACCTTAAATATTAGACATCACTTTTATTGTAGGTATTTATAATTCAAAAAACTTGCCTGGTGCTAAGGGCACAACAAGTGATTTTAAGTCTGGCGGTTAAAAGGTTAAACAACTCAAAATCTCAGGTGCAAAAAGGCTATATTATGTCCTCTCTGTAAAAAAATTTAATATTTATACTAAGGAGTTCGATAACTAGATAAGGATATTCCGATGAAAGAATATCCACTTGCTATCTTCGTAATGATGAGAAACCAACACGAGCCGATAATGTGTTATTTTGATAACAACATGATATTGAATGATAGGCCTGATTTATTTCTTTCCTTTATCTTTATATCTCTACTCTGATATCATGAAATTAATGCATCATTATTTCTTTACAGGTAAGCTCCAGTTTTAATTAATTTTCATACGGTTAGATTTTCAAGTTGGAAAAAAGTTTGTGTAATGGAAATATCTTATTAATATCTCAGTATAAAAAAAACATTTATTAGCTATTGCCCTAAATAGATTAATTAAAAAAATTAAATATATAAAAGTACATTTTGTTAAAGTTACAATATTATTAGTACAATTTTTTTTGTAAAATATTAGTCTGTCTAATGGTGATAAAAAAATATGTCTAATATTATTATGGACTAAATTGATGGATTTTTTCCTTATAACCTATTATTGTAATGTAAGTGTTGATATTAGATGTTAATTAAAATAAACAAAATTATCAAGTGAAAGCATATTTTATTTCGTAAAGCCTTAAATCTAAGAACGGGTCAATATTTATAGATATACAGTAACTCTATTATTATGTAAACTATGTACAGTTGCTTGTTCAAAAGCTTAACCTATCAGCCTTTCATTTTTACAATGCTCTAATAATTAAATAATTCAAATCAGTCCAGTTTTCAAAGCACAAGTCAATTTTACAAAGTAAACTAAATTGCAGTGAATTTATTCCACAGAAATTTTAATAATAAGCCAATATAGACCTGGTAAACCTATGTCATTGTACATGCGTCACTAATATTCGTTTTTAGTCTGAAAGTGATGAAAATAATATGTAATTGAAATGATCACTCTTGGAGAAAGAATTAGAGTAGTTAAAATACATTTTTTTTATTAAAACTGGTCAGTCAGGTTCTGAATAATTGTTCCCTCATATCTTGCTCATTCGAAAATTACCAGGAAGAACATTATTATAATTGGCCTATTATTAAGATTTGAGGTCCTATAGCACGAAATATTGCGTCGGTGTAAACTAGCATATTGAGTGAGCAGTGGCAGACACAGGTTTCAAGCTCCCCCAAATCCTATCTCACAGGAAGGTGCTTCAGTGCTTTTATACCTTGTAATGAAGTAAAATTTAAAGAAAAGCTTTCACAATTTTTGAAAAGAACTACGCCTGTCAGTGAAGTTACACCTCAATTCCACTACAAATTCTCTCAAGAATTATCTGTGGGTCTCAAACGAAAATCCTTGTATCTCCACAGTTCAATGCAATATATCGTGCTTGGTAAACAAAGTTTAGTTTTGTGGGTTCCTGGGGTTGGCTTCAGTGACGTTGTTGAGCCGGATGGTGACGTCAGTGAGCGCCATGTTGGGCAGTATGAAGTCGTCGATGCTGGCGGCGGACTCTGCGGGCCGGTCGAACGGGTAGCCCATGGCGCGCTTGTCCGGGTACAGGCGGTCCTTCAGCCCGCAGAAACTGGACGCCTCCTTGCACGTCAACTCGCCGCCTTCGGGGAGGTCCACCTGCACGAATGCAATTGAACACTTGAGTTGCCGTTTGGAGAGCTAGAGCCCTGAAGCCCTGAGTTTTTTAATACCAAGAAGTAAGACGAGCAACACGCTCTACTGTAGGTAAGAGATAACGTTGCCCATAATTAGTACAGTGCTACCCAGGATTTTACAATGATGTAACATTCTAAGTGCAACGCTTCTTAATCAAGAGTCAAGTCAGACTCTTCAGCCCAGTAATTTCACTAGCTACAGTGCTGATTCGATGTATGTGCCAAAAGGCAGGTGGCAGGAGAGACCTGGGAGGCGGGGGAAGGAACACTCACCCGATCCAAGTCGTAGTTGGAGCACATGACGAACAGCTGGTAAGGCGAGCCGGCCTCGGTCCCCTTAGGCACCAGCATGTGCTGAGGCCACCCGCAGCCGCAGTAGTTGAAGGCGGCCAGGTCCTCGCGCCGCGGGTCGCTGCCTTGCACGGACAGGTCGCGGAACGTCTGCTCGAAGGGAATGGTCACCGACGACTCCGTCGATTGACGGACGATCGAGTTCTCTCCGGCGTTCACTGTAACATACAAATAATTATATTTCAGGGTCAAAGAAATGAAAAAAAAAAAAAGGTAGCACTCCGGGAGTGCCGGCAGAAGTGAAAACTTCAATATTAACGTTGTGTTTAATAATAAGTATAAAAGTACTATCATTTATGAGGTAGAATACAATGTTTATTTATTGCGCTATCGTACACAAATATGACAATTTATATGTTGTTATTTATAATATTATATCGTTATTTATATATTACATTAAATTTTATCTCTCAGAAAAATCAACTTCCATCCATAATTTCAACGACTTTTACACCATCAACAGAGCAGCACACTCAGGCACGGTAGAAAGAGTGGGAGATACTAGTTCCTCTCCCTTCCCCTCGATCTTACGCTTTTTCGATCAGCATCACGTGACCCTGACGCGAGTTTTAAAGTTTTTACCCATACAAAAAAGTGCTCAGCGCCGCTAAAGAAGTTTTCACTTCAAAAATTGCCGCGACAGCGGCCGGCGAAGCGCCAGGAACTAAATGAGGAAGTAAATGTTTGTAAGAATTATCTGTAAAGTTATTTAATATTTAAATATGCTTATATGAACATGATATAAAAGGACTTATATTTACTCACTGTCAATAGATACGCATTATTTGCTTAACGATAAAAAATTAAGTATATCCTAAAATAAATACGTCATACATAAGTAACTATCTAGTTCTTATCTTTATCGAAGGAATCAAAAACGCACAAGCCTATTTGACTTATCAGATAGATATAACTGTCTTATAGGTAAATAAATAGATACACCTAATTCATGAATATGCAGCTTATCTTTACGGATAAGATTTCAATGTATGTAGTTTGTAACCACTTCACTACAAAACAGCTGCACATATCGAGCTGTTATTTGGTAAGCAGGCAGTACACCTATAACTCTGTATAAAGGTGAACAATGCGAAGTTAAACTTGTACGTATGTGTTCGTTAATCTTTAAAACAAGTGAATTAAATTAAAAATTTAAAAACCCCCAACTCCCAACACAATATGTAATTCTCCATTTTTTGGTGGCGGCCATTTTCGATTTTAAATTTATTATAGTGCGTTGTATTCTACTTGTCAAGCCCTTTCATTTGATACCCATATTGTTGGGTCGTGAGTCGTGGAGGAAAAAAGTAATCCGCCATTTTGTAGCGGCGGCCATCTTGAACCGATTTCCACCTAACATGGCTAAGAACACCCCCGACTAACTCTACTTTCAAACAAAAAAAAATTAAATCAAAATTCGTTCATCGGTTCGGGATTCGGGAGCTACAAAGCCACAGACAGACAGACACGTCAAACTAATAACACCCCGTCGTTTTTGCGTCGGGGGTTAAAAATGCATAGTGGGATAAAAGAGGAAAGCGGGTTGAGCCGACCCTACTACTAAGGGCAGAAAGATAATGATCCTTCTTAATCGTTAAAGTAAAGCACTCACATGGTGTGACAAAGCGGTCCATTTCAATGAACATCTTGCGCTGGTCGTTGAGGGCCCACGCGAGGTTACGCTCGTCCAGCTTCGGTCCCAGGAATATTCTCACCGTGGTGCGGCGCGCTGAACCGGTGTTGTTCACATTGATACTGTACACAAATCACTCATTTCTACACACATGACCATGCAAACAAGAAAACGAGCAAGGCGCTTTCCTGATGTTAAGAGATAACGCTGACCATTATAATCAGTAGGTACAGTGCCAGGATTTCCAAGCAAACAAGTGAAATTAAAAAAACTTTTTAAAAACAAACTTTTATTATTATTACCATAAAGTAGGTACTCGTCGAGACGAATCAAATGAGCCCAAACTCGATGGGGTTACGTCGTTTAATTACGGAGTTCCTATGGCCAACTTCCAGCTCCATCATCAGATCAGCTCCATGTCATAATAATATTGCATTGTCATCCAATTTATACATGCATGCAAATTTTCAGCTCAATCGGACACCGGGAAGTGGGTCAGATTTAACTTGCAAGATTTGATTACTGACAGACAACAGACAAGTGAAAGTAAATAAAAGCATGTAACAAGTAAACTTTAAAAAAAACTTTTTAAAAACAAGCTTTTATTGCATTGTCATCCGATTAATACATGTATGCAAAATTTCAGCTCAATCGGACACCGGGAAGTGGGTCAAATTAAACTTTCAAGATTTGATTACAGACAGACAGACAACAGACAGGTGAAAGTAAATAAAAGCTTGTAAAAAGATTGTTGAGTTTCGCATTTTCTTACAAATAAGAAACTGCTCGCACACTTATTAGAAGCAATATTTAAATTTTCTTACCGATCGAATCTCAAAATGAACTGAGTTACTTTGGTCAGAAAAGTCAGTTTTTGCCCTTCTGCCTTGAAAAATCCTGGATCCGCCTAATCACTACATTTCAGATATAATGTACTAGCTGCGCCCAGCGGTTTCACCCGCAGTACTTAAGTAGCCTATGTGTTATTCCAGGGTCTAAGCTATCCCTACAAAAAATTTCAGCTCAATCGGTCCACCGGTTTAGGCGTGAAAGAGTAACAAACACACATCCAGACATCCATTCTTACAAACTTTCAGGTTTATAATATGAGTAAGATGTAAAGAAGTCATGTAACTCACACGTATCTGAAAGGCCTGTGGTTGAGATGAGTGAAGCGTGCGTAGACGGGCCCGCGGTCGGAGAAGTCCATTCCTCTTGAGAGGTCGACGTCGCTCTGCATCCAGAATGTCTCCAGCGCGTTGCTCTGACCGTTCGCTGATTCTATGGCGCACGATGTTATTTGGACGCCAGGGTTCTCCAACTGAAAACAATAATTATAGATTTGTCGTAGTTGAATCGTACGATTTTTCTTTTCACAAATGGACTACGCCCGTTTACAAGTGCGAGGCAAATCGTACAATTTGTTATAACGTGACCAGACCATCACAGAAAGGTTTGGTGGATAGATATTTAGTATTAGTAGATTAAATATGATTTGGTGTAGAAAAACTGTGTGTCCCGGCTGTTTCCTATAAGATATGTAGGAGGCAGTCGCTAGGTCATGTTGCAGGCCCTGTAGTAATCTCGGCGACCTGAAACTGCAACGTATTGGTTGGCCACACCGCGTATATTTGTGATTTGACTCTGCCAGTGTAAGTAGGGTAACCTGTTCTGTTGGAGTATAAACCCTAGTTATAATTATAGTTCACAGAAAGAAGAGAGATTTGATGGTCACAGAGCATATATGACCCAGTGCTCTCGCAACGCCATTAACAGACAAAAATGGCGTCACATCGCTAAATCCAAGCAGAAGACCGCCCAGAGCAACCATGACCACTCTTTCAAGATTGCACAACTATCTATCTTTAACAGGGGCTAGCAAATGAACCAGCAACAAGTCGACCCATTGGGATCTATTGTGTTTTCCCCTACCTTATCGTTCCCTACTCATGGAAGAAGTGGGTTATTAAGGCGGTGATCCCACTTAGAGGAAGAAACCTATATTCTTGTACAATTAAGAAGAAGGCGATAATACAATACAATAATACTTTATTGCAAACCTGGTTACAAGAAATTGTTTCATAAGTAGACAATACACATAGAGCTAAAGGTATACAATCGGCGGTCTTATCGCATAGAGCAATCTCTTACAGACAACCTGGTTGGAAGGAATATTGAGAACATGATAGTAACAATATTGATAATGTATGTACCTCTGAGCGAGTGTAGCGGCGCACGTGTGAAGACTCCTTGTGCCGTTGCAGCACGTCGTCGATGTACGCGTGCCAGCGGTAGAAGAACGGGTCGCGCATCGTCGTCGCCTCGTCCGCGATCACGCCGAACGATTCCTGCACAAATAACATTAAAATACGGTCACCAGACGGCACTTTATAGGCGTCAGCTTCAAACACCTGTCAATTAACACCGAACTTATATTTTTCTATTGTATTCGTGCATATTTCTTATTTTACTATTTGAAGGGTTAATCTCTGTAAAATTTAATGCACATGTATCCGAGGCGAACGCGCCGAACGAATCGAATTTTGAATTCCGTAGGTATTTGTTGAGTGCGTGGTGTTTTGTGAAATCTCATGAAACCTCGCACACTTCTCCGCGTCGAATCGTCCGAATCGGAAGAAGATTTTGTTTCAAATTTTAATTTTAATTGTATTCATTGTCATAATTTTAAATTTTAATCTTCAATATTTCCTTAATATTTGTTCCTGTGTTTCTACTTTTTACCTTATTGACTGTTTTTAATTACCAATATTATATTAAGAAAATAATATAAACAGTTTAGTTGTGCATGCTGTGGCACCCTATAAATGCAGGAACACACTTGTATGATCTCATAGTCTTAAGTATGTAAATCTATGTGTATTCTGTGTTGGGTGTCTTAATTATATAAATAAATAAAGATTTCCTATACAAAATCGATTCGTACGGCGCGTTCGGCTCCGATAGATATGTGTTCACCTTAATGACACTATTGTCTTGTCTCCTGACTCCTGAGGGATAGAAACTAAATGACGTCACCCAAGTAATAACTCACCAAGTATCTATGTTGCGGGTCGTGCAGTGCATGTAGGCAGAGAACACGTGTCCGTTGTTGTGGATGGTTCCGTAGATGTCTCTGTTGGGAGACAGCATGCACCTAAATGACGTCACCCAAGTAGTAACTCACCAAGTATCTATGTTGCGGGTCGTGCATGTAGGCAGAGAACACGTGTCCGTTGTTGTGGATGGTTCCGTAGATGTCTCTGTTGGGAGACAGCATGCACCTAAATGACGTCACCCAAGTAGTAACTCACCAAGTATCTATGTTGCGGGTCGTGCATGTAGGCAGAGAACACGTGTCCGTTGTTGTGGATGGTTCCGTAGATGTCTCTGTTGGGAGACAGCATGCACCTAAATGACGTCACCCAAGTAATAACTCACCAAGTATCTATGTTGCGGGTCGTGCATGTAGGCAGAGAACACGTGTCCGTTGTTGTGGATGGTTCCGTAGATGTCTCTGTTGGGAGACAGCATGCACCTAAATGACGTCACCCAAGTAATACCTCACCAAGTATCTATGTTGCGGGTCGTGCATGTAGGCAGAGAACACGTGTCCGTTGTTGTGGATGGTTCCGTAGATGTCTCTGTTGGGAGACAGCATGCACCTAAATGACGTCACCCAAGTAATAACTCACCAAGTATCTATGTTGCGGGTCGTGCATGTAGGCAGAGAACACGTGTCCGTTGTTGTGGATGGTTCCGTAGAGTTCACTGTTGGGAGACAGGATGCTGGACTCCAGCATGTTGCCCAGAATGTCCACGTCTAGCGGCTGTGTCGACCCGTTCGCCTATGAACGAACAATATTATTATTAGATAAGTAAAATTATAATTATCTTCGAATTATTATGTAGTTTTTTAACTATATCTGACGTAGGATATAAAAACAGTAAAAGTGAGATTTTAACGCCGTCGAGACCGCGGATGAGTGTTCCAACTTGCCTGTAAGCCCGATATAATGGCGCTCCGCTGGACTACCCACTAAAATCCCCAGGTATTTTAGTGGGTAGACTCCGCCGTGTGTCCACAGTCTACGGTCCATTCTCAAGCGAGGAAGTCTCACATACCACCCTGCACCTCCCGGCGTAGTTTCACGATGATTAACGCAGTTTTCCTTATTCAAAAAAGGTATGTAATTCTTCTCACCAGTTTAACAGTTCCAGTGGAGAGAGCCTCGTCCAGGTTCCTCCTCCATTGCTCCATCTGCGCGATGGTCACGTTGAGTCCATCCACAGGACGGTTCAGGTCCTGCCAGGTCATGTTGGCCTGCCGCGGCGGCCAGCCACGCGATGACGTCAGACTGTCGAGCTTGGGGAAGTAAGCCTCGGGGATCGGTTCGCGCCAGTTCGAGAACTTCTTGGCGCGCTTGAGCGAGTTGTTTAGACGTTCGCAGTTGTACCTTGATGGAAATAAGTTTATGGAATAAGAAAACATTTGTAGGAATAGAGGGTAGTTGTAAAATCACTAGTATAACGTATTTATGTAGCGTAAAACATAGGTGCTCCTGTAAGTTTTCATATCAGATAGGTGGCGCTAGTTTCAACGCCGACGTAACGATACAGGTCATTTCCAAAATTGATTGGAAATAATTATTGATAAATGCAGACTTTATTTAGGCCCAAAAATAAGTAAAATAATGAATTACCGGGCAATAATCTGCTGGTGCATGTACATGAAGAGTTCTCCGCGCCTATCCTTGGCGACAATACTGACGTTGGATGCGGTGAATGGGTACACAAGATGCCAGTGCCAGTGATGAAGGTTGATGCCCACATCTTCACGGAAGTAAGCCAAACGATGTTCCTCTTCTAGATCAGTTGCAGTGTAATCTCTAGGAATGATGATGGGAGTACGCTGCAAAAAAAAAGAAAATGAAACATAATAATATATAATCATTATTAGGAATGTGTTTTCTGCTTGTAACGGAACGTAGAATGCCTGACGTCTGACACCGTTGACAGTAGTTGTCAGATTTGACATTTTAAATTTACGTTTCGTGAGTTTTTGGCGGCAAGCCTTGTTCATATCATTGGCTCCACGTCTTTTGCTTAATAATCGTGTAGAATTTGATTGTTAGCGTGTAATAATGGTGGAATATTGCGTGTTAAGTGTTTTTGAATGTGCACAGATGTAGGCAAGTGATATGGTGCTGAAATATGAATTTTGGTGCCCCCTCCAAAACTCCTCCGAACTTTCAGTAAAATTCCACCCATTTTACTGGAGGACTCACGTGACTGGACGAGCTATTAAGCTCACTCTGACTCTGACCTGACTAACTAACTTATTACTTAAAAAATAACATTTAACTTGACACTGGCAAAACACGAAAGTGGAGACCATAATTTAATATCCCGTGAACATTCACGAATTTTACTCGACACTGGCAAAATGCACATGTTGCCATATTATTAAAAAGAAAAAAAAAAAAAAAATTTACGTTTCGTTATACGTGATGTCGAGTAATTCCAACTATGTGCTATGTATCGACTTTACATGTTGTAAACATATTTGATAGAGATAACTTTAATTATTTTGATAATTAATTATTTAATTGCACTGTACAATATCCTAACATTTTATCACGAAAAGTTAGATTAATATTTTATTAATAATGTTATTTCTACAAACCAAACAACGCAAACGTGACACGGAATGTAATTCATTACGAAAAGTCACGTAGGCCATCCGCGCGTGTTTTTATTTTCGAAAATTAACCTGCGAATATTAAGTTATTTAATTTGATACGTTAATTGTTATGCTCTAATAAAGTACTTTAATAATGGAGGATTACGCTAATAATCCTGGAGTGGTGGTGGTTCGAGCCAAACCGGAAGGGCAAAGAAGAACTTTCAAACCAAATATTCGCGCAGTGAATAAAATCCCCGACGAATTATTAAATGATCCTTTGTTAAATAGAGCGTGTGAATCTTTGCCGCAGAATTACAATTTTGAAATACACAAGACGATATGGAGGATAAGATCTTTGAACGCGAAACGAGTTGCATTGCAGTTACCTGAAGGTAAAGTATTTTATTGTCGCACTTTCATATTTCTCTGACTATAAAAGTAATATAAAAGTTTGTGAAACACCGTTTTTATATTTTTCCAGGTTTGACAATGTTTGCGACAACTTTATGTGATATAATTGAGACATTTACGGATGCTGACACAGTAATAATGGGAGATGTGACCTACGGGGCATGCTGTATTGACGATTTCACAGCAGTTGCTCTTGGAGCAGACCTGCTTGTGCATTATGGACATTCCTGCCTCATACCCATTGACCAAACCAGCAGCATCAAGGTTTTGTACATATTTGTTGACATAAAAATAGATCCATCACATTTTGTAGAAACAATCAAACTGAACTTCCCAAAGAAGACTCATCTGGCAATAGTTAGTACTATACAATTTGTGACAACACTGCATTCAGTAGCTAAGAATCTAAGGACAGAAGATTACATAGTGACCGTGCCTCAGAGTAAACCCTTGTCGCCGGGTGAAATTCTTGGCTGTACAGCTCCTAAATTAACTGCTGATGTGGTTGTGTATTTGGGTGATGGAAGATTCCATTTAGAAGCTATAATGATTGCAAACCCCACAATACCAGCCTACAAATATGACCCATATGAAAAGAAATTCACATCAGAAGTGTATGAACATGAATTAATGCAGAGTAACAGACAAAACCAAATAAAAACAGCTACTAATGCAAGTAGCTTTGGTTTAATATTAGGAACACTAGGCAGGCAAGGAAGTACTAAAGTTTTAGGCAATTTAGAAAAACAAATTAGGAATGCTGATAAGAGATTTGTGAAGATACTTTTATCAGAGATATTTCCGAGTAAGTTAGCATTATTTGATTTAGAAGCGTTTGTTCAAGTGGCCTGTCCTCGGCTTTCAATAGATTGGGGTACAGCATTCCCGAGGCCTTTGCTAACTCCGTATGAGTTCTCAGTTTCATTAGGAAATAGTAAATGGTTAAGAGAAGATGGGACATATCCTATGGATTTTTATTCGAATGATAGTTTGGGACCTTGGACACCGAACTATAAGCCTTTGATTTGTTCAGAGACTGGAAAGAAATGTGATAATTGTTGTGGAGGTAAAGATAAATAGTACTTACAGGAACATCTTGTGGCACTACAGCTGCTAACTCTCTAGCTTGGCTGAACACTTGGGAGTCCAAGAACTTAGCGGGGAAGGTCTCGGCAAAGTTTTGAATGGGGACAGATCTGGTGTCTCTCCTAAAAAAATAATAGACAATTTGTTAATATCACAATGAATAATGTAAATGATTTTTCGTTTTTTTAGACCTTTCACTCACGCAATATGGTGAATTTTTAAATACTAATTTGTAAATTTTTTTTCTTTGTTTTAAAATTCTAATTAGAAATACCTTATTTTTAATGAAAATTTCTACAAAATTTTATTTCGAAATTCGTATCCTGCGAGCGAGGGTCGCCTATTAAGCTCTTAAGTAATTCATTTAACATTTTTAGGGTTCCGTACCTCAAAAGGAAAAAACGGAACCCTTATAGGATCACTTTGTTGTCCGTCCGTCTGTCTGTCTGTCTGTCAAGACCCTTTTTCTCGGGAACGCGTGGAGGTAGCAAGCTGAAATTTACAGAAAATACTAAGGTCCATTGCCTCTTGGAGCTGTGAAAATTTCAAACTTCTAGACCAACGCAATCAAAAGATATAGTCGAATATGTCGCAAATTTCAGCAAATTTTCGACATTCCCAAATAAATCAAAACCTACGGGGTACTTCTCGTGAACTCAGAATCTTGAAATTTGGCACGAAGCAACTCCTTAGAGCACAAATAAAGGAAAAATTGCGAAAACTATAAATTTTTATTTGCATCAAATGAAAAAAATATTTTGAATATTTTTATACCTACTACCCCTTTTCTCATGAACGCGTAGACGCATTACATTGAAATTCATATCAAATACTCAAGTTTATGATACCTTTAAACTGCGATAAAATCAAACCCCTATGTCAACGCATTCAAAAGAAACAGCAATTTTAGTCGCAATTTTAAACTCGCAACTACGCTCAAAAAATCAAAACCTACAGGGTACTTCTCGTAAACTTAGAATCTTGAAATTTGGTAAAAAGCTATTCCATAGAGCACAGATAAAAGAAAAATTGCGAAATCTGTAATTTTTTTGTTACATCATATAAAAAAATATTTTTAAAAATTTCATACTTACTACCTCATTTCTCATGAACGCGTGCAGATATTAAACTGAAATTCATATCGAATACTAAGGTCTATAATACCTTTAAACTGTAATAAAATCAGACCTCTATCTCAACGCATTAAAAGAAACAGCCATTTTAGCCGTATTTTAAACTCGCGACTACTCTCAAGGGAATCAAAACCTACAGGGTACTTGCCGTTAACTCAGAATCTTGAAATTTGGTACGCAACAACGTCTTAAATCATAGGCACAGGAAAAATTGCGAAAACTGTACATTTTTAGTTACATCATATAAAAAAAATATTTTTAATAATTTTGTATTTACTACCTCTTTCCTCAAGAACGCGTACAGGTATTAAATTGAAATTCATATCAAATACTCAGCTTTATAATAACTTTAAGTTGAAAAAAAATCAAACATCTATGTCAATGCAATCAAAAGAAACAGCAATTTGAGCCGCATATTTTCAAACTCGAAAGTACTCGCAAGGGAATCAAAACCTACAGTATGTATATAATATATTATACCCACTTTTCCTTAGGGATCCGTACAAACCCGTAGGTTTGTACGGAACCCTCGGTGCTCGAGTCCTACTCGTACTTGACCGGTTTTTTTTTTTTTTAACAACATTGTATACTTGGATATTCTAAAAGATTTCTTATTGATTGTTCTTTAATCTAGTCTAGTATTCTATACTACAAATTTAGAAGTTAATGATACAATTAGTACTTGCCTGTGCATGAGAGATACAGAAAAGCAGTAGTTGAACAGCTGTGGGTTAAGATTGGAGCGAGCGAAGACACAAGTTGATAGGTAATCTTGCAGTTCACCCTCAGGAACCTCTGTTGATTAATTGTTAATGTTTATATATTAAATGGGCGCCTACTTAAATTATTGTAATAAAATTTTATTTATAAAAGCGAGCTGTTTTTGTTATAGATTGTGAAAAGTTAAATTAACATTCTTGGATTTTTTGCTAAAACGCGTCTTTGAACACGTGGAGTTATCAAGTTAAAATTAATACTATACATAATGTATATTCAGGTCTATGGTCCCTTGAAGCTGTTAGTAAAATCAAATTTATCAGTTTTTCTAAACCCATTACTTGGACAATTGTGTTAGCATAATATTTACTAAAGAATACAAAAATCGTATTTTTATATTCTTTAAATTGTATGCCATACTTTTGATAATAATAATTATATTATTGTTTACAAAAATGATCATCGGACAAACCAAAATATATTATCATGTTATGTAATTGCATGTGTAATTCATATACATAGTATATTACATAACATTATCTTTGCTATGTACTATGTAGGTATAAAAAATAATATCAAGTTTTACAACAACACATAAAAAAGTAATATTACGCAGATTGTGTTTTATAATATATTATTATTATTAATTATAATTTATTATCCTCAAAATAATTTAATAGGGTGTTGTTATTTAGATAGCTAAAGGAAAATTATAATTTACCTGTTCATAAATAGTAATGTTAGTAGGCTGACTATTAGATAAAGTTATAACTGCAGTACAAAATTAAAACTAGAGGTAAACAATTGGTGGTCTTATTGCATAAAGGAATCTCTTACAGTCAACCCAGGAATAAATTTTGGGAACATGTAAAACTGCATTAGTTCATATAAAATACTAGATGCGCCCAGTGGTTTTACCCGCTGTAGGTACTGTAGGCTATGTGTTATTCCAGGGTCTAAGCTGCAATACCAAATTTCAGCTCAATCGGTCCTCCCGTTTAGGCGTGAAAGAGTAACAAACATACATCCAGGCATCCATACATTCTTACAAACTTTCACGTTTATAATATTAGTAAGATACGCAGGAGGATTTTTGGGGGCTTTGAGGGCTATAAATAGTCTACTCCATATGTAACTTAAGGCTTGTTTACGTGAACGCGCGGGCGCGAAATATCGAACATATGACGTGCTATGAAAGTGTTCACGTACAACGCACGTGCGGTGTAAGCAAAGTCTGTCGCGCCCGCGCCCGCGTGTTATAGCGTGAACAAGCACTTACTCATGAGCGCGTCAATAACTTCAGTAGCCATCTCCTGGTGGCGCGGCAGGAACAGAGAGAAGTCAGCATCCTTAGGCAGCTGGGAGGCGATCTTAAACTGCGGCACTTGGCTCAGGTTCTTCAAGGGGATCTTCTCGGAGGCATCGTCACCGTACCGGTTGTTCAACTCGATGCCGTTGCTAGCGTACTCTGGCGGCTGAAGGAAACAATAGAAATATGTGAACTTCTTTTAATATCTTAGATTAAAATAAAAGGGAAGATAAGGTACATATTATAGGAGATTTAATTTATTTATAATAATACGTTGATATTTTGTCTAGAAAAAAAACGAATTATACAGGGTTATTTTTTATGAATTTGTAAAATTGTCCCCTTGATTTTTCGAAAAAATCCAAATAACTCGAAAACCGTAAATTTTCGTGGAACATAGGTATTATGTTGCACTCAAATCATAGCTGTTGAGGTCCCCAATAAGCCCTTATATACATCAATGTACTGAATAACCAATAACCCTGTATATCTATGAATGTAGCCAGAAACTTAGAAACTGGAATAACACATAGGATATTTTGAAGGTTACACACATTTCTATCTATTTTAAAAAATATTCTATGTTAAAAAAATAAATCTACTGCAAATCGACTTATTATAATTAGGTAGGTACATTGACAGACAAACAAGCTTTTAAAAAAAATAGTTATCACTTACCACAAACTGTTCTGATAGTTGAAAAACAGCTTTTTTTTCGCCTTTAGGTGTGACCAGGTTCTCTCCAGGACGATCAAACAGGAGTTGCAAACTGGCCTTTGGGTCAGCCATTGTAATATTAAACTATTTTACACTATTTGCTGGACTATAGGACCACTCACTTCACAGAGACTGTGAAGTGGGAATGATTATTTGTCCTGCCGCTTGGCTTTTTATACTAGTTTGATAGTTTCTGGGGTGCACAGTTTGGAGTGCAAAACCACATGGCAACTGATAAAAGTCATGAGAATAGAGGATATTTGTTACACAATTATATGCCCTTAGTAGTCCTCGAACAGGATATTGTGGTTATTTGTTTGTAAGCATTTAAAAACTTTATCAGTAGACCTGCCGGCCTTCTAATAACATTCTGTAAAGGCTCTCTGGTTTTCCAGTAGTACCTACATGGTTCAATATAATTCAAACACTATAATTATGGTGAACTCTCAAGAAAATTGATTTGGATTTAGATAGAACCTTTTCAGGTCTATAGGTGTATTTTTAAAATATATCTGAAAGTAAACAGGATAATAATTGAAAATTAAATAAAAGGAAACCTGTTATAACAATAATAGTATTTTACCGTAACAATTTATTAAACTAATCAAATTTAATTAACAATAAATTAATTATAAACAGCACAATGATTCATCTAAAATCACATAAACTATGTTCAATAATCACATAAATTGTACTAAGTAATGTAACTAATATAATATTAATTGTACTATTTTTCTTGTAGGAATTTACAGACAATGTCTAGGAATTTCTCTGGTTTTTGACTGTGCACCCAGTGGCCTGCCGCATCCACAAACATCAGCTCTGCTAAGGGGAAGTATTCTTGAATTTCTCTTAGGTCATTTTGTCTGGAAAGTAAAGATAGAAATTTAAATTTCTACCCCCAGATTTCTAAAGTTTAAAAGGAAATTAATCACACCAAAAAAATACTATAGGATGCATTTTTTTTTAAATTCTAAGTTTCTTTTAAGTTTGCAGACTACTGCTAAGTTTTGTAGTTTAATGGTATAAGCCATAAAAAACCATACAAGAAACATTGCATATTTTCTGGTAGGTACAGTAAATATACTTTTGGTAATTCAAATTTTTTCTAAAATTACTTGCACTTACCTAATAATTTTATAAACTTTTCCTATTAGATTTTTTTTTAAACAAAAAGAAAATTGGATGAATAATTTTGCACAACTTTGTTTAACTTAAATACAAATTCTGAAAAAAATAAAAGAAATGTGAAACATTACCCAATATAATCTGACAATGATCCTCCAATAAATAATGTAGGGCCACAGTACTGCAGCCCTCGTAGATTTGTCGGGAAATTAGCTATTTGTGACTGAAAGTTTTCTTTCAAAGCTGGAATATTCACTCTCCAAGTATAAGATCCTGTATTGGTCTGAATCAAGTTGGTTATAAGGAAGTTTCTCAAGTTTACATCTGGAGTAATAGCTTTTAGCTGTTCGTCAGCTAGTTTTCTGGCTTTGGACATGGCTATGCCAGGCCTGATGGCCACAGAGGCCATGGCGTCAAATAGATTGGCCATTGAGAATATTTGTGGACTTGTCTTCACAGGGGAAATGTCTACTACGATCAGGCTGGATATCAGGTCAGACTGGAAATGAAATAATGCAGTTGTATACCTTTGTTACATTTCAATAATATTATCAACTAGCAGCCCACTCTGACTTGGGACGGGTGAATTTTTTTTTTGAGAAGTACTTGTTTATTATTCGTCTAATAAGGGTGTTGAACATATCATTATAAAACATTGCAGTATAAAGGAACTACTAACAAAAATTACGTACAACTTACACATAGCAGTGAGAGCACCATAGCTGTGCGACCGCCCATACTGTGGCCTAAGATCGACACTTTCGACAGTTCTAACTTCTTCAGAAGCCTCATAACATCGTGAGACATGTGTATGTAAGTGTGTTGTGAAGAGTGTCTACTATCCCCGTGATTCCGCGCATCTACGCTGATCACCTTCCTTCCTGTTGTCCGGTGAATAGCTTTACTCATACTATTCCAGTTATTCTTAGACCCTAACAGCCCGTGCAAGATCACGAGTGGAGGCTGAGCTGAAGGCTCGTCAGAGGTGCTCTCATAAGATGCATAGGCCAAATCAACTGTCTCTGCATTTTCTGACGTCGATGAGATGCGGCACGCAAGTGAAGGAAATAATCTACAGGCACTTAACGTTTTGAATGTAGTTCTATAAGCTAAATTATTAAGTAACATTTTTGTTTTGAAAAAATCAGGACCAAAATAGAATTTCGAATTTGAAGGTTATAAAACAGCTGACAAATAATTATGTCATCTTGTCACTGTCATGTAATATGATAGTTATTTTTTATTTTATTTTAATAGCCACTTCAAACGGCTTCATAATTTACCAATAATTTATTTATCGGTCGTATCGTCGGACTTTTGGATTCTTATAAAATTGTAATGCTACGCTACCGGCTACCTATATACTAAATTTCTATCCTTCGGTTCAGCCATTATGGTTTGAAGAGACATACAACACAATTTGATAGTTTCGCGTTTAGGCTTAGTCTATCCTACGAAAGTTATTTTTTGTATTACGAATCACGTAGGTATCTATATAAAATCGATTAATTAAAACATAAAATCCATAAAAAATATTTATTTTAAAATAGAAAAAAACACTTCTCATATTGCAGTACACAGTACAACAGTCTGTAGTCTGTTGGACAAAAACAGTCGGACGGATTGGTCGGTAGTTGGTGACTTGGTAGTCGGTAGGTAGAGTACCTATATAATATAGGTTCTAATAATCATTTTGACCTATCCGTAGAACTGTTACCTACGTCTAAAAATCTACTTTTCTGGATAGAGATTCGAAGTTTGTCTTGTTAAACTTTTGCCCTTACTTTCTGGAGTCAGGTGTACGACATAATATTATTTTAACCTAGCTCAAAAACTTGGGGTATATTTGTGCGCCAAGTCAAAATTCAAATAACTATCCTGTAAAGTAGGGATTTTTCTGTTATAGCTTTGTTTTTTTTATGTGATGAAGTGAAGACGAGTTAAGAGTTAAGAGATAACGGCTGCCCATAATCAGTACAGTGTTACCTAGGATTTCACAATTAGGTATGTGAAATTCTAGGAGCACTGCACCAACGCTTCTTACTCAAGAGTCATAAGATGTTAAGACTCTTTAGCCCAGTAATTTCACTAGCTACAGTGCCCTCCTACCGGAGCACAGTAATGTTTCATCATCATCACTGCTCAGGCGGTAGAATAACTAGCACTGTTGGGGTACCCACCTAGACGACCTCCTGCAAAGGAAGTCTACCCTCGGTAAAACCCTTTGTTCTACGGTTCTACAGATAGATCGACTTTGACTCTGAAATAACATAGAAGTTATTATCTTATCTTATAAAGGGGGCTGACACAGTCAGCAACACTTCGGCCCATTGGGATCTATTGTGTTCACCCCTTGCCTACCGTTTCTTACTCTTCGAAGAAGTGGTTAATTAGCGTGGTGATCCCACTAAGAGGAAGAAACCTGTACTCCTCCGGTTTGGGGTACGCTGTCCTAAGGAGGCTCATGCGTTTCGTAGCCAGCACGTCGCATTCGCACAAAATGTGCTCCATGGTTTCTGTACCCTCGCCACAGGCTCTACAGTCGTTTGTTGTAGTTAGCCTCATTTTGAACAGCATGTCGTTGGTTTCATAGTGCCACATAAGGCACCAATGATTGCTCTTCCTTTGTTTCTTCCATTATTCAGAATGAATTTAGAAGCACCTTTGTGGCTGTTACCTAGGAATTTCTTCGAATGTGTCAGCCCTTGGCTGTTTTCCCACTCTTGCGTGTGTTTTAAATCAGCATATTCCTTTATGGCAGTGTTGATGGTGCATGCAGGCAGACCCATACTAGGTTCAGGTCCATGCATAGCATTTGCTGATCCCCTTCTCGCAAGTTCATCAGCCTTCTCATTCCCTTCTATTCCTACATGGCCAGGTACCCAAACTAGTCGTAATTTGTTGCTGCGGCCTAATTTGTTAAGGCTTTATAAAAAGAATCACACATTATAATAAATTTCGACAGTAGGTAAAATATAATCGTGGTTAAGATAAGGGGCTAGAAAGGTTGTTGGCGCAACTTTTAATAAATAAACGATAAAAATATTCTTCTGGCACATGGTATTAGGATCGACGTATTTTTCTTAAATTCTGTTTGTTTGAAAAGAAGTCCGTAGCAAGTTCGAGCATCATCGTGTAGTCTTCTTCATGCATGTTGTGACCAACTCCTGGAACGGACTCCACCTCCGCTTGAGGAAATAACCTTCTGATGCCGACCATGTCCTTTGGTCTGAAATCGAAATGTATAAGTAAATTAAAAAATTAACTATATACCTAGTCAGGTCATAAGTATTGTCACACAGTAAAAACTTTTCTTTTAGAATGCTGGCCACAAAAAAGTTTATTGAATTCGAATTTCGAATTGTTCATGAAAATAAAAATGTATACTTTTTAGAATTTTACTCATTTTTAAATATGGAGTGGACGCTTAAAAAAGACCGTGTTGCAGTTATTGCGTTGCATCGTTGCGGTTACGCGCCAATTCAAATTTTTGACATACTGAAAAATTTGAATATAACCAAAAGATTCGTTTATCGTACCATCAAACGATACAATGAAGACTCTAGTGTAGATGACAGGTCAAGAAGTGGTCGCCCTCGGTCTGTTAGAACTCCAGCAGTGATAAAAGCTGTGAAGGCGCGAATTCAAAGAAATCCCAAACGTAAGCAGAAACTGTTGGCCCTTCAGATGGGGTTAAGCAGAACCACGGTGAAAAGGGTGTTAAATGAAGACTTAGGGCTTCGGGCATATCGAAGAAAAACAGGACATCGTTTAAATGCTCGTCTAATGGACCTGAGACTGAAGAGATGCCGCGCTTTGTTGAAGTGGTACGCGAGAAAAAAATATCGAGAAATTCTTTTTTCGGATGAAAAAATTTTTACCGTAGAAGAGAGCTACAACAAACAAAATGATAAGGTGTACGCACACAGTAGTGAAGAAGCGAGCAACCGTATTCCGCGTGTCCAACGAGGTCATTTTCCATCCTCGCTCATGGTATGGTTGGGAGTTTCTTATGGGGCTTAACAGAGGTACATTTTTGTGAGAAAGGTGTAAAAACGAATGCAGTTGTGTATCAAAATACAGTCCTGACGAACCTTGTGGAACCTGTTTCTCATACCATGTTCAATAACAGGCACTGGGTATTCCAACAAGATTCGGCGCCAGCTCATAGAGCGAAGAGCACACAAGACTGGCTGGCGGCGCGTGAAATCGACTTCATCCGGCACGAAGACTGGCCCTCCTCCAGTCCAGATTTGAGTCCGTTAGATTACAAGATATGGCAACACTTGGAGGAAAAGGCGTGCTCAAAGCCTCATCCCAATTTGGAGTCACTCAAGACATCCTTGATTAAGGCAGCAGCCGATATTGACATGGACCTCGTTCGTGCTGCGATAGACGACTGGCCGCGCAGATTGAAGGCCTGTATTCAAAATCACGGAGGTCATTTTGAATAAACTTTATTGTCATAAGAATCTATGTTTTGTTAAGTTCATTTTGGTATATAAATGGTTACATAATAAATAAACTTGTTCCAATAATTTTATACAAATACAAATACAAATCATTTATTTATATCATTCAGATACACGTCATACATTTTTAACCATACCAATGGATTATAAAATATTGTAAAAAATTACATTATTCCGTTGTGTAAAAAATAAAATTCAATAAACTCAAACTCAAACTCAAACTCAAAATTCATTTATTCAAATAGGCTACAATGGAGCACTTTTGCAAGTCAATTTTACATTTTATTTTAGTATTCTACCGCTCATTCGCAAGGCACCTCTATGAGAAGAATGAGCAAGAAACTCATAGGGATTGCTTTTTTTAAATATGTGTTTACAATTATTATCTTGGTTACATAATTTATTTACAGGTGGTTGCAGAGGTTTCCAGGCATCTTTGTCTTCTATGTATTGGCTAATTTTATAATAGGCTTTCTTTTGTAATATGTCTTTAACACGGCTTTTGAATTTACCTTCTGTGAGCCCCGTTATTTCATCAGGGATTTTATTATAAAAACGTACACAATTCCCTAAAAATGATTTATGGCTCGTTTTGGACAATCTGAATCGAGGTACAGCTAACTTATTCTTATTTCTAGTATTAAAGCTATGAGTGTCACTATTTAACTTGAATTTATCTAAATTTTTTCTGACATACATAATATTTTCGTAAATGTACAAAGATGGTAGGGTCAGTATATTTATCTCTTTAAAGACCTCTTTTAAAGAGTCTCTTGGGCGCATCTCATAAATGGCACGAATTGCACGTTTTTGCAGTATGAAAATAGTCTCAATATCTGCTGCCGACCCCCACAGTAAAATACCGTATGACATTAGACTATGGAAATATGCAAAGTAAACTAATCTAGCTGTAGCTACATCTGATAGTTGCCTGATTTTATACACCGCATATGCTGCAGAGCTTAATTTCCCTGACAATACGTTAATATGATTACCCCATTGTAACTTAGAATCTATATTCATGCCAAGGAATAAAGTTGCATTGTCAAGCTTTAGTATTTCACCATCAAGAACTACATTCGATTCTATGTACCTAACGTTAGGTAATGAAAATTTCAGGCATTTAGTCTTTTTCGCATTCAATAACAGATTGTTAGCTGCAAACCATTTAGATATTACTACTAAAGCGTTATTTACATGTACAAGCTCACTATCTTTCCTATCCACTTTGAATATTAGCGAGGTATCATCGGCAAATAAAACGATGTCTGCTAATTCATTAATTCAAAATAAAATTGGAATATTTCATTATACTAAAATCGATAATATTATGATAGATTCATTATGAAATGTCAATACTAATAAAAAATAATTAAATTGTACATAATATGTAGTGAAGCTTAAAAGTTCATTTTAAACTCGTCATAATCATAAATAGTTATATTAATTATATTAAACACTAGCTGACCCGCGCGCACTTCGTTGCGCGTGACAGTCAATAAAGCGAAAGTTTGGTGCTGCCATTTAGGATTGTATTTCCATCTCCGCGATTTTGTGAGCGTAAAATAGTTTTAACCCAGTGGGTAGTGAATAATATCGGACTGGGTATATCTATGAAGTTTTGTTTTGCTATCGCAGGAACCAGTCCTGTGTCCTTTCCCGGAGGTCAAACTATCTCGGTTTAACGGTTGTTGATTGTCTTCACAAATTTTCACGCCTCTTTTCAGGAATTAGAACTATTTGTGGTCCTTTCCCGGTAACCCTTAAACTTATCTCTACTGTAATGTACCTAAACCTAAGTTAAATTATAATTATTGGTTACCAATTTCTCACACTATCTTTCTCACGACTCAAATCAATTCTGTGATTCCTGAATTCCCATTAAAACTCTGACTCTCCTTCCTCCTGCCTGTAATACTGATTCTCCCTAATAGTTAATTTCTGACATAAAAACTATTCAATAACTTTCCATGCAAACGTTTTTCGGAAATAATTCCCGTTCTCCTGGGAATTTCACAAAATCCCTCCTTATTGGTCGCCTACGTTATATTAAGAATACGTTGACCAAATTTTAGCTAAAACGAAGAAGCGGCTACCGATTTCCTACACAAACTGCATCCCCCCCTTTCCTCCCCTTAAAGGTTGATTTCTGGGATAAAAAGTGTCTCGTATCATTTTTTATGACTCAAACTAAAGGTTGTATCAAATTTTAGCGTAATAGATAGAGTCAACGGTTCTAAATTTCATTTTGTTGCAGCTATTTCGAAATTGATTTGATTTCCATCCCCGCGGCGTTGAATTAGTATACATAGTTATATTTCCTCCCGCTCTGGATAGCGAAGAAAATCGAGCCAAGTATTTCTATGCAGTTTTTTTTCGCTACCACAGGAAACAATCCTGTGTTACTTTCCTGGAATTCAAAATATTTTAATACAAAATTACAGCTAAATCAATTTAGCGGCTATTGATTCCTTTTTCCAGAATTCCTTATTCCATAAAACTATTTGTTTTCCTTTTAACTATCTATATTGGGAATTTAAGCTAAATCGGTTCCTCATGCCTCATACTATCATTCCCGAGACTCAAATCGATTCCGTGGTTCCTGTAGGTATGCCCATAAAACTCTGACCTTAAAAGTGAGGGAAGGTGAAAGGCCCTTTCACCTATATGCATTGTTGACTTAAGGAACTAAGACTAAGGGACTATCTCAATTATGTCCTTTCTTTTGGCTCAAGCTGTATCTATTTCGAATTTCTGCAAAATTAGAGCTGCGGGTACTAATTTCCCATAAAAACACCGATCCCCCTTTCTCCCTTTAAGCTTGGTTTCTGTAATAAAAGCTATTCCAGGCCTTTTAAGAGTCTCCAATTAACAACAAAATCACAAAAAGTAAAGAACAATTTTATTTTCTACAATTTTCAGTTTAAATGTTCATATTAGGGATTTAGAATTTAGATATTTAACGGGCCTCACGATTTTATTTTTCAGCTTTTTAGTACACTGTATTCAACATGTCAACCCCATTCATTTGATACCCATATTGATGAGATTAAAAAAATTGGTTATCCGCCATTTTGTAGCGAGTGCCATCTTTGATTTTTATTTTGTATAGTGCACTGTATTCTAGTTATCAAGTCCTTTCATTTGATACCCATATTGATTGGAAAAAAAAATGTAATCCGCTTTTTTGTAGCGGCGGCCATCTTGGATTTAAAATAATTTTAAATATACGTAATTATATTGTCACCAGAACCAAAGGCGTACACCAAATTTCATTTGAATCGGTTGACAGGAAGAGGGCGAAATTTCAAATTTGCGATTTTTTTTTACTAAATTTGACCCAAGAATAAAAAATAATAAAACAAACGTTACAATAAAACCGTTTAAAATAATAAAAAATGATATTAGAAACCTCAATAATTGAAGACCTATCCGTAATCCGTAGATACCTAAAACGTATGGGTTTGATGAATAAAATGAGTTGTTCTATGGGGAGCCCAAAAAATATTTTTTTTCTATTTTTGTGTGAAAAACTTAATGCGGTTCACCGAATACATCTACTTACCAAGTTTCAATCGTATAGTTCTAATAGTTTCGGAAAAAAGTGGCTGTGACACATGGACGGATGGACGGACGGACAGACATGACGAATCCATAAGGGTTCCGTTTTTGCCATTTGGCTACGGAACCCTAAAAACCACCTCAACAAAAAAAAAAACTTTAGAACTTCCGAAGACTTTTATTAAATAAGGCATGCAAACGAATTTACTCACATAAAGTTAATAAAATAATAATAATTCAATTAGACAAACTCAACATAAAATTAAGGACAATGATTTTTCTGATTATGTGATGGAACTTTAAAGTGAATATATATAATATATCTAATATATAAAATTCTCGTGTCACAGTTTTCGTTGCCATACTCCTCCGAAACGGCTTGACCGATTTTGATGAAATTTTTTGTGCTTATCCGGTATCTGTGAGAATCGGATTTATAATAAAATTATATATTTATAATAAAACAATTATTATTTTGCTATCTCAGTGTAACTCTCATATTAACTTTTAATCATTCCTATTAATTATTTATATGGCAAAACAACGTTTGCCGGGTCAGCTAGTTATTTATAAAATTATTCAACAAATATGGTATATGGTATGTAATAAAAGAATTAATATCAGGTATTTTAAAGTTACATTAATTTTATAGTAATTATTAAGTGTTAAATTTTTGACTCGCAGTCTGTAAAACTCTAGGATTCAGGAATAACGACATGGATTGTTGACCACCCTTTGGCATAATTTATTTATTTAAGGACATCCAACGCAGGAAACACATTACAATTAAAAGTCTTAAGGCTATTATGTCTTTAGTCTGTGTGATCCTACAATTATAGGATGCCACAGCATGCACAACTAAACATAATACTAATAAATAATACTACATAATAGCAAAAAGGTTTGGTTTCATAAGTCGTTTAAAAAGGTACTCATGTCCAACAAATCGCTTGCGAGTTTTAACGACGAACAGCGCCATCTAGTTTCATAATGGGTAAAATAGTGGCACATCGGAAAAGAGTTTGTATTTTGTATGTGTTCTTTATAAAATATGTTTTTGAGCGTTAAAAACTATTCAAAATCAATAAATAAATGTCCTTTTTGGAGTCTAACTACATACATCCATATCAAATAGGGCTAGCGGTTACTGATTTCCTATACAAAATTTGACTTCCACTCTAAGGCCAATTTCAGGGTTAAAAACTGTCCCATATCCTTTTTAGAGGCTCAAGCTATATCTAAACCAAATTTTAGCTTAATGGGGTCATTAGTTACTGATTTTTCATTCAAACTTTGACCTCCTTTATCCCGCCTTAGAGGTTGATTTCTGGAATAAAAAGTATCCCATATCATTTTTTACAACTCAAACTACCTTTGTGCCAAATTTTAGCTCAATAGGATCAGCGGTTCTAAATTTCCCATACAAACTTCGACCCCCCCTTTACCCCCCTTAAAAGTAAATTTCTGACATAAAAAGTATTCAAAGTTTCTAATCACAATCCCAACAATCATTTCACGAAATTTCAGCTCAATCGGTTCAGCGGTTACGGATTTGCATACAAACGTTTTTCGGGAATAATTCCCGTTCCCGGGGGAATTTCGCAAAATCGCTTCTTATTGCACGATGAAGTTTTCCAAAAAATACGCTGTCCAAATTTCAGCTCGATCCGTCCAGCCGTTTGGGCTGTGCGTTGATAGCACGAAAGTGTACGAACGATTTTATATAATTAGATAAGTAAATCTTTAGATTGATATAACTCTTTTATTTAAAAACCGATTTGACTAAAACCAACACTAAGGTTCAAGTAGAGAAAACTGCAACGTATTAGTGAAAATTTTATTCAAATCGGTGGTGTTGTTTCACCTCACCAGTGACACAAACTATTTACAAATTTAGCCCAAATTAAACTAAAGGTCTACTTTCGTTTACAGGCATATCGATAGATGGCGTATTTTTAGTTTGTCGCACTTTTTGCTTTTTGATTTTTTTGAATTGAATTTACTTTATATTCTATTACTTTTACTTCAAAATTTTGATGTAAATTAGGGGCGATGTGTCCGATATAAATGATTATTATTTATTTTATTATTTTATTTTACGTTTCCCTAGGAAAAATTGACAAAATGTTTTACGATCTAGATCGCGCAAGCGACTTTTTCGCGTCGTTTTGTTCATATGCGTATTTTCACAGTTCACCTTAGTAAAGGATCACAATGAATGGGGAGAAATTTCCATTCTTATTATATGTATGGATATGGATATGGATATGGATGTGACAGAATTTATGACCTGACTAGTTATGTATGTAACTTCAATCCCCATTGATAAGTGAGGTCGAGACGTACGTTTTAATTTATAACTTTAAGTTTTAAATTAAAAACGGTTCTATCTAAGTAGGTACTTATTTCGGACGAAATATCGATGAATATAATATTATTTAAGAAAACATTTCGACGAATTGTGGATCCTCCTTTTTTAAAGTCGGTTAAAAGTAGAGAGATAATATTAGTTCTACTTTTCGCCATGTTCGTTATGATCGATAGGATTAATTATCTCATTTTACTCAAATCTTTAGATAAGACCACCACCAGGAAGGTAGAGTTTGATCAATCTTGAAATTCACATCGTTTCTTTAGACTACCAGGCATAAGGAAGGTAGAGTTTGAACAATCTTAAAATTCACATCGTTTCTTTAGACATCAGGAACGTTGTGGTTGGATTAAAGGAGCAATATAAAAGTGCTTCTATTCTAGGTACTCCTGTACACTACTCCTTAGGCTGACCCCTCATTGTTGCGTTGTCGCCGCGATTGACCAGCGTGCGGCGTGTGCCGCTAAGTGGTGGCCACTTTACCAGCCAACAACTTACGCCCAATGTGGAGTTAGTCTTGGTATCTAATAAACTTAATAAAATCAATTTGATAACTCACGGTATGAAATCTGACTGTCCCGCAGCAATGAACAGCACAGGGCCCTGGTAACTTCTCCCAATAATATAGGGAAACCTCGTCAGAGTATGGAAGTATCTATTCAAGACTTCCATATTACAGATCCATCCAACTGTCCCATCTGGCTTCATTCCCACATTCCTCAACATTATCTGTAAAGTGAGGTCTGTTTCCTTCAGCCCGATAGAGATTAGTTCTTGTGTGGCGTAGGCTTTAGCTTCGTCAACGTTTTTGAACTGCCTGATGTCTATATTTGCTGTGAAGTCCAGTATTTTAGGGAAGTTGTTGGTTAGACTCTCGGATATCGACATTGGTGATATGTCTACTACGACAAGACTGGATATAAGTTCAGGCTGAAACAATTAGGAAATACTTATTTATCCTAGATGAAAATCTCTCTATACCAAATTTCAGCTCAATCGGCCCAGCCGTTTTAGGCGTGAAAGAGTAACAAACATACAAGACGTTCTCATACATTCTTACAAACTTTCACGTTTAAAATATTAGTAAGTTACGACACAAGCTAATCACTTTTTAATTAAATCAAGTCAAGAGTTTACGTCCTAAGTCCTATGCAACCATACACGTAGATATAGAAAATTTGTATGCAACACTACGTTGTACTCGTCATCCAGAGACATTAAGTGTCTGGCCATGAAATGTTAAGTCTCTTTAGCCCAATACCTACGAATATACATAATATTATTTATTTTATTCAGCAAAACGCTAGGACTAACTTAATTCTAAAGTAGCATTTTCTACCAGTTGACCTGTAACTGGAGAAAATTTACAAGAAATGGGACGAGTGATGTATTATGCGTGCTAATAAGTATTATGCAAAAACGCAAATCTTTGAATAAAAATTAACTGAGCATACATTTAGGTACATATACCTAAATTACATTATACAAGTGCAGAGTTATCACTAAGTTACGAGTATACCGGATCTGTGCGCACCACAATTGTTTCTTTTCAGATTAAGCGATATTTTAGCTATCATGAGAAAAAACAGTCGATAGAATTATAGGAACGTGAATTTTTTTCGTGTGAAAATAAACTCAGCGTATTGTTAAATAATAAAACTAAGTTATTAGGTACCTATTTATAAATGTTATATTAATAGACAAGATAATCTCGTGGTAAAAATTCTAGGCAGTTGAAATGGTTAAGGCGCTACCACACACAGCAACTGCTGGCAACAATGTTTTTTATACATATACTTATCTATAAAATTGAGGGTAGCGGAAGTCGACAACAGTTTTCAATGGCTGTAATCGATAATTATGTTAGTTGCTGATTGCCGTAACTTGCTACTTCTTCTCCCTCTTGTCGAGCCGGTCCATTAATACCATAGAGAAAATATCCACATTAATAGGCTTTGATAATTTTTCATTTTACACAGCTAAATTAAAGCTGGTTTATTCCAATGTTGCGCCAATTCACCCGCCTTATCATTTCACGTTGGCCTCAAAAAAGACCAAGGCCCCCAGCATTATAGTGTTACGATTTTTGCACATATTTCATGGTCAAGATTATATTTTTTTCTCGGCACTATAATTAAGGATATTTGAACTTTCGAACTGTTCAGAGCGAGCTAAACACACACTTTTCGTAGTAAAAATTATAATAATTTTGCCCGTCTGCACCTTGGCCTCTCCCAGGACCAAATCCTGGATCCGCCCTTGCCTATGGCCTATGTTATCTGCTAGAATCATAATCTTCTAGGCCATGAGTAGGTACCTAATAGGGTGCTGGTTTTCTTGTTGAAATCGAAGAAATTAGCAAAAATGCGGGAAAAAAAGAACTTACGTATAATAATGCCATCACCATGGCCGTTCTGCCACCCATGCTGTGTGCCAGAACAGACACCTTCGGCAAGTTGAGGGTATTGATAAGCTTCGCCGTATCATGAGCCATATGTATGTAGGTGTGCTGCGGGGAATGTGGACTGCTTCCATGGTTCCGAGAGTCCACGTTTATCACCTGCCTTCTTGTATTCCTATGTATCGAGTCACTTATCCCCGCCCAACTGTTTCTTGAATCTAGTAAACCGTGTAGAACCATAACAGGCGTTGGAGATCCAGTCTGTACCTCATTGTAACTTGAATACGACAAGTCAACGATGTCTCCCGAAAACGTTGAAAATTTCTTTGTAGATGCTAACTTAAATCGCGAGTTAGCACTTCTGAAAAGTATTCGACAAGTTGTTTTGCCATATAAATAATTTCCTATTAATTTCTAGTGTAGACAAAAAATAGCTTACTTATTGGAAGTATGTATGTATTTTAGAATGTGTATATTGTATGTATGTAAGAATGTGGTATATATGCGTGAAATAAGCATTATTTTATGGAAAAATTTTTCAAACAAAAGTAAAAAATTTAATTTTATGAAAACATTGTCTCTTATAATTTTTTCATACAACCAATATTTCCATTGACATTTCAAAATAAAGATTCATAATGATTGATTTTTTGGAAACTATGAAAATCTTAATTGTTCAATTACATTTTTTTAATAAAATTAAATTAAAATTACATTTTTATAAGATCAACAACATTTTCGATATAAATAAAAAAAAAGTATACTTACAACACAAAATCCGTTGTTATTGAAAGCTCGTGTCACGTGTTGAGTACTTTTGAGGTTATAAAATCACTTGATTAACTAATCGTGCAAAATACACTCAAAATTGATAATTTAATTATTATTGATAAAATAGGAATGATTAAAAGTTAATATGAGAGTTACACTGAGATACCAAAATAATAATTGTCAACGTTACTACTACACTTGATGCATAAACAATAATGATGGCCGACAACTGTGTAGGGAGTGAGAAAGAAAGGAGACCGGCTTCGTTCTCATCCCCACTCCGTGCTGTTTACTGGGTCAGAAGTGACACCTGTAGACATCTGGCGGGGATAACTAATTAAATGACGATTGATCAGTTTTTGACCGGAGAGGAAAAATGATTAAATTACTAAAATGGCTATTAAAAAATAAGGGTTGATCGTAGAAGGGTGAAAATTGAGGATTGTATGTATTTTTGTATGTTGTATTATAAAAAAATAGAAATTAAAAATTTTGTCTAAAAAATAAAATAAAAAATTTAGGGGTGGACTACCCCTAACATTTAGGGGGATGAAAAATAGATGTTGGTCGATTCTCATAGATACCGGATAAGCACAAAAAATTTCATCAAAATCGGTCAAGCCGTTTCGGAGGAGTATGGCAACGAAAACTGTGACACGAGAATTTTATATATTAGATATTTTACTTAATATTTTAGTGTCAAAATATAAACTACGACGAGACCGCTAAAGGGCTCGAGACGTTTTATTCAAAATAAATTCAGCACCTAATGTTTCTTTTTACTTGAATAGTATATATGAATGACTTAATTTATAGCAGTTAAGGCTATAATTATAATTAATAGTTAAAGTTATAAAATGACTCGATTGATAGTTTTATGACTAACAGTAGGTAAGACTGGTTTTAGTGTCACGACGCGGACCATCAGCACGAATCGCTCCGCACAGACCAATCTGTATGCAACTTCCGTTTCATACAGATCGTTCCGGTTCCGTTTCCGTTTGAAAGTCCGTACGGACCCGTCCGCGTTATACTCTAAAACGTTGCCTAATACATACCTAATACCTATAAGTACATATCGGTCTGTGCGGAGCGATCCGTACTGATGGTCCGCGTGACACTTAACCAGCCTTAAAGTCTTTAAAATTACTTAATTTATAGCTTCATAGTCAACAAAAATAGTCGCTCCAATTTAGAGACAAAGTAGTTATTTTTTTTAAGTAAAAGAGGATTGATTTGGACCCTCTCAATTTTTATATATTTTAACTACACTCGGCAATTTTAACGAAAACTTCTATTTATTCTCATTTCTGTAAGGTTGTATATATACCTACTTATTTACTACGGTTTCAGCTTAAATAAACCCACTGTATACATACCACTTAATAAATACATAGGTAATTTATTTAGATTATTGCAGACATTCATATAAAATCAAAAATCATTTAGGTATTATCAATTAACCGGTAGATAAGGAATGACAATAACATGCGTTTAATATGCATGTAATGCGAGCCTGTGACGTAGGTCCACGTTTCACCTCGTAGATGGGAAGTCTACGCTTCCTCCAGGTCTTGGTCACCACTCGAAAATATTTCTCCCCTCACGGTTATTTGTGCTACATCCTTTCTTAGTTCTACTACATAATAATAATCCCACCAAAATCATTCTGTAAAAAACTAGCCAAGTCTCGATGGAGCTGCTTGTTTATCTCTAAAAAAGTAATGAAATCTAGACAAAGTCGTGCCAAGTATAAGGTTCCTTACTGCGATTTCTTTATTATTTATTATAGTTAATGTTGTGTGACTTGGCCGTTGAAGGGTACACAAGGGTACAAAACCAGATGCTCCATGACACTTGGATCGCCTAAACATAAGTACCTATTATTGAAAATTGAAATACGCAGCTTTATCAAGCCTACAATTGACTGGTTATTCAATCAACGTTTTCAAAGTGGCAATTTTCTATCGTGAATGGGTAGCGGACAGATTGGTGCAATGGTGTCATGGAGCACCTGGTATAATACCCTTGTGTACCCTTCAACGGCCAAGTCACACAACATTAACTATAATAATAAAGAAATCGCAGTAAGGAACCTTATACTTGGCACGACTTTGTCTAGATTTCATTACTTTTTAGAGATAAACAAGCAGCTCCATCGAGACTTGGCTAGTTTTTTACAGAATGTTTTTGGTGGGATTTCACTTATTTTTGTAGAAACACTATATTATAAGGTTATCAGAAATACAAACCGTAAGCGCGTTTTAAAATACAGTCAGCGCCATCTAGATACGTGTGCGTTCACTCTTAGTCCAATGCATTATAATATTATACCGGGAAGTAAGCCTAATTATTAAACTTGCAAGATTTAATTACAGACAGACCGACAGACAGGTGAAAGTAAATAAAAGCTTGTAATAAAGGCGGTATGTCGATCTCTTCTTGTAGTTTGGTTGGGCTCTTGTGATAGATTCGTTATAGGTTAGCCTTAGACCACGATATCACCTGATCATAACTGACGATTTACGACACATATACTATGGCTTTATATATATTTTTATTTAATTAATAATTTCGATATTACACAATTTTAACCATTGACTGCAAATGTAACTTTGTAATCCTATACATTTATATGAGATTACAAAGTTATTTATGCAGATTAATTATCTCGAAAACGAGACCAAAATTGCATGTTTTTTAGTTTTTCTATGGTTTATACAATAAATTCTAAGTATGTACCAAATTTCAGCTCTCTGAGTTTATGGGAAGTACTAGTTCTATTTTGATGATCATGAGTGAGTGTCATAAATGCGAAACTTTGCTTTCGCTTAACTTTGGAACTTAATGACCTAGAGACTTGAAATTTTGGATTTTAAGTATGTAATTATAGCTTACTGGATGACGAAAATTTCTGTGTTCTGGTCTTATCCAGAGGTTCTCAAATAGGGGCCTGAAAATGCGGCGAAATGGTTCCAGTAAAGTATGGTATGGTATGGTATGGTATGGTATGGTATGGTATGGTATGGTATGGTATGGTATGGTATGGTATGGTATGGTATGGTATGGTATGGTATGGTATGGTATGGTATGGTATGGTATGGTATGGTATGGTATGGTATGGTATGGTATGGTATGGTATGGTATGGTATGGTATGGTATGGTATGGTATGGTATGGTATGGTATGGTATGGTATGGTATGGTATGGTATGGTATGGTATGGTATGGTATGGTATGGTATGGTATGGTATGGTATGGTATGGTATGGTATGGTATGGTATGGTATGGTATGGTATGGTATGGTATGGTATGGTATGGTATGGTATGGTATGGTATGGTATGGTATGGTATGGTATGGTATGGTATGGTATGGTATGGTATGGTATGGTATGGTATGGTATGGTATGGTATGGTATGGTATGGTATGGTATGGTATGGTATGGTATGGTATGGTATGGTATGGTATGGTATGGTATGGTATGGTATGGTATGGTATGGTATGGTATGGTATGGTATGGTACGGCAGTGCTTGCTTCGCGCTCGACTTGGCGGGGGCACTACCGTGCCCCCAGATAAATAAATTAATAAACAAAAAGTATAAGGAATACGAGCAAAGTAGCCTAAGTGGCAAAGTGGCGTACACACATACTAATAATATTATGATTCCAGCTATTTTGAATATGTTCAATGTACTCGGATATATAACCTAGTGGGCTGTGGGCCACAGCCTGTGGCCTACATCATAATATATATTACCAACTGTGCAGGTAGGTAGGTATTTTATACAGGGTGACTGGTAAGTTGCTTAGAAGCCTCAAGGATATGATATATATTAGAAAATCACATTACGTTTAAAATTAACTATCAATGAAATAAGAAAATAGTTATAAAGGAAATCTTATTTGTACTCATACGCCGCGTCTGGTCAATTTACGTCTGGCGAACAGCTGACGCTCCAAATTGTTACCGTACTGTCGGACTGCAGAGTCTGGTAGGGTGTGAGAGGTCATACGAGCACAGCACTTACGACTTACGATACTTTACATTTAAATATAATATTTTTGTCAAAATATAAGTTTTTTTTTTATTATCTGTTTCGAAAGAGAATTACTGTTAACCCTGTTTCAAGATTCTAAGTGATTTACCAGTCACCCTAGTCTATTAGTATAATTATAATTAATGTAAAATATTTTACGTCCCCGATCCAAAAATAATATAAAGTATTTTGTCCGATTCTTGCACACAATAAATTATTATTATTTATTAAAATTGGTAATAATAAATCTGACATGCCAACGTGAGAATTAATATAATAAGAATAATAATAAATGTTTATTTCAGAATAATATACATGGATTAGATTACATTAGAACACGATGATGTCAGCAGTAGTAATAAAACTGTGTCGCAGACATCAACGCCCTCCCTCGGTTCTCTTATAGATTACAAAATACATATATTCCAAATTATGCTAATTACAATTAATATATTTTGCTAAGTGCAAAATCTAAAATTAAAATTAGTTACAAAATATTGGTAAATTAATTCAAAATCAAAATAAACTCCTCAAAATTATGGGGTGTGAAGAATGTGGTTGAGTGTGAAGTGTAGTGTAGTGAGTGAGGATGAGTTACTGTGTGATGGTTCCTTCCCATGGCACCAGCCTCGTAAGAGTTGGGCACAGTAAGGATGTTTGTGTGAAATGCATGTAAATGTGTGAGTGTATATGTATGTGGGTGACAGTATACGAAGATGTTGCAACTTATTTTATAAGAATTTCCGTCTCATCATATGTTAGGTTTAGTAGCCATTCTAGGCATTTTTGTTTACATTTCATCAATGTCAGAGGATAAAGATTAATTTTTTTATCTATTCTGTTATAAAGGATCGAGCTAATGTAACTATAATGTCGCCTTGCCAATACTGTTCGACTTATATTTACTTTGCATACCATCCTGTTTGATCGGCGTTTCGAAACTAGTATCGATGGATCAAACTCAGTTTCACCATGCTTACGTATTATTGTGTTTATAATAAACAGCTGCCGTACGTTAGGGACCTGGCAAAGGGAGTAGAGTTCTTGCGTTGGGAAACGAATTGGCTTGTATAGCATCACTTTTAAGACAGCTCTTTGTGCACGTTCCAATCTTATTAGATGAGTTTTATTAGCTCCACCCCAAGAAATAATGCAGTATGAGAGAATGGATTGGCAAAGGGCGAGATATATAAGTTTCAGTGTAGGAATATCAAAAATATAACGAAGTTGTTTGAAGGCAAAGATGAGTTTTCTTGCCCGAGAAGCAGTAACCTCTATGTGCTTTTTCCAAGACATGTTGCAATCGATCATTATTCCTAGGTACTTTATATGAGAGGTTGTTTGGATAGGAACACACGAGCAAATTATAGGAGCTGACGAATTTGTTAAGGGGCATAAATGGGCACAGAGTGTGAATGTAGGGGGCGGTTGTGAAGCTTGGTTAATGGAAAAGGGAATAAATTTAGTTTTTGATAAGTTAAGCGTTAGGAGATTGTTATGTAACCACAGTGACACCAGTCTTAAAGCTAGCTCAGAGTATGTTTTGGTTTCTTGCCATGAACGACCATTAATTAAAAGCGCTGTGTCGTCAGCATAGGCTATTATTTTGAAAATATGCGATTTCGTCGAATGCAAAAAAAAAACAAGTTACTTCATGTAATAGGTACAAGTACATAACAATTTATTTGTGGTAGGTACAATTGCGTTATTTATTCAGGAACTCTGTGGCCATGCTGTGGAATGTTACTGGATCTTCCGCGTGCACGTTGTGACCTACTCCCTTTACATACTTCAACTCTGCCTTAGGGAACATACCTCGGATGCCAGTAATATCGTCAGGTCTGAAAAATGCATTTATATATTATTTCTTCTGTACCTACTGGTGCTAGGCTTCAGCTATAGATACCATTTAGGTACTGGACAAAACCGTGTCGCCAAGCGGTCAATAAATTTAGGTTTTTAATAAAGGTCTGCTACCATCTTCGACCGCATCGTCGTTAAGATCAGGCTTGATCGTAGACAAGAACTGAGCTATGTATATAAGTATACAAATTAAAAACAAGGGAACATGGATGGACAGCGACGCTCTACTGTGTACTATGATCGATTTCTCTAGCAGACTCTAGCTACGAGGATACAAGACTATTGAGCACCGATTACCTATTTGATGTGAATACGATAATAAATGTTGGTAATTTTCTGAACAGGAACAATATAAGGGGTTCTACTTAACTGTTATAAATAAATGACGCAAATCTTTTCATAATTTTTCCATATTTCATTTTTAATTTCTTCATCAAATTTAAATAAGAGAGTACTGACTTTGAACAATCACCCTACTTAGGTACTTACGGTATGTAGTTAGACTGATCACCACCAATAAACAAAACCGGTCCGTCGTAAGTTTTGCCATGCATGTCGGGAAACGAGGCGATGCTCCCGAAGTACTGTTTCAACACGTCAATGTTGCACAACCATCCGATGGTACCGTCATACCTCTTCCCAATATTCATTATAATAAAGCGCATCATTCCCTCGTGCTGTATTAGCCCAGTTTCCTTTATCTTCTCACGAGCTAAAGTCCTGGCCTTGCTCGTGTCTAACCCGTCGAATTTGATAGGCTTCATCACGTCCATGAGTCGCGGGAAAAAATCGTTCAGGATTCCAGGGGTGGAAACCGGGGAAATATCAACGACCAGGAGTTTTACAACTTTTTCTGGCTAAAAATAAAACAAAAGGTTCAAACATTGAGCTTGCGATTGCCAATATCAGACACAGTCCCACCCAGTATTTTAATAATATTCCTGCACGGTACAGCATTGCGTCTACGTCATCATGAGATATTAGATATTGAATTTCATCATGCCCAGTAATTTCGCTGGTAACGTTGCCCTTCAGTCCAGAATACAGAGTAATGCCTGTACATTACTACTAGGCTGATGAATAATTCTGGCAAAGGTGTGGTACTACCATTTAGGCGACCTTTGCCATAACACGCCCTTTTGACGCCGAGAAAAAAAATTATCACGCATACCCTCCTATCGAGGGGAATGAAAGGGTTTTATGTGGGACTCCCCGTGCAGTCGTCTTGCATGTTTACCCACTAAAACAATTTGGCGGCAGTCCCGCAGTGTCTTTGATATACACAGCGGACTGGGAATCGCCTGCCAATACAGGCCTATTACTACAAAAACCTATCTATTAACGTAATATTATGTATGAAATTGTTGAACCTCAGTTAGGGCCAACACCATCGACGTTCGGCCTCCCATACTGTGGCCGACGAGACAAGCTTTGCTGATGGACAAAGAGCTCATGAGCTGTGAGACGTCCGACGCCAGGTCTGGGTATGTGTGTGAGGGGTCATGTGGACTCTGCGCATGGTTGCGTATGTCTGCCGCCACCACCGCCTTGGACGTGCTCGTCGCCAACTTCACACACATACTCTCCCAGTTCCTCTTAGACCCGAGAAGTCCATGCAGCACAATTATAGGAGGAGTGCTTCCTGAAAGGGTGCCGTGGATTTTGTGCGCCAAGTCTACGGCGGTTCGCGATCCGATAACATTAACATTATGAAAAGGTTTCAAGAGATAATGGCAGTTATATTTGAGGATACAGGAAATCCCCATTCCATGTCTATTTTGTTAGCTTATTTGGTAATAAAAGCGGTAAATATTATAAAATAATAGTGGATCGCATGGCCTGGCCATTCCACTGTGTTGCTTAATTTTGACATAATATACGTCAATAATTATGAATACTAAAATAAAATTGTGAGAGGCCCTGAAGAAGGAACCAATGGAGGCTGCAATGTGAGCACTAGACTGAAGCAAGAAAAATGATGTCAGCGTTGTTTGCCATCTCACTTACTCATACTGAATACGTAGGTTGACGATAGTATTTTGTTTTTAATTTGTATGAGATAAGTGAGATGGCAAACAACGCTGACATCATTTTTCTTGGTTCAGTTTGGTGTTCATGTTGCAAACTTCATTGAAAATAACCTTCTGAGAGAGTCAGATCGTTGGGTTCTTGAAGTAGGTATTATAGGAACCAAAAACTTCTTGGTTGGGTTGAAATTTGGAATAGAAGGTTTAATGACCTAGACCGCCGCTTTTAAGCAAAACCACGAGCACAAGCTATAGTAAAAGTATTAATAAAATACAAACTGCCATACATACAATCTAACTTTGCTTATCTAAATAACCTTTGCGGTGGTAAACTAAATTAAAACACCAAAACCAACGCGTACATTACGTACGTAAATTACTTTATTGAATAGTGAATCAGTGATTAGTTCTAAGGAAAGCGATGGTGAGCTCCAGGAAGGACTTGGGATCCTCGGAGTGGAGATGGTGGCCAGTTTTTGGAATATAAGTGATCACAGCTTGGGGAAACATTGCCCTGATGTTTGTGAGGTCGTCCGCACTGAAACAAAATGATTTGAGTTTAGGTGATACTGTAAAATAACTGTACAATTATCTTTTTTTTTTAATTCGTTGTAGGCTAGCCTTTGACAACGATCTCGCCTGATCTTAAGCGACGATGCGGCCGTAGATGGTAGCAGACTTTACCTAGAAGGCGGGATAAATCCCTCCCCGGCTTCACTGGACATCATGCCGGAACATGGAATAATAATAAGAATATTCGACTATTTAGTTTTTCGGGGAAAGGGTCAGGACAACAGACAGGTGAAAGTAAATAAAAGCTTGTAAAAATGTACTGAGATGAGAGTCGTTGTCGTTTGTTTTTCGATAACGACCGTCATCTCAGTACATTTTTTTAGCGATAACGACACATACGATCGGCGCTTGTCTTGGCCCCTAGTGTGACTCGTTGAGAATAAACCGAGTGGCTAATTTACATGCCACACCCTGTACGGCTATAATATTCTACGTCTACTTATTCAAATTACAGCCGTATTGGGATAGTTTACGCAACCTAGCCCGGAGGATGGAATCCACGAATATCGGAGAATTTCACGACTGGTTGTGTTATGAAACAATATATTAATATTAAAAAGTTAACTCTCACATTGCTTTTGAGAAATTCGTTATTGGATAAAGGTCGTGGGAGTGCGAACGATGAAGCAAAACAAAGTATTGTCTGGACACTGGACAGTTTGAATCATATTTTATTCGAAACTTTTATTTGAGACTGAATTTATTTTTATTTCTACGTCGCGCCTTTGAATTATAAAAAAACTTGGATCAGCTCAATGAAACCAACAAACTTTCAGGCGTTCAAATCTAGCGATGATTACGATTAATACGATAAAAATGAATAACTACTAGCTATGCTTATATGGAACCGTTTTCTGAATCCTTCCCGAAATGTACCAGTTCGTAGATAGACGCAATTTCGCCCTTATCATGTAGTTCATCATGTATTTTCACAGAAAGTTTAGCTACAAAATGTACTTCTATATTTTTTACAGAATATCATAGACTTACGGTAAATACTCCGACTGTTGACCACCAATAAATAAACATGGACCATTGTATTGTTTCCCTTCAACAATTTTAGGAAACGACGTTAATTGACTGAACTGTTTAATCAACACGTCTAAATTGCACGTCCAGCCGATCTTGCCATCCGGTTTCACGTTAATATTCGATATAATATCGCATAATGTGAAGTCATCGTCTACTACATTTCTCAACTCTTTCTTCGCTTCTTTTCTCGCTTTGGGGACTTTCTTGCGGTGCTTAAAGTTAACTTCTTTCATCGCCATCAAGACCCTGACCATGTCTCGCTGCTGTTCTGATGTAGAGACTGGTGAAATGTCCACTACTACTAACCCCGCTACTCTTTCCGGCTAAAAGGGGAATATGATGATGAATATTGATTATAATAAGCGGATGAACTTTCATACCATACTATATAAAACCTTCCGACATTGGGCCGCACTACCTCGACTCGACGTATTCGTCACGACTTTTGTCATCCGCTCGAAATTTGTAATCGCCCAATGCGGGGTGGGTCAATTCTGATGCCAGTCTTATGCTAGAACACGTATTTATAACCTCAAACAGTAATGAAAATGTTCCTTAATTTCATACGTTTCCTGTCCCATAGATAATTATAGCAATGTCCCATATTATTATCCTTACCGCAATCAAAGACAAGCACATAGCAGTCCTGCCACCGATGCTGTGCCCTACAAGACTGGCCTTCTGTATCTGCAGTTTATCCAGCAGTTGCACTATATCTTGAGCCATTTCATCATACCTATGCGAACTGACATGAGGACTCCCTCCGTGGTTCCTCAAGTCTACGATGATCACAGACCTTCTAGTCATGTTTCGAATAGTCTTTCCTATGCCTTTCCAATGTTTTTTGTTCGCCAGTAAACCATGGAGCAAGAATATAGGAGGCTCCTCGATTTCTGTAGTCCCTTCACCAATTACTTTGTATGATAAATTAATAGCTGTTCTGAGAACTAGTTTGGTGGTCGCCTGAGTCAATATATTTCGGCACTGTATTAGTAATGAATTAAACCTGCATTTATTTATAACCATACTAATTATTAATAAGTTAATATTCACAAGTATTATAATACTATATAATTATATTTAATACAGTTAATAAAAATCTGTGATTTAAATAAATAAACTTTGCATTTTTTTATTGTCATGTTTCCGATCATGTCATGAAGTTCAATGTCATAGATACTGTGGCGCGTGGTTAAAACTTTAACTGCGATAATCTGAGGCGATAATGTTATATTAACACCAAGAAGTTTATTCAAGATTAACACTTAATATTTTAATTAAAAGGCCAGGTGAAGAGTATACCAAGAACCGGCGAGCATGTAAGAATGTGATGAAAGTTGAGGAAGCGTAAGAAGTGTGTTAGGATCGTACCAAGTGGAGGGAAATAGTCTCTGCGTAAACCTCTTCACTCTTAATTGGGGTAACCCAACGGAAACCAGATATGATATATCTTAATTAATAAGTAATTATGATCATGGAATTGCGCAATGTGACGCCTAAATCCCATCAATATTATTTACACCTATTCTTTATATGTTTCGTCAGCACGATGACAGCCTGTTAAGCATAACCCGGCTCATGGCAGTCGGGGTGACTCAGCCAAAATACTGGGATACACACAGTCCTCGTAAACACGAATTACCATAATCCCCTCGCCATGTGCTCATTGACCTGCGACCTTCCTGATAACGTCGCATGTTTCCTAAAAAGTTCAATGAACTACCGTTACATTTGTTACCATTGAAGTTTTATTTTTAGTAGCACTTTAATCACGGATAAAATAATAATGCAACAATTCTCTATGAGTGGAATAGAGACCCTCTCAGAGATTCTCAGAGATTGCGCCTTATTACAAAACACGTAATTTTACGCTAGTGCTGCGATTGTCTCATTTCAATTGTTCCCGTAGTACATTTATACTGAAAACATGATCATTTATAATGGAACTGATACCAGTTCTTTTTAATTTATGCTGCCCCACTGCTGGGCAAAGACCTCCCCCAAATCCTTCCATGTGTCCCTTTCTTGCGCCACCTCAGCCCAGTCGGTCTGGTAAGAGTCCAAGTTGTCTCTCCATCTTTTTTTCGGCCGGCCTCGGCAGCGCTGACTTTCTGTTGGTGTACATTCTGTTGTGATCTTTGTCCAGCGATCGGGATGCATACGACTAACCATATATTATAACCATATATAAATGTAACCATTATTATATATGTACTTAGTTGCAGTTTTCAGGTCGTCAAGGTAATCGGTGCGGTTTAATAAGTATACTTATGTATTTGAACCAGCACTCTCTACATTACGACTTTAGCGTTAAAATCACGGATGCCGTAAATGCTTTATTTACCCCTCTAAAGCATTAAAATACTAATTAGAAAGTATGTGTCATGCTTTTAACTTTCTTTTGATTTTAGCGTTAACATTCAACACCTTTGGATACTTTATGGCTATTAAACTTGGGTACTTACATAATTCCTGGTTGACCCGTCATTTGCGTTGAGTTTCAAATATTTTTTGTCCTACTAATATTACTTATAAATTCTACTAATATTCAAAATGTGCTAGGTTATTTTTCGTAACATCAACTAAACAAGCGTTTGACCGCAATCTCATCTGCTGGTAAGTGACCATGCGGTCTAAGTTGGCTAGTTGTAGCACACTTACTTGTCCAGTTAAAAACCTATTCACTCTTGATTTGAATAACCCCGAGAAATAAGTACATATACAGGTATTACAGTAGCATAATTCCATAATAGCTTTGTAGGCCTCATGACAATGATAAGGGAAAGCGCTTGGTCGACGATGTATGAATCAATGAATGTATTTTTCTCTCTTTTGTCTAAACTTCTGAACCGATTGGGCTAAAATTTTGTATTTAGCTTAGAAATTTAGGCCTTAACAACACATAGGCTGCTTTTTTGTAGGTGAAACCGCTAGGCTGGTAATAATATTATTTGTACTTACAGTATATCATCAAAGCTAACCGCATACTGTTCCGATTTACAAGCAAAATGGGGTTATATCTAACCTTTGACCTTTAATCTGATGTCTTGCGAATGGAACAGGCTAGTTAGTGGCTAGACTTAATGATTAAGGTCATTTTGAAATACATCTTTCTTTGTTAATATCTGATAACCGTCGTGCGATGTTTTTAAACGGTTTTATTTAGGTTTTTATGAGAATTCATGTCAAATTACTTTAAAACATAGGTTTTAAAAGGGTAGGTATGTAGGTTGGTCCCAAAACCTATAATTATTGTTACCTATATTATTGATTTGACTCTGACAGTATAGGTAAGATAGGTACCTACTTAAAACTTGTTCTGTCGAAGTACAAACTTTTAAATTCTAATTTAATGTTTCGTAAATGAAACGAAATTGCAGACTGGAGACTGCTAAGAATTTATCTTCGTATTCTAAACCTTGGAGCTAGGATTTTGACAGCAATCGTGTTTTAGCAATGTACATCTGATACTTGCTCTATATAATTATGAATTTTATTAAATGTAAGAACACAGCAAATAGCGTTTGCACAATTTGTTTGCTAAATAGGTAATGATAATATTATTGCAGAATTACAGACATTGTGTTATTGTGTTTAATGCAAGATGCAAGTGACCAAATTACAATTAGCCTTGATCTTCCTGACCTAGAATGAAGTTCTTGGACATTGGACCTCTTACAGCTTACAGACTCTTTCTAATTTTTGTGCCTTGACCCGTATGTATTAATGATAGCTTTATTTGTTTTGGTAACAAATAAGCACTTATAGGTTTATGTACTTATTTATTAAGATATTTCATACCTCTGCTACCTACAGTTGGATTTATGATGTAGGTAAGCTTATTTTATGTACCTATGTTAAACGGTTTTAGAATTATGTTTACGGATTCATGACCTGTATTATAAACTTAGGCGCTGCAACCAGAGGGCCTATTGGCTATTTCTTACCCACTACGATTGATGACAACTTCAATGTACATTGCTGCATTTGTTATTTTACTCATATTAGTGAGGCGGTTTAAGCAAGTAATGTACGCAATTTTGTCTATGGATTCTGGTGTTTTACATGTCGTTTTGCGATAGCCAATAGGCCCTCAGGTCTTTGAAGATTCAAACGTGTAGAAGGAACATCACGATGACGCTGCAACTATACGACGCTATCAGCGTAGTAAAGTAAGTATAGTTGAATGAGGCCTGTAAATATGTACGATGAACGAGCATTATTATGTACTCTCTACGAATAACTAATTAAACTAACGTAGCCTACTTGCGATGCAAAGAAGGCAACTTCTTTTCTAAGTGAATCTATGTTTTATATTATCTACTTTTGTGCCGTTTTCAACTTTATTTGTTCAGTTTAAGTTGTGATAGGTCAGTCACAATTCACAATCATTCACGGTTTTCTTGTATTTCCAAAAAAATCTACAATTATTTTATGTATCTTCATAGAATATTGATTCAGTCAGTAGTTTTGAATATTTTACTGTTTATTCTTTTATTCAATGGGAAAATTCTACAGCAGTAAAGAACACTTTTGTATTAACCACAGATCGGCCACACGCCAATCTACAGAAAATCCAAGTGCTCCAAACTCAAAACCACTGTCAGATGGTAGCGTGCCCAGAATGCTGGCAGCATTGCAACTTGCCACGTTGGATGGGAAAAGTTACCTATAAGTTTATTCTTGGTCCCATTTAAATAATATTAGTCAAATCGGTTCAGCGGTTTTTAAGTATATGAATAAACATGCGCGGCTCGTCCTCGCTAAATAAAACCGAGTTCGGTCTATTTATATACTTACAAGTGAATTTACAATATCACACTAATACCTATTATAAATGAATGGCAGAGAACCAGAGTTACCGACATAGCCGAAAGGATTAGCAAGTTGAAGTGGCAATGGGTTGGTCACATTTGCCGCAGAACCGATAACCGATGGGGTACACGGGTTCTAGAGTGGAGACCGCGTCTCGGCAAACGTAGTGTAGGGCTTCCTTGGGCGAGATGGGGTGACGATATCCGGAAGGTCGCGGGTGGAGGAGGAAGACGGGGGAACGAGTTGAGTGGCGTGCCATGGGGGAGGCCTATGTCCAGCAGTGGACGAACATAGGCTGATGATGATGATTATAAATGCGAAAGTTTGTGAGTGAGTGTGTATGTTTTGTTACTCCTTCACGCCTAAACGAGTGGATCGATTGAGCTGATTGGTATAGAGCTGGCTTAGACCCTGTAACACATGGGCTATACTCATAGGCGTACCCAGGGGGGGGGGGGGGGGGGGGGGGGGCAGGGGGGGGCAGCTGCCCCCCCTGGAAATCGTATGTCTTATATAATATCTGTAGAACAAGATATAAAATTTTCTTGGCGCTCGCAATAAGCTGCTCGCGCTATTTTAAGGAAGAATATTATAATTTTTCTACCGCACGGAGCAAGTTAACCGCACTATTTTCCTTCCCAAAAATACAAAACTTTCTTGGCGCTCGCAGCGAGCTGCTCGCGCTTTTTAATGGAAGTATATTTTAATTTTTCTACCGCTCGCAGCAAATTAACTGCACTATTTTCGCTACCAAAAATATAAAATTTTCTCGGGGCTCTCAGCAAGCTGCTCGCGCTATTTTAAGGAAGAATATTATAATTTTTCTACCACTCGGAGCAAGTTAACCACACTTTATACCTTGCCAAATATTAAAAATTTTCTTGGCGCTCGCAGCAAGCTGCTCGCGCTTTTTAATGTAAATATATTTTAATTTTCTACCGCTCGCAGCAAATTAACTGCAGTATTTTTGCTGCCAATAATATAAAATTTTCTCGGGGCTCGCAGCAAGCTGCTTGCGCTATTTTAAGGAACAATATTATATATTTTCTACGGCTCGGAGCAAGTTAACCGCACTTTTTTCCTTGCCAAATATATAAAATTTTCTTGGCGCTCGCAGCAAGCTGCTCGCGCTTTTTAATGGAAGTACATTTTAATTTTTCTACCGTTCGCAGCAAATTACTGCAGCATTTTCGCTACCAAAAATATAACATTTTCTCGGGGCGAATATTTCAATAAAAAAAGGATGAATATTTAAATTTTCTTACGCTATGCGCGAGCCGAAATCAAAGTATGACGTACCTTTAAATAGGTCCTTCCTGCTCAACGTTAAAACATATGACACATAACACAGGCACAAAGTTCAAGTTCAGTAAAAAAATCTGAATCCACCCTTGCCTGCCCCCCCCTAGACCAGAAGCTGGGTACGCCTATGGCTATACTATAGCGGGTAAAACCGCTGGGTGCAGCTAGTTATATACATATACGAGTACGTACATAATGTGGATAAACCTAATCAACTATTTTTACGACGTGATTATGCACTTCAAAATTAAAACTAAGTAGGTACATACATACCTACGAATAAGTATTCGTAGGTACATACTACATACATATAAAATTTATACTTAATACCTAATACCTAGCAGTGTTATAATTTAAATGCACATATCTCAGCCTAATTTGCGAATTGGTGTGATAGGTCAACGAGGACTTTTGCCTAATATATTTATTGTACTTGAGATACATGTACCTAATATGTTTTTAATTACTACTTAACTCAGACCGATACAGTCTAATCTAAGGTACCTAGTTAGTATCATTATTGATACTAACTAGGTACCTTAGATTAGATGGTACGATGCAGCTTAGGATACTTTACTGAGGATGGAACCTCAGGGTTAAACGTACATTACATAATAATAACTCAGGGTTAAACGTACATTACATAATATTATTATTATGTAATGTACGTTTAACCCTGAGGTTCCATCCTCAGTAAAGTATCCTAAGCTGCATCGTAGAATACCCAAGGTATTATCTAATATATAAAATTCTCGTGTCACAGTTTTCGTTGCCATACTCCTCCGAAACGGCTTGACCGATTTTGATGAAATTTTTTGTGCTTATCCGGTATCTATGAGAATCGGCTAACATCTATTTTTCATCCCCCTAAATGTTAGGGGTAGTCCACCCCTAAATTTTTTTTTATTTTTTAGACAAAATTTTTAATTTCTATTTTTTTATGATACAACATACAAAAATACATACAATCCTCAATTTTCACCCTTCTACGATCAACCCTTATTTTTTAATAGCCATTTTAGTAATTTAATAATTTTTCCTCTCCGGTCGAAAACTGATCAATCGTCATTTAATTAGTTATCCCCGCCAGATGTCTACAGGTGTCACTTCTGACCCAGTAAACAGTACGGAGTAGGGATGAGAACGAAGCCGGTCTCCTTTCTTTCTCACTCCCTACACAGTTGTCGGCCATCATTATTGTTTATGCATCAAGTGTAGTAGTAACGTTGACAATTATTATTTTGCTATCTCAGTGTAACTCTCATATTAACTTTTAATCATTCCTATTTTATCAATAATAATTAAATTATCAATTTTTTATTTATATGGCAAAAAAACGTTTGCCGGGTCAGTAAATTATAATATCCAATTTCACTTCAATCTATCCGGTATTTTAAGTGTAAATTCAAACTCTACCATGTAATATTGTTCTCATAATATGTATCTTTAATACCAAATTTTACATCAATCTGTTTAGTATTTTAAGTGTAAAGTTACAAACACATAACTCATAACCAAAGTACTACCTTGTAAGATTGTTCACATAATGTTATGTATGTAATATGTAGAGTTTTTGACAGGTAGATAGAGTCTTTGTTAATATGCATTTACTAAGAAATCCTACGCAATACTTCACTCATCGCGAGACACAAGTTGTTACGTACAATACGAGTAAGGGTGCCTGTCTACTGAGGCAGAGCAGAGAAGAGTTGATTAGTATCGACCAATCACATTGCTTAAAAACCTTTTGACAAGAATTTTGATTCAATTTAGTTAATTCAATTTTAATTTCATTATTTTTTATTAAAATTCAGTTACGTAATTAACACAAATTTAGCCCGCCTTCTGCTCCGTATCGACACATCATCATCAGCCTACGTTCGTGACATAGGGCTCCCCCATGGCACACCACTGAACTCAGTTCTTTGTCTTCCTCCTCCACCCATTCCCCCATCCACCCATTTCATTAGAGCGGTTCTAAATCAGAAATACAGTATTATAAAGACCTTTAATCTGCGGGAGGTCTAAGAATCGAACAATAACAACATTTAACACATTGCAATATCCCCTTCGTAACATTATTATAATGAGGCATTTGACAACATCGCGCTAGACATCAACATTATTTACGATCGGAGAAAACACGCGGACGTTACAAGTTACAACACTCTTTCAAGGTTAGGTTAACAATACGAATATTTTAGCACATAAGGTTAGCTACATAAGGTACTCGTAGTAGATGTATCTGGTAGTAGATGTATCTGGTAGTAGGTATCTGTTGCAACGGATGAGTACGCAGTACTTCGGCGTAACCGGAGCCCCGGCACTATGGCGTCGCGCAGGAACACCCACAGGTTTAGTGGATATACCCTACCGCACCTTTCTTCGGCGGGGGAAACTTACATACTCCAGCTCTTCCGCCCGGCGCAGGGTAATGCGTGAAGCAGTTGTAGGCATATTTAATACTAGCTGCGCCCAGCGGTTTTACCCGCTGTACTGTGTAGTAGCCAGTAGCCTATATGTTATTCTAGGGTCGAAACGAAATTTCAGCTCAATCGGTCCACCCGTTTAGACGTGAAAAACACAAACTTTCGCCTTTATTAGTGTGAGTGTGATGTGACATAATTTTAGTGTACCTACCTACGTTTTTTATGACGTCGCTAATTTGATGATTCTAATTTGATCTTACGAGGGTTTCGTTTTTTCCTTTAGAGGTACGAACCCTAAAAATCATAAAAATAGCCCTGTATCGTTATTATTTTTTATTATCATGTTAATAAGACACAATATCTGAATCTCCGTGATCTGAATAATATTGCTTAAAAAAAAACACGCATAGAAATGTAACGAATTTTGGCATGATTTATTGTATTGATTTTAAAGGCTCTACCTTAGTACCTTACTTACTTATATCTAAAAATGACTTTTATATCAGTTTATTTTAATAAAACATCTTGCGTTTTAATAGATGTCTTTCGAGATGCCAAAATAAAGAAGCTGATAGGAAGTTACAGAAATCCCCCTGGTCACATCACAAATTACCAAGGATGCTCTACTCTGAAATTGTCCTTGAAACTAACTAGTTTAGTAGGTTATTATAAATTATATAAATAATCTAAAAAATTAACACAAACAACAAACTGAGTTGGCGCGAGAATCAGCGCAGTGTTCCGTGTAACTTTTTATTTACTTTGGAAAAATACGTCACGCATCGTCACCCTGCGCCGGGGGTCGCAAGGCGGTGTGGGACTCCCCCGCCCACGATGGGCATGGCGATACCACTAAAACCTGGGGATGTTACTGCGGGACGCCATTATGCCGGGGCAGCGGGTACGCCGTAGCACTCGTCCGCGGCCCCGATGGCGTTTGGTCCTTATATTAGATACTGACAACTGACAAGAGGACCCCTCCGCTCTAGGAAACGTTTCGTGCTCTAATCTAACCATAAACCCCAGCCCTGCGATGTTACATCAAGAAACAGCAGTATTTCAAGGACCTAGGTCTAACGCGTCAAAGTTCACTGCCCACTAAAATATCCCTACAAGTTGTTGCATTTATTCATATCGATTAAGGTAATTAAATCGCCGATGGTATTGCAGCCGCGAGCCAACACAGTGTTGTCTTGGTTTTTACTGGAGTAACACGTCTTCCGCTCCTCGACCAGGTATTTCAAATATTTCTATTACTTTATACTGAAACGTAGGGCTGTGACGTAGTGAATTAACTTCCGGCGCGAGTTTTGAATACATTAATGTGAATGAGCGTAAGCACATTATGCATATGCACATAAAAAAGGATTTAATGTTGTGTGTGATTTTTTATTTATTTTGAGTGTATTATAATTATGATTTTCAACCAATTTATTTGTAAATGGGGTTAGTCGTATTAAAATTAGTTAGATTTTTTTAAATATCCTGGTTTACTGTTTGGATTTGGTGAATAAATCGAGGATATTTATTTTATTTGATTTTAATTTAGTGGATGCGCATACGTCACATATCTGTGCCAAATTTTATCTTAAATAAGTTTTATGCGGTGCATTGATAGATTATAAGTCGATCAGTTAGCCCGTAACGATTTATTTTTATTAAATAAATTTAGATTTAAAGAAATAGGATAATGTTGCAATATATTGAAACTAAGTATAAAATTATCATTATTATAATCTATGTTTGTGACAGGCCTAATTATTTCGACACACACACCTATAATTATGATAAATAGTCACTTCATCACTTGTAAAAGTCACTTGTATACAACGTGAAATTGCCTAAATTGTGACCTTATGATTCTGTTGCGTCAATAGCCTAGGAAACCAACTACGACCCATGGGACTCATACTTAATCCATCTTTTTATAGCATCTATCTATGGGCATTGTTTTGTCAAAAGTTAGGAAAAAAAATGATAGAATTTCCACTTGCTATACTCGAGGTAGGCTTCGGCTGTGACTATAATTACCACACACAGGACAAAGCTGTGTCGCCAAGCGGTTATTATGAGCGTGTTCCGGCATGATGTTCAGTGAAGCCAGAGAGGGATGTATCCCGCCTTCTGAGTTAAGTTTGCTATCATCTACAGCCGCATCGTTTCGCATCGTTTTATCATCATGCATGAGATCGTAGTCACTACATACATCATAAAGGATATAATTTGTGTTCTCAATATTTTATAAAGAAAACATAGATATATTTTGCATTTATCGATTTTTTTAATTTATCGATATTTATTTTTTTGATTTATCGATTAATAGGTGCATATTTCTTAGCGTAGAATCGTGAATTCTCCGTCTACCCATCAGCGGGAAAGTCCATTGGGTAGTAATCAAGCGACCCCTATAAATTTAATCTTATAATGCACAACTGAGAACCCTACTGGTTGGGATGAAATTTTGCACGCACGGTGATATTCCTACCTACCTACCTAAATTAAAGAGTATGTATAATTATATTATTGCAAGTATTTTGCGATAAGACGGCCAATTATTACGGCATAAACTGTGTTTAATTTTGTTTCTTTTTGTGTTGTAATTATGGTGTGTAGAAAGAGTGACCTATCAATGGTCGTGTAGGTCATAAAATTATATATACCTAAGTTAAAGGCAATACCTAATTCTTATTGCCTCACGTAGAATGTCAACGTTCTCGACATCTTGTTACTTGTTTACAACATAAAGTTTTTCCATAGGCGTCATAGTTTGTCATAGTGGGTGTGTAGGGGACTCGCTGGAAAGGCAATTGCATTTCCCTGATGCTTGATCTCGAAATCACAAGGAACCCGGGAAGTGAAAATAAGATAAACTCACCTGGATAGGAAGGATGGACAGGGAACCAACGTCGGGGCGCCGAGCCGGCCGGCTAGTTCTCCCGCACCCACTATTTCACGGGTTCTTATTTAGGATTTCACACGAGAGATCGAAAATCAGTCAATCAACCTTTAGCGAGGCTTATAACACAGTTTAGAGGAAAAAACACAAATTTTTAAGCACTTGCGTGTAGGCTCAGGTGGCCATATTTTTCGACTCGATTAGTTTTGTAAATGTCCGCAAGGGGCGCACGCGCTGACGTTTGGCGGTCGGCGCGAATATTTGAAGTTGGGAAAAGGAAACACGAAGGAATTAAGGAATTAGTTTATGGATAGGTTTCATGTTTATCCATTTTCCCCCCACTTGAAATTCACAAGGATTTCATAAGACTAAAGAGTTCTCTATACGATAGTTGTGCTTGAAAATGTTTAAGTTAACTAAAGTACAGAATATAATATAAAAAACTTATTCTAAGTTAAACAATATAACCTAAGGCTGACTATATTGTTTATGCAATAATATAGATAATAAACTAATTAATTGGTAAAGGACAGACCTTCACTACAGGTCGTTTCATCGTTTTACCATTTGCGGTTCGGAGAGTAACCACCCTAACCACATTATCTGATCCGGTGTGCACTTGTTCAACGCGGGCTAGCTTCCAGAGCAAGGGCGGAAGGTTTGGTTCGTTAACCATCACGAGATCGTTCAGTTTTAAGTTAGGTGAATCGGAAAACCATTTGGTCTTTTGCTGGAGTGTGTGCAAATAATCGCGTTGCCACACATTCCAAAAGCATTGGGTTATCTTTTTAATCATCTGCCAGCGAGAACGTGGACATCGGTTTTCTGGTATAGGTTCTTCTGGTAAAGAAACTAAAGGGCCTCCGGTTAAGAAATGTCCGGGGGTTAAAACGTCTGACTCTTGAGGGTCAGGAGACAATGTACAGAGTGGCCGAGAATTCAACACGGCTTCCACTTTCACGAGAATCGTAACAAACTCTTCGAATGTAAGTACCTGGGTGCCTACGACCCGTTTAAGATGGTACTTGGTGGATTTGATACCGCTTTCAAAAATGCCTCCGAAGTGAGGAGCACCTGGAGGGTTAAATTGCCATTTTATTTGGCGATCAGCAAGGCCATCTGATATGTCAGGATAATGTTGACGTAGTTCGGCTGTAATTTCGTTAAGATACCGATTTGCTCCAACGAAATTAGTTCCGCAATCGGAAAGAATAGTTTGACACATTCCTCTGCGAGAAATGAATCTATCCAGTGCAGCGAGGAATGCTTCAGAGCTTAATTCAGTGACTGCTTCTAGGTGAACGGCTTTCGAGCTTAGACAGACAAAGAGGCAAAGGTATGCCTTGTAGGTCCTGGACCCTCGACGCCGACTCTCTTTAATCGAGAATGGACCACCGAAATCGATTCCCGTGGTTTGGAAACAACGAGAGGGCTGAAGTCGAGCGGCAGGTAATTTACCCATCATGGGCTGCCTAGAAGCGGGGTTTACTTTAAAACACCGAACACACTTTGAGAGAACAGTGCGAATAAGAAGTCTTAATCCAATAATCCAGAATTGTCTTTGGATTAAAGATTGTAGTGTGCGAGGACCACAATGTAGGTATTTTAAATGGAAATACTCGACAATCAGTCGAGAAAGTTGACAAACCTTTGGCAAGAGAAGGGGATGTAACACAGAAGGAGACAAATTAGCTTCATCGATCCTTCCCCCCACTCGCAATAAACCATCCTCATCCAGGAAGGGAGATAATTTTTGTATATATTTTTCACATTGTTTTTGACTTTCTACTTGACTGATCTGAGAAGCCATGTACTGAGTTTGAGTAGATTTGACTAAAGTCTTCATGGACTTCTCGAGTTCAGAAGCAGTCAGTGGAGTCAGAGTCCGGTTTTGCTTGGTGGTTCGAGCATTTGAAATAAAACGGAAGCACCAGGCCAATGTCCTTTGAAGTTTGGACAAAGATGAAAGGTTATCAGTTAGACCTTGAAGGATATTCTCTGATGGAGCAATGTGAAAGTTCTCTGTTGCTAAAGGCTTCAACTCAGGAAGCTCCTCCCTAGCGAGAAGCATTTGCTTGCAAGGCCACGAGCTAGGCTCGGCTTGCAACCAAGACGGGCCATTCCACCAGAGTGGATGGTTAATAAGTTCCGGGCAAGACACACCACGACTGCAGCAGTCAGCCGGGTTATCTTCCGTGGCGACATGATGCCAGTGTTCAGGACTGATTAGATCAGTGGCCTGAACTACTCGATTGGCGACATACATTTTAAGTAGATGGGGTGCTGTGTTCAACCACGACAAGGTAGTCGTACTATCAGAATAAGCTCTAATGGAGCTGATGTGGATTTTTCCTTTGAGAAGATTATGCATGTGAGACAGCACTTTTGCTAGAAGCACAGCAGCGCTTAGCTCAAGTCTGTTCACTGTCGTAGGTTTTAACGGAGCTACTCGAGATTTGCCTATCAGCAGATTTGTGACAGTAGCCTTTGGTGAATCTTCAGCGACCACACAGAGGTAGACACAACAGCCATAACCTTTTAATGAGCCATCACAAAATCCTACCAAATGCGCTTCGATTGTATTTGGAGGAATTACAGGCCTCGGGAGCGTAATACTTTGCAGCTCGGACAAATTCGCGGCGATTAAATGCCAAGTCTTGGCCATGTGTTTGGGTATGGATTCATCCCAAGACAAGTTTAAACGCCACATCTCTTGAAGAAGAGACTTTGCGGCAAAGACCACAGGGCAGATCCAACCTAGTGGATCAAAAATCCTAGCTACTATGGAAAGTATCGCTCGTTTTGTAAATAAGACATCGAAAGTGTCTGAAAAGGTATACGAGAAAGTGTCATTAGATGGATTCCACCGGATTCCCAGAATTTTAACACATTCCTGTCCTGATTCCTCGAAGGACTTAGGAATTTGGCAGTGTTCCGGAGGAACATCTGACAGAAGACTCGGCTCATTCGTACTCCACTTGCGGAGCTCGAAATGACCTTTCGATAATATAGACGTAATGTCTGCTTTCAACTGCTTGGCTTCGTCAAGAGTTGAACAGCCTGTAGTAATATCATCCATGAAGGTTTCCTCAACGAGGACCTCTGAAACACGACTTGGAAACTCGGCGCCATGATCTTCCGCAAGTTGCCGGAGAGTTCGAATGGCCAAGTACGGAGAACTACTGACTCCGTAAGTCACCGTGTTAAGCTCGTATTCACCGAGCGTCTCACTAGGTTCATCACGCCATAGGACGTGTTGATAACGCCTGTCTTCAGGTCTAATCAAGATCTGTCGGTACATTTTACAAATGTCCGCGGTGAAAACGATTTTATGCAGACGAAATTTTGTAACTAAATCGATAATGTCGATTTGAAGTTTTGGTCCAACATGGACAATATTATTCAACGAGAGATTACTAGTAGTTTTACTACTAGCATCGAAGACTACTCGTAAGCGCGTGGTGGAACTGTCCGGACGCACGACACAATGATGAGGAATTATGTAACGATCAGTAGACGAACCATTAACAGGCTGCATGTGTCCCAGGTGCTCGTACTGGTTCATAAATTCCTTGTATTCAACCTTCAGCTCAGGTTGTTGAGTAAGACGTTTCTCAAGATTAAGGAAGCGATTAAACGCGCGATTATAAGAATCGCCTAAGGGCGGAGCATCGTCCTTTAACATGATGGGTACAACGTAACGACCATCGGGAGTACGGTAGGTACCGGACTTATATTTCTCCTCGCAAATGTCGTCTTCAGGACCGGAAATTTGACATTTCGGCGGCTCCTCAGACTCCCAGAACCGTTGAACGATCTCATCGAGTGACGTAACGGATGCACTGGGCATGTTAGTGTCTGTGCTATTAAAATATTGACCGGTGATCACCCAGCCGAATACACTGGACAGCGCGCAGGGTAATCCGGGACCGGGAGTGAAACGAGACCCAGTATATATTTGATCAAAACACTCGACGCCTAACAAAAGATCGATCGGACTCGACTTATCAAAGTCGCAGTCGGCGAGATCAAGATGCGAGAAAGAATCCTTGACGGACAGCGGCAGCGCTGCCGAAGGCATCATTGAAGTAATTTTAGGCAAAACTACTAATGGCAAATCAAATTTCGGTGACTCACTCGAACGAGGTATTATCGAACCGAAAGTGTAACCTTTAATGTTACAAACAAAGTTTTGTCCTAGCCCTGTCACGCTCAAATTACATTTTTTAATATGCAAACCTAAGCGGCGCGCACACGCACTCGTAATAAAACAATCCATCGACCCACTGTCTATAAGGGCGCGCGCATACTGAAGCGAACCATCCGCGTGATATATGCGCACTATCGCGGAGCCTAATATTTTAGTGCTACCAGTAGGGCTGGCGGGAACCTTAAGTTCAGTCGCGCTGGTGAGAGCGGTACTCGCGCTAGGGGTGTCAGATGCGTTTGAATCAACCGGACGAGTTGATAAACTTTTCTGTTCGACGTGCAACATCGTATTATGTTTTGCGTTGCAAACAAAACAAGTGGACTTTGAATTACAATGTTCACTATCGTGACCGGGCCTTAAACAATTAAAACATAATTTTAATTCACGTACAAATTTCTGTCGCTGTTCAATATTCATAGAATGCATTTTTCCACATCGATAAATAGAATGAGATTCATTACAACATAAGCAGGGCATTCGTTTGAACTTGTTATTGTTATTATTTATTTTATTCGAAGCTACAAACGACGACCTCTGAGAGCGAGTACCACTTTCGACCTTATTGTTATGACGCGAAGGTTTACTATTCGAGTTCGATGGAGCTGTCACTTGAGGCTGACTCACTTCCAGAACCTTTATATATTTTTGTAAATAGGTAACCAAGTCGTTAAAAGTCGGTATCTCATTGGTATTTTCTAGTTCGAACCTTTTCTTAGTCTCGATATCTAGCGGCCGAGACGCGAGGTAAAACAAAATAAATTCCTTTAAATCGTCGATATTTAAGGCTTTTAAGGCGTTAACACTTTCATATAAAATGTTTGTCAATTCAGTTAAATTTTCATACGTCGGCTTTTGAATCGGCGCGAGTTTAAATATCTTTTCGATGTAAGTATTGGCCAAGACGCGCTTATTATCGTATCTATCTAACAGAGCGCCGTAAACAACGCAATAATTAGCCGAGGTTATAGGAATGCCCTTAGCAAGTGACAACGCAGATCCCGATAAGCACGAGAGTAGGTAGTGGAATTTTTCAACGTCAGACAATGACTCATTATTATGTACTAACGGTACGTAACTATCTTTAAATGTCTGCCAATTTTCAATGCAGCCGTCAAACTTTGGAATTTGCAACTTAGGTAACTTCACTTGAGGTGCAGAAGAATGCCGATGTCCAGGCTCTGACGGGCCGGATGCACTTGTGCTCGCGCTCAATGAATCATCAAACTCCACCGCTGCATAGTACAAGTCGTCGAACGACGTTAATGGACTATTGTCAAATTCATACTTTGGATCAGACTTTAAGTTTAGTTTGTTTACGTTGTCATGGGATTGTATAAAATTATTCCTAACCCTTTCAATGCTCTTGTACCTAGCCTTAAATGACGGTATTCTGTTTGGATCTTTTTTAGAGGCAATAACTAAATCGTAAATAATCTGCATACATTTGAACTCATATTCACGCCTTTTGACGGATGACTGTAACTCTGCTTCCGCCATTGTAAATAAGTTTTATTATTGTTAGCGACAATAATATTTAATAAATCAATCGAATGTAGATAAGTAAATTAATCCTCGAACAGCAACAAGAATAAAAATCTTTAAGGTTAAAGTCGAGAAATTATTGCATAAACGTATAAGTCGGCAAATTTTGACAAAATATTGTTAATTAAGTACAAATTACGACTCTAATTACATGGGCTATAAGTGTGTAATTCACAAATCAAGCACAACTAACATAATCCGAAAACTCTTCAAGCATCAGTCAATGCAATTACTTTCTATGAATTTAATTAGTTTGACTAAATTTAAAGTATTGTGAAATTATTAGTTGAATTTTAAATAGAATTTAAACGTAAAACAAATATAATTTTGAATTAAATAGCCAAATTTAGAATAATAATGTACCTACTAAGCGATCGAACGGGGCGCGGCGCGGCGGCGGCTCGCCGTGATCGCGTGATTTGAAGCTACCTTCTATTTGAAAAATACTATTGATAAATTAGCAAAAACTATGAAATATTGGTTATTTTTGCCAAATATGTTTATTACCAACTTGAAGTACGTTTACTTTAATGTATTTGGGTGATTCCTGAGAGTCAAAATTTTACGTGTCTGGGGGAATAAACTACCCGTAACATAAAAATTCTACCCAAAGGTATTTTTTTCCTGTTAGTCTAAGGTTCAATCTACTTAATGCATGATAGACATCAGGTTATATTTAGCTGCAAGTATCTAAAAAAAAATGTAAAAGCCCTGAAATTTGATTACCGTGGGCTGTCCCTTACACATTTTCGGAACAAAATATATTTTTTACACTAATTTATAAAAGGAATTTAATTAATTCCTGTGATCAAAGCTGTAAAGGGTGAACTGTTATATGATCAAAAAAATACGCGAAGGCTGTACTCAGCGTAGTTATAGAAAAAATAACTAATTTAGGTTTGTCCCCGGACAAAAAGTGATTCCCATGGCGCGCGACATAACTACCCACATTTCACAAACCACAATACTTAGAAGCTTGTACGCACGCTATTGGCTAACTTCGATTGCGCTCTAAACATAGTGAAGAGAGGCTCCTCCTCTCGTTGTTATAAACTGGATTTACGAAGGTGAGAAATTGATTACCGTGGTTTTGGTTCACTAGATAATTGATTACCTTTTCCATGTTTAAAAATATTTTTTTATCCATTACGGTTTTTTGACTAGGGTGTGCAGTTAGGAAAAGGGTATTGTTTATCATATATTTTATTAATTTTGGTCTATAATTATGGTATTTAAAAATATTGACAAAAAACTATACAATTTTGATTTCCATGGTATTGATTCTCATGGCATTTTACCACGGTGATCAATTTTCTCCTGAGTTTTCTTGCGCATTCTTTCACTTTTTACCCAACTACAGTGAAGCCGCAGGTATGGAAGTGATTTTGACAGTTTATATTTGTATATTTCATTATTTCAGATATTTTTTTTATATTTTATACATCAGATTTTTTTATATTGTACTATAGTAGACAGCCGCTCTGGCTTATGCGGCACCATTATATCCCTACATTAAAAAGTCGCTCAGCGAGCTATGGAGAGGGCTATACTCGGGGTATCTCTACGTGATAAAATCAGGAATGAGGAGATGAACCAAAGTCACTGACATATCTCCGCGGATCAGGAAGCTGAAGTGGTAATAGGCAGGCCACATAGCACGTAGAGCGAATGGCTGTTGGGGTCGAAAAGTGTTCAAGTGGCTACTACAGGCAAGCAAACGCAGCGTAGAACGTCTACCCACAAGTGTGGCAGACGACCTTATTTAGGTCCCTGAAAGACGCTTGAAGCAGGTCGCTTCCAACACCGGTGTTATATATGGAGGTCTAAAGGGGAGGTTTATGTTCAGCAGTAGACGTCTTTTGGCTGAGATGATGTATGATAAAAAAATAAAACGAAACTATGGGCTGACTGCAACTTTCATTTCAGATTAACCTAACTAATGATAAATGTACAATCTGATGACAGCTTCTGGAGTGAATCCTGTCAGTGACTGTGACTGAGAACTTAATCTCATATTCTAGGACTAAATATTAATATTTTTACATTGTTTAAGACTGCAATGCGTTGATTTTATTTAGTTTACATGATTATTATATAGAGAGCCAATATAGACCTTTTTAATGCTTTTTGTTTGGTGTATATCTGTTTGGATCACCGTTTTTAATCATTTCTATTTTATATGATTAGTATGTAGAGGTCAATATTTAAATAATAACATAGAATTCAAACAAAATAGTTTTAATTTTGATTTCCATGCCACACTTTATTGATTCCCGTGGCACCAAAAATTTAAATTTAAATATCTTCTGAACAAAACAAGTTATAATGATGCCTATTTGATTGATGTGCTTATAATTATGGGAAATTTGATGTTTTACATGTAAAATGCAATAATACTTTGATTTAAAATCTGCCACGGAAATCACTTAAATACGCCCGATCTCAGGATTTACCCATTTAAGCATCTACATGCATGAAAATATGAGAAAAATAGGTAATTTTTTATTAAAATGTGAGGTATTGATCCTCACAGGAGGCACCAACAAAAAGAGAATGTAGGGGACTCGCTGGAAAGGCAATTGCATTTCCCTGATGCTTGATCTCGAAATCACAAGGAACCCGGGAAGTGAAAATAAGATAAACTCACCTGGATAGGAAGGATGGACAGGGAACCAACGTCGGGGCGCCGAGCCGGCCGGCTAGTTCTCCCGCACCCACTATTTCACGGGTTCTTATTTAGGATTTCACACGAGAGATCGAAAATCAGTCAATCAACCTTTAGCGAGGCTTATAACACAGTTTAGAGGAAAAAACACAAATTTTTAAGCACTTGCGTGTAGGCTCAGGTGGCCATATTTTTCGACTCGATTAGTTTTGTAAATGTCCGCAAGGGGCGCACGCGCTGACGTTTGGCGGTCGGCGCGAATATTTGAAGTTGGGAAAAGGAAACACGAAGGAATTAAGGAATTAGTTTATGGATAGGTTTCATGTTTATCCAGGGTGTTTGTTTCACTAATAATTATAATATTTTAATAATATTGCACTATAGTTTGTTTCAAAACCAAAGATAATTTTTGTAGGTGCGGTAATGTTATTATGTTGGTGTCAAAAATAACAGGCAGGTCTTATAATAAACATTTTTTGGACCAAGAATCCTTATAGCTAATATTAACGCGCGGTTTTGCTTATGCCGTAATTTATCAAATCGATAGTATATAGACATTACTGCGCTTACAAAAAAATATCTTTGTTTTTGAAACGAACTGTAGAGGTATATTATTAATAATTTCTACATACTCGTATTTTGTGACAAGATTGGCGCGAGAATGCGAGAATTTGGGCTCCAGAAATAGTATTGAATCCTTCTTTCATGAGGGCCTATCGGCTCTAGCGCACTGGTGTTATAAAAAATAAAATATTCGTAGAGAGCGTTACAGTAGGACGTATCTTGAATTTATCAGGTCTTTTTCGATTACATCTCTGATGAAGTATAAAATATATTCTGATGAAGGAAAGGAAAGGAAGACGAGGCACGTTTTAACTCAGATCTTGAAAACCACTGATCTGATTTTGATTTTGCACTACGACCTAAATTGGACTAACCGTTCCTAGGCCAAAAACGGATTATCAAAATTACGGCTAGTAGTTTCGGGGACATTCGAGGACAAAAATATAACCTACCTATATTTTTTTTGGAGATTTCGACTGTTTATTATATATCTCAAAGCAAATATAAACTATGTATAACCTATATTAGATAACCTCCTTATTGTAGTCTGTAAAATATACTCACAATAAAGAGAAGTAGGCTTTGTAAACTCGACGATGAGTTTGCACGCACATACCTACCTTGCATGCATAATGAATAGTCATATAACACATACCTACTACATTTCCAATTATTAATGTCCTTTAAAGGAGTTGATTTATTCGTTATATGTATATTAGATATCACTAGGTGTTATACGTACATTTGCGTACATTTCCTATTTTATTTTTATTGTAAAAATACAAAAACGTAAACTTTAAAACAAGTGAAATTAAAAACATACTTACACCGAGGTTCGATTTCAGCAGGGCTAGATGCACATTTTGATTCATGTTCATATCGTGAAAACTACTGAACTGATTTTCATGAAACATGCACTGTGCCTTAAATTGGACTAAATGTTAGTCATTAAAAAATTGGATGAAGTAAGACTTAAGACTAGTTGTTTTAGAGAAATTCGAAGATAAACATACATTTTTAAATTTTTGTATAGAACCCATAAAAGATTGTTTTATACACGATCTTTTTATGGGGACGCTGTGTTCGGAGCTCTAAATGTCGTAGAGGAAAGCCTACAATATAAAATATAAAAGAAATCAGAAAGGCAGATCTCGCGCAAAGTCAATACTCAATACTGTTATATAAAGAGGTAATCTGACTGACTGATTCATCATCGTAGAAACGAAACCGATGGACCGATTGAGCTGAAATTTGGACGGGGTGTTCTTTATAGGTGCGTAGGCGACCTATAAGAAGCGGATGTGCGAAATTCCCATGGGAACGGGAATTATTCCCTAAAAACATTTGTATGCAACTCCGAAACCGCTGAGCCGGAGGTTTCTAAGTCTGTATGAGAAATCAGACCTTTGACACTGTTTTGCAATTAATTTGTATAGATATAGCACGAGTCCCGAGAAAGGGTGTGGAATAATTTATATCCCAGAAATCAACATAAGAAGGGAAAAGGGGGGAGGGCATGTTTGTAAGGGGACTTTTAGCTATTTAGGATAGTTTTTTTTCGAAATCAACCTTGAAAGGAAGGTGAAAAACGGGGTGGAAGTAAAATCGATAACCGATCGATCGAGTTATAAGGAAAATCGATAACCGCTGACTATATTTGGCCAAAATCTGGCACAGAGATACCTCGAGTCCCGGGAAATGATAGAATAATTTAAATTATTTGTTACGCGCAGGTCCGCTAGTATCTTAATATTAGATAAATGTCTATTCTTTACGTTGGTGGTTTAAAGTCATTGATTACATGCGAGTAAGATAATTTTAATTTTACTTAAAAAACTCGTCATAGAGTCTTGCACATCTAGATTCTAGATCTAAAAGGAGTCAACGCAAAAAAGCACTTTTTTCTGAAAAGGCGATAATCTGATTACTATTTACTATATTATGTTTGCTAAAACATATTTTTAAATTTGTTTTATTGGTCGATAGGCTTCGGTTCGAGAATTCGATGGTGTACATAAACTCCAATTAGTCGATTTTTCAGTTGACTCCCTTTGGATCTGGATGTGCGTTTCGTCGTCTAGTCTTGCGCATCTTAACCCTACTGAACTTGCTAAAAATAATGAGTACCTACTTATATGTATCAACCCCTTTCGCTTTAGTACTATAAATAGTGGGCATACCTACTATTATAGGTACCTACCCCATTTTTGTTTAAATTATATTAGCTAGGGGCTATACTCCTTGTATATTTGTAACATTTGCGTGTAGACTTTAGACTAATATAGGCACCTACATCAACCTTGAGAAAATCATTAAGACAAGTAGGGAGTCTGTTTAATCTGAACTTAAATAGTATAAATTCGGCTTACATGTAATTAAAATTATAAACAACACAATAATATAATCAAATGCAAATAATGATTATAATATAATATATTTGCATAGAACATACCAGAAATTGTAATACTTATAACATAAATATGTGATTAATCTTTATTTAAAATTAAACAACTTACTTTTTGTGATTAAACGAGAAGTTTGCCGCATAAAAAGTAGATTTAAATTTTCTAATGCATAATATTATTATCATAGAAAATTATTATACAACAAAGGAGATAATGATAAAATAAAGTTTATTACAAAGATCATAATATTGTTTTGCTTTTATGAAGCTTTATATAATATAGTTGGACGCTCTCTTGCTCGCACTATTTCATACATTTTGTAATATAATTTCTTAGAATTATCTTTTTGAAAATTCCTCAAGAGAAGCCCTGCACAATATTAATTGCACACATTTTAGAAGTGATTTCAGTATTGATATATTTTCTTGAGAAATTTTCAAATAGTTTATTCTAAGGATTTTTATATTGCAATATAAAAATTATAGTGCGAGCGAGACAGCGTCCAGCTGTATAAGACCTCTTAATATTTTTATTGGAAAGTTATTATTCACTTTCAGTTCTGTTTTATACCTAAAATTACACACATCACTCCTTTTTGAAGAAAAGTTTTCCATTGGGAACTAATCTATAGAGAGACGTAGCGTAGGTCCGCCGTATACTAACTGTTGACTTTTTTGAGGTTGACTATAAGCTAAGTGACCCAACTTATTACTTATGGGGCAATTGACGGTTGAATACTGCACTGGCAAAGTGGAGGGGAAGCGGCCTAGAGGGCGTAGCCCTAAGCGATGGTCTGACCAGGTTGCACAGCAATTGGAGATAACGGTCAGCGAGGCACTCCACCAAGCCGAAGATAGGAGCCAGTGGAAGAAGACAGTCTCGGGCAAGCAGCAAGGAAGGAGTCACGATCCTCAACATTGAGGGAACGAGTGAAGAGAGAGACTGCACAGCCGATCGGTTAATTTCAGCTGGGATATTCACTTATCCGTCAGGGAACCGAACCGATGACCGTCATTTCATTATACGTCATTATACGTCATTTCATACATTTTTGACAATTCGGTCTTCGATTCGGTTCCCTGACGGATAAGTGAATATCCCTGCAGCAGATAAGAAAGATTTGCGCCATTTTCAACGGACGGAACAAAACGGAGGTTAAAAATATATATACGCGTTGACTTGTAACGCATATATATTTTTTTATGTACCACGCATAACTTTTTACATAGTCAGATTTTTAATCCTAGAATAGAACTATAGTCGGGCCGGCCTAAAAGGCCACATTTGACAGATGTCAGTCATAGCAAACAAGTGTTGGGACATTGTTTGTTTATTTCGATTACAGGATATGAATCGATACGATCTTCAAACACGTTGGAATCGAATACAGTTTTATGAAAACATTCATAAAGTCTAATTAATTTTAATTCTAATAGGTTTTTTTTTTGTAAACATGTAATGGCGTCTTGGGGTAGTTTTGCCAGAAACATCTCACGAGTTATAAAAAAACCTGTAATAAAAAATATGTTTATTCTCTATACATTCCACAATTTTATTTTAATTACATTATATTTTACTATAATATAATCACAATATTAACAACATATTCGACCGAGCGAAGCGAGGTCTTAGAGTCGAAAGCCGCGAAAAGCCTGCGTTTCGACCAGTTTAACGCTTGACCTCTGGTGCTTAAGTTTGATCGACTTTTACTCGAAAACGGTTAATCCAAATAAAACGAAACTTTGCACACCAGTTAAGTAGGTTAATAGAATAATTATAGTGAAAAAAATAGCCAAATAGGCTTCAGGGTTGCAGAGATATAAGTGACTTAAAGTCTTTACGATAGGTCTGGCGATAATTTCAAAACTGGTGCGCTGATAATTTTTTTTCTAAGCTATAAACATTTTTTATAACCTACATAAATATATTATCAAAAGTGTATGTTTGTATGTATGTTTGTAACGCGATTACTTGAAAACCGATGGTCCAATCTTGATGAAAATTTGCAAACGCGTAGTATATATCCATAGAATTTTTAAGTTCGAACATGAGCCAAATCGGTCGAAGGGTTCTAGAGTTATAGAGATTCCTTGATTACCACGTTACCGAAGTTCCAATCTTGACGAAACTTTGCGAACGGGTAGTACAAACTAAAATAATTCTCATGTTCAAAAATGAGCCAAATCGGCTCAAGGGTTGTAGAGTTTCAGAGATTACTAATATACTTTTTTTTTTGCAACTACATAAAAACTGTCTTACTCAAAATATGAATGGTACTCGTATTAAATAAGTAAGTAAATAGTCGTAAAGTCACGGTATTGGTTTTTCGGGTGAAGATGTTAGTTATGATGAGTGATCTTATGGTTGTAGTCTTCTCATTTAGAAAAAATACTATAACCCATTCGATTTTTTTTAAAACAAGGATTTTGGTGCGAGCCGCAGCCACATAATTTCATCTTGGGCATATTTGCTTATTTGCTGGCAGTAAGGTATATTATTATTTGTGTAGCCTGTCTGCAAAATTTTTTAAAAGTTTGTGCGGCACATTCAACAATATAGGTGCACGAGCACACCGTAGTTCATCGCGGGCCGCTGGTGGCTCTCTCCAAAAAAGTCAGAAAAAAGTTGAGATCACAACGTACGCGCCCATTCAAATACGTACCTACGCGCATAACATTGCTTAACTTCGATGATTACGTACTAGAAATAGATCCATTATTATTAAACGGTTTAATTTAGCTTACTCCGCTTGTTTTATTCATTTTTCTTGGGTCAAATTTGGTAATTGAAATTTCACCGTCTTCCTGTCAACCGATTGATCTGAAATTTGGTATGCGCCTTTGGTTCTGGTGACAATACAATTATGTATATTTAATATTATTGTAAATCCAAGATGGCGGCCGCTACAAAATGGCGGATAACGTATTTTTTTTTAATCCCATCAATATGGGTATCAAATGAAAGGACTTGACAAGTAGAATACAGTGCACTATACAAAATCAAAATCCAAGATGGCCGCCGCTACAAAATGGCGGATAACCTATTTTTTTTTTTTTCAATCCCATCAATATGGGTATCAAATGAAAGGGCTTGACAAATAGAATACATTGTACTAAAAAGCCTAAAAATAAAAAAGGTAAAAAAAGTTTTTAAATTAAACGGTTTTATTGTAAATATGTACTAAAAGCTAAAAAAATAAAATCGTGAGGCACGTCAAATATCTAAATCTCTAATGAACATTTTCACTGAAAGTTGTAGATATTTGACGTGCCTCACGATTTTATTATTTTAGCTTTTAGTACATATTTACAATAAAACCGTTTAACTTAAAAACTTTTTTTACCTTTTTTATTAATTGAATTAATTACAAATGTATATTTTTCAGATTTTTTTCTGAATTTAAAATATATATGTACTTAAAACCTGCCACATTTCACGTAGGGTAACGGCAAGTTCTCTATGAATATTGATTTATTCAGAGGGTCAAAAAATTTACGTTTTTGAAGTTAAGCTTAGAAGTTCAATTTCATGGGCATCAAGCGGCCATCTGCGTATATGGTAAAAATATACAATTCTACGGGATCTAGAGTAAATGGGTCTTGACAGACAGATGGACGACCAAGTAATCCTATTAGGGTTTCGTTTTTTCCTTCAGAAGTACGAAACTCTAAATAAGATTATATTCTAAAAAATCTCAGTACGTAGGTATTTTAAGTTTTAATTTCTCTGAATTTTGGTATTTTGAATTTTAATATTAATGTTAAAGTTCTTGTATTAGGATATTTAGTCGAAGCCTAAAGTTTAAGGTTTACACGGAAATTGGGCTGCGAGGTCCCAGTTCGAGGCGAACTACTAGTTTATTTTAATCGCAATATAGTTATTTATTTATGATCAAATATTCAATCCAAGTTATAATTGCATTCGATTCTACATTTCAAATTTCGATTTCGCGATTTTATTGGGTAGCATCCTTATTGTTTTAAAAACAAAAACTGATTGACGTGACCTTGTATAGGGTGTCCTATTTATTCATCTAATGTTTTTAACCCCCAACGCAAGAAAGGTGGGGTGTTATAAGTTTGACGTGTTTGTTTGTCTGTCTGTCAGATACACAATCTGTCTGTGCCATCGTAGCCGAACGGATTAATGAAGTTTGTTTATTTTTCGTTTATAAGATTAATAATATTACTCGGCAATGTTCTTAGCTATGTGTATAACATATTCTTTATAGTTTAAAAATAAACACAACAATGACATGAAACAAAAATTGAGTATTTTTTATTTTTAGTTTTTTTTGGTTAAACATAATGCCACAAAAACCGTTGTTATATATTAGAAATAAAATCTATACCATCGGCTTATCCGAAATTGACACCGACATTTTCCTCGTGGCTCTACATGGTCTCCCAGAGTTGATTAAGTGAAGCAGGGTGGAGCGGCCCCTTTTACTCCCCTTCCTTACTGCCAGAAGGGGTACAAGGGGGGTTTTCCGATCTTAATCAGCTTATTTTGAGCAAATACACATTTGGTGGAAATCCGTCCAAGACGGCTACGGCCGCTACAAAATGGCCGATTACTTTTTTAATTACACATTTTGACACCGTTGATGACTTTCAATTTTTTTAATAATGTGTGCGCGTGTGTGTGTTTGTGTGTGTGTGCGTGCGTGCGTGCGTGCGTGTGTGTGTGTGTGTGAGTATGTTTGTTCTTTCTTTACGTTTCTTCTGGTAGAAATTTCAATTGTAGTTTTAGGTAGACTTTTTTATGGTAGAAAAATGCGTGAGCTCCTGATGAAGGACATCGTAATTGTCCGAAACTCAGGATCGAGCCTAGCTCCGACCATTATTTCCGTGAGTTTTTAGTCGTTTTGTTTACATAGTAATATGGATAACTCTCACGTTAGTTTTCAAAAATGCACAGTAGAAAAATCTACTTAGTAGTTTTTAGTAGAATTTTTAATGATAGAAAAATCTACCAAATGGTAGAAAATTAATAGTAGTTTTTGATAGATTTTTTATGGTAAAAAATCAACTAAATGATAAAAAAAAGAATGGTAGATTTTGCTAGAAATTTGAATGGTAGTTTTTGGTAGAAAAATTTAATGGTAGTTTTGGCAGAAATTATGATATAAGAATTTGGTAATAAGTTAAATGGTAGGCAAAAAATCTACCAAATGGTAGAAATTTTAATGGTAATGCGTAAATTGTTAATTGTAAATTCGAGTATAGTGTTCAGTGTTCAGCTAAGTGTTGTCATATTATTTATTGTTCAGCTAAGTGTTGACATATATTATTTACAGAAAAAATAAGGAAAATTTTTAGATCACCCTGTAAGGGAATTTTGATGATGTGTCAAATGTGGCCTTTTAGGCCGGCCCGACTATAGAACATGTTTTTTATTGGCAAGGGTATACTCCAAAAGAGGTCCCATATATAAATTTGGAAGAAAAAATCTAGCCATAAGGGTAGGAAAACAGAGATGGATTGACTGTATTTTCGCTGATTGCAAAAATATAGCCACATACAATTATATAAAAAAAAATTAAGCAAGAAATTAAACCGCCGAAACTATGAAAAGCAAAAAATTATAAAATGACTCAAAATCACTTAGTATACTATACTAACATTATTTTATTATTTTTGCTTTTCAGTGTTTCGGTGGTTTAATTTTTTGCTAAAAAGTTTTATACATAAGAATATTTATAGCTAATTGGTATAATCATGCGTGATAAAAGGATAGGTATGCACATATATTAATTAGATATTATACACTTTTTATTTTAATATTGAAACAAAAAGCTCACTTAAGTACTTATATCAACGCGTTATTTTGTAAAAACAGGTATTTTACCTTTTGTCTGCGAGAAAACACCTATTTTAATAGCTAGGTTCTATTTAAAACCTACAGTGTTTTTCTTATAATTTAAGTTAATAATGATACCTACATTTTGTGAACTACGTGAAGCTGCGCAAGCGGACCGTAAACTATAGGATTAAGTTAATCTCAAGAAAAAAAAAACTTTTGCCTAGACATATACCTAGTAATAAATAAATGAAAATACTTAGCTTTTGCTCAAGTATTGGAAACTTTATAAAAATAATCCCATCAAAAACATAAATGTGAAAAGAGAGCCAAGTTCAATATTACGATGTATGTACTCATAGTTACCTATGATTTGGTAGTTGACTTCAACGACAAAAGAAGTGAGATCTAAATGGGTGCCAAGTTCAATGGTCAGTCTTGAAAAATATTTACAACAACATAAAATATTTTATTCCAACTTAAAAGATTATTTCTTCTTATCACTTAGAATTAATATTATTTTGAAGCCTAAAGACTGACTTGGCCAGTTCTCATAATATACTAGGTAGGTACTCTCTTAACTTTAGCTTGATCACTATTAAACGCACTTAATGGAAGAAATCGCTCTTTAACGATAAGACCGCCACTTGTACATTGTAATTTTTAATTTTAATTATGTGCTTATGTATTTTCTGTAACATTATGTGGTGTACAATAAAGTATCTATTGTCTTATCTTAATGATACTTCGTCGTATGGTACCCATGAGAACTAGCCAAGTCAAACTATGGGCTTCAAAATAATATTAATTCTAAGTGATAAGAAGAAATAATCTTTTAAGTTGGAATAAAATATTTTATGTTGTTGTAAATATTTTTCAAGACTGACCATTGAACTTGGCACCCATTTAGATCTCACTTCTTTTGTCGTTGAAGTCAACTACCAAATCATAGGTAACTATGAGTACATACATCGTAATATTGAACTTGGCTCTCTTTTCACATTTATGTTTTTGATGGGATATCATTGCTTTTTGTACAGTACTTTTTAGTATGTAATACGTTTAAGACAGTCATAATAAGATTAATACCAAATGATTACACTGGTCAACAAAATCATACTTTTTTTTTGTTTTATGAAGTTTCTTAACTGTTTCTTACTAATTTGACGTCGCTGATTTCAAATCTACCCTTAGTTTCTTTCTAGCAGCTCTAGTTTTAGTGATACAGCTACTTCTTAAAATATTGTTACTCTGCTTACTTGAATTAATTTATAGTGCAAAAAATTACAAAAATTCTTAGATAAACCGCTATGTCTACGTAAAGAAGAACTTGTTTAAATGATCTGGATAGTTTTTGTGCTGTTTGGTGTGCTTATACATATGTTAAGGAAATGCGTTTCATTCTGTGAAAAAGACCTATTTTGACAACTTTGGGAAGCCATTACAAGAGTTTAGTAAGCCTTGGATGCCGAATTTTGTATGTAGTAGTTACGTAACATCATTACGTTTATGGCCCAATAAAAAAATATTCACCTTAAAGTTCAAAAGTCCTGGGATCTGGCAAAAACCCTCGATGATCGTAATTTTTGTTGTTGTGATTATTACCGGAATATGCCGCAAAAATCGTTCCAAATGGACTTACCCTAATTTAAAATCGGTTATTAGGCCAATCCTAAATATCATTACCCCCTCTTCATATACTCGTAAATTTAGGCCTGATAAAATAGTTTGTAAAAGTTCTATACTAAGCTTTCCCCAGTTTTCGAAATGTTTCCGAAATTGAAAGCACAGAAAAAATTAAAGCTGGTCTTTTTGATGGTTTACAAATCAGTAAACTAATAAAGGACCATTTTTTTACAGACTTTATGACAGATGAGGAGAAATTTGCATGGATTTAATTTATTTGGGTTGTACAAAATTATTTATGAAATATAGTCTCCAGACTACATTCAACACATTGAGCAGCTCATGTTGCAATTCCAGATGCTAGAATGTAACATGAGCATCTAGATACACTTCTTCTTTAGCCATTTAGACCGCTTCCCAGAAAAATTTGGCGATTTAAGCGAAGAACAAGGACAATCCGTTCATCAGGATATTCGCACTATGGAAGAGCGGTACCAGGGTCGTTGGAATGCAAATATGATGACAGATTACTGCTGGAGCATTCTTAATAAGACTGATGTTTCTACTTATGCAAGAAAAGCTCATAAAATAAAGTTTTTTTCATGTTAAGTAAAAGCAATATATACTTTAATTCTAAAATTGTGGTATTTTTGGCTAAAAATTAAATATGATCATATTTCAAAAACTAGAGCAGCTAGACAAAAACTGACTACAGATTTGGAATCAGCAAGGCAAAATCATACAAAATCCGTTAAAAAATTTCATAAAACAAAACCACTGTTTACCAGTGTTATTTTATTGCACCTCCCCCCACCCCCGGCACGGCCGTCGCACCGCGGCCCGTGAGCCTCGCCGTGCTTCGATATACCTATACCTATAATTAATTTAGTACTTATTTATATATAGCATTCATGTGCACTATTGATTTGAATATTGTACCTAATCAATTGATTTTTAAACAAAACTAGTTACTGATAAATTTATCTATATTCACCCAACTATCTTATACCTACCGCCTACCTGGATGGAAATTTGACTTTTTAGATCATCTGGAACTGGATTAGAATTTCGATCAAAAGAAACCTAAGCCGACAAGACTTGTAATGACGACGACTTGGTGGGGGCACTGCTGTGCCCCCAGATACCGCCACATACCTATAATATTATGACTATACGTTACAGGTACGTAGGTATCTAAAATGTTTACACCAACTAGCACCTAAGGCGATATACATACCTACATAATTTTTATTGTAAACAATGTTAATATTATTACCTCTATGTTACTGAGCCGCCTTGTGCTGGTGAGTCGATATATTGATAGGTATTTACATAGGATATAGGTACAATTGTTACGTAGGTACCAGGAACCTATTTTTATTAGTGACTAGCTGTGCCTAGCTGTTTTACCCGCTATACAGTTTGGTACAGTATTGTATTTTATGTTATTCCAGGGGTCTAAGCTATATTTATTATACCAAATTTAAAGTCAATCGGCCCACCCGTTTAGGCGTGAAAAAGTAAAAATCATATATCCATACGTACAGTAGGTACAAAGTTTGTATTTATATTTATATTAGTAGGAATAGTGGACTCGCGCGCACCTCGTAGTATCTAACAGAAAATAACCGCCTACACAAAAATTATAGCAACATGCAACTTGTATTGCTTTATGCGTACCTAGGCGTCTCAAACTTTAATATCATACATTTTTTAAAAATTAATAATAATTTATAATGATAAAAAAATACTAGTTTCTGATTTTTCCCTTTGTTACTACGACATTACCTATCGGGATGCCAAATTTCAGCTTTCTAGGTCATCTGGAACTGGGATATTACTTTTGATCTATCCCTCAGTATGTATTAACTTCACCGATTACTGGATGTTTATATCTAAATATCCGTTTGAGCTGTGTTATTGGAATTTGGAACACAGATGTAGTTCGTATATAAGAGTATATGTGCCAAATTTGACTTGTCTATGTGTAATAGTTTTTGTATAACGAGGGTGTAAAAAGTCGTCAAAACGCGCTTTGGACGGTTCGTGTAATATAACACACGGCGCGGTCGCCAGTTCCTTTGCTTGAACTTGGCTTGACTCGCTGCCGCGTGTCTAGATGTTACATCGTTACCATAAAAGCAGCTCGTTTACAAAATTTCTCTAATATATTTTTTAATAAACATAGTAGAATCTAGGTGACACGTAGCGCTGGCGCGGCGACGTGTAGGTAGATATAGCGGCTATCTATTATTATTTCCATGTTTTTTGTTACAGGAGACCCGTCGCCATGGGCACGTTAATAGGGAATATCACGAATTACTACCACTTCATTAATGATGACTTAGCAGGTAAATACTTTTTGAAATCGCTAATTAATTGAAGCCATGACAGCTATACGGTTTCGTCGTATAGCTGTCATGGCTATATCCTGAAATGCGGCTACACCTGCTTTATAGCCGGCTAATCTTAGGTGTAGTGGCACTAAAGGGGCATAACCTCAGAATGGCCTTATTAAATACTAGGTTATGCCTCGCGTGGAAAAATCCTTTCTTAGCGTAGGTCTACGTCATAAGACCTGTGTTCCAAATTTCAAACAAATCCGTTAAGTGGTTTGTGCATTGATATATCAGTCAATCAGTCACTGTTTCCTTTTATCTATTTAGAATATATGAAACAACGTTTTCAATGTGGTTGATCTCATTAAATAAATCCCTTTATACCTCAGTTCGCACCTGGTAGACAGTTTGATAGGTAATGCAATGCTTAATCAACGCTGGGCACAGGTCAAATGTCAGCAAGGGCAACGTACATACATACGTCTGTGCCTAGTTGTATATATCTATTTGGTATTGTAATGAGGAATGGTATTTTTTATCATTTTAATCGAGTAACGGCAGTACCGTTACAATATACACTAGCATTTGAATGTACGTAGAAATTTATTTTCAAACTAAAATAGATTCGGACTTTTAAATAAGAAAATAATAATATTATGGTAGGTCATTAAAACAACAGAAACGGCACAACTTGCGTAATTTTGTCGAGAATATCTCGACCGCGGTCTCGGACAATTACAATTTGTATTAGCCGTGAGTTGTGCAGTTTGTGTTGTTTTAGTTATGGAGAACACTCGCGATAGATTTAAAAATAGTATTATGGTAGGTCATTGTCTTCGAGTCAATCGAGTCGATCGGGTCCGGTCGTCGCGTCTGGTCTTCTAGTCGGATCGTAACTCGTAACATGGCCCAATGCAAAAATTGTGTCTATCTATATAAAGTAGTAAGATTTTTTAATGCAAATAGATGAATGAGACGAGAGACTCGCGCTCAATGTTAAGCAATGACGCCTGCCCATTAGTATTAGTGTTACCTAGGTATTCAAAGGTGTGAAATCCTACGCAACATTGCGATACCTACTCTCGGCCTCTCGTCATTCCGAGACGTAAGTTAAAATGTCTCCAAGGCCACAGTAATTATCCTAGCCAACATACCCTTCCAGCCAGAGAAAATCATGGTAGAATCTTAGTTACGGTCGTGGTAACTAAGCCAGGCGGGATTTCACATTGAGAAAGCTTTCTACCGTTCAAATGTAAGGCATGTCATACCTACTTTGGCCAATTATCCCCTTTAAAATATCATGCAGGTGGCAGGCACCGAGGTTATGTTGAATCTCTTACTAAGGTTCATCTTCATACATTCATGTTGTGGCCTGCAACATATAGGTTGGCTACACAACCTATAAATTGTCCTTTGACTCAAACAGTCTAAGTAGGGTAACCTATTCTGTTAGAGTATAAAACCCAATTTTTATTATTTATTTATTAAAAAATTTAAAGAAGATTGTTATTTATAAAGAATTAAAAGAAGATTGACTGATCTATCAACGCACAGCCTAAACCCCTGAACAGATGAGGGTGTAACTTTGAACACAGTCGCAGAATAAGGCTCATTAAGCAGAGGTCTAAGTCATAAAGACTTAGACATCCGCAAAATGTGTGTTAAATTAGGAATTCAACACAGGACACAGGGACAGAGCATAAGTCAGAATATAAAACAGCATCATTGTTCCAGATCCCAGAACAAAACACTTCCCCCTAGTGAGCAGTCCAGTGCCAATATTCGCCATAATGTACGTGTACCATCGGTTCGTGAAGTCGTGGGGTCCCGCCATCATGGAGAATAGGAAACCGTACCAGCTGAAGAACACTATCATACTTTACAACGTCATACAGATCGCACTGTCGGTGTTCTTGGCTTCTCAGGTAAATCTAAGAACCTCTACCATATGGTGGAAGAACATTAATTGAAGTATTTAACGGAATGTAATGAAAAACAATAATAAAGTATTGTTTTTTACCGGGGGTAGGTCGTCTAGGTGGGTACTCGGTATTAGGTACCCCAACAGTGCTAGTTATTCTACCCCCTGAACAGCGATGTGCAAACATTACTGTGCTTTGGCAGGGCATCTCTAGTGAAATTACTTGGTTGAAGAGTCTTAACATCTTACGACTCATGAGTAAGAAGCGTTGGTGCAGTGTGTACCTACCTTAAATTTTACGTCGTTGTGAAATCCTAGGTGGCATTGTATACCTACTGATTATGGGCAGAGTTGTCTTACACCATCAGTAGAGTCATCTTACTCGTCTTCTTAGTTCTTGGTATAAAAAACCTTACCTAATAACTTTTTATTTAACCTTAACCCGTAAGTCCCCAAGCGTCTCGATCGGACCGCACCCGCGCATGCGAATTTGAACCTTATTTTAAAGACGCTAGAAATAATTATACATGTCAATTTTGATTTGAACCTGAAGTGTTTCCTGGATATTAATAACTTAGTTCTTAAACAAGTTATTTACCTTGTTTTCGTACAGAATCCACATGTAGGTGTTAGGAAGAAACACACACAACATAGTTTTTGAAAATGGTGTTTACACGTAAGACGCAATCTATAGAAATTTTGCATACAAAAGACATCAACGTGTGCCTTTTAACTTCCGCTAGTGACATGACGTTGCATACATGTTTCTATACTACAGCTAATTATGCATTTAACACATAGGAAAATAACTCACATTTTAATCCTGTTGATAGTATATTATAATGAAGTTGCACAAAGCATAAAATTTATAAGTATCTTTGCACTTTGTATGTGAAATAATGAATGTATTTGATAAGAAAAATTGTTGTCATATTAGGTACGTGTTATGACGCGATGCACACAGTAATGCTAGAGATTAGTTTGTAATATAAATAAAAGTTCTAGCTGATAAAAGCAATTTCATCTGCGTCTGTCTAAAAATACCTATCGACCTGTTCTCAGACCTACCAAGTATACATAAAAAAACATAAATACGTATATATGTAGGTCAAACTGTTTCGGAGGAGACCAATAACAAACACTGTAAGACGATTTTTTTTATGAATTAGACAAAGAAAGAAGGCATGAAAGTTTAAACAAATTAAAAAATATTCGAAAAAATAGGAAAATAGGAATAGGATAGGATAGGAATTCGAAAAAAAATATACACACATTTATTTTTAACTAGCTGCGACCCGCGGTGTTACCCGCGGCACAGTTATTACCGATAAAACTTGTTTATATAATAATTGCCCTAATTTTAACTAACTTTTAAAAACTAAATTCATTTATATATTTAAGCTGACTGTATTAGGTACCCTAACACCAGAAACATGTAGGAGATGTTCGGCTCATTTTGTGAAACGGTTTCTTATTCGGTTCGGTTTTCGGTGAAGTCAGTATTTGACAAATTTATTTCGATTTAAACATTTTTTTCGTAGTTAATTTGGTTGATATTTTTTAATTTGAATGCGGATTCGTTTCGGCTCGGTTTTCGGTAAAGTAAGGATTTGACAAATTTATTTTGATAAAAAAAAATTGTAAATAATTTGGTTGATATTTTTAACATGCATATATAGTAGAGAAGGGCGACCAATCGAAGAAATCATTTCAAATCATAGATTATCAAAATCAGTACAGCAGTTCTTGAGTTATGAGTATTGAAACTTTTACGAAGTACCAGGAGACCAGAAACATGTAGGAGATGTTCGGCTCATTTCGTGAGATTCCAGTTAAGTTCGGATTTGACAATTGCGTCATTAAACGAAATCGAATTTAAAAAAAATGTAAATTGAACACGTCAAATTTATCATTTGTCAAATCCGAACTTCACCGGAATTTCACGAAATGAGCCGAACATCTTCTACATGTTTCTGGTCGAATAAGTAATAAGTAAGTCTAATTTCTACCCATAATAAGCCCATTTGATAAAACACAAACGAAGCACTCATACTCATAGTAATCCCATTTAGTTTTCAAATGAAGCACCCATTGTAAGCCCATTTGATAAACCACAAATGAAGCACTCATAGTAAGCCCATTTGATAAACCACAAATGAAGCACTCATAGTAAGCCCATTTGATAAACCACAAATGAAGTACTCATAGTAAGCCCATTTAGTTTTCAAATGAAGCACCCATAGTAAGCCCATTTGATAAACCACATATGAAGCACTCATAGTAAGCCCATTTAGTTTTCAGATAAAGCACCCATATTAAGCCCATTTGATTAACCACAATTAAAGCACTCATAGTAAGCCCATTTGATAAACCACAAATGAAGTACTCATAGTAAGCCCATTTAGTTTTCAAATGAAGCACCCATAGTAAGCCCATTTGATAAACCACATATGAAGCACTCATAGTAAGCCCATTTAGTTTTCAGATAAAGCACCCATATTAAGCCCATTTGATGAACCACAATTGAAGCACTCATAGTAAGCCAATTTAGTTTTCAAATGAAGCACTCATAGTAAGCCCATTTGATAAACCCCAAATGAAGCACTCATAGTAAGCCCATTAAGTTTTTAAATGAAGCACCCTTATTAAGCCCATTTGATTAACCACAAATGAAGCACTCATAGTAAGCCCATTTGATAAACCACAAATGAAGCACTCATAGTAAGCCCATTTAGTTTTCAAATAAAGCACACAGAGTAAGCCCATTTGATAAACCACAAATGAAGCACTCATAGTAAGCCCATTTAGTTTTCAAATGAAGCACCCATAGCAAGCCCATTTGATAAACTACAAATGAAGCACCCATAGTAAGCCCATTTGATAAACCATTAATCAAGCACTCATAGTAAGCCCATTAAGTTTTTAAATGAAGCACCCATAGTAAGCCCATTTAGTTTTCAAATGAAGCACCCACAGTAAGCCCATTTGATGAACTACAAATGAAGCACTCATAGTAAGCCCATTTAGTTTTGAAATGAAGCACCCATAGTAAGCCCATTCGATAAATCACAAATGAAGCACTCATAGTAAGCCCATTTGATAAACCACAAATGAAGCACCCATAGCAAGCCCATTTGATAAACTACAAATGAAGCACCCATAGTAAGCCCATTTGATAAACCACAAATGAAGCACCCATAGTAAGCCCATTTGATAAACCACAAATGAAGCACCAATACTAAGCCCATTTGATAAACCACAAATGAAGCACCCATAGTAAGCCCATTTGATAAACCACAAATGAAGCACTCATAGTAAGCCCATTTAGTTTTCAAATGAAGCACCCATAGTAAGCCCATTCGATAAATCACAAATGAAGCACTCATAGTAAGCCCATTTGATAAACCACAAATGAAGCACTCATAGTAAGCCCATTTAGTTTTCAAATGAAGCACCCATAGTAAGCCCATTCAATAAATCACAAATTAAGCACTCATAGTTAGTCCATTTAGTTTTCAAATGAAGCACCCATAGTAAGCCCATTCGATAAATCACAAATGAAGCACTCATAGTTAGTCCATTAAGTTTTCAAATGAAGCTCCCATAGTAAGCCCATTTGATAAACCACAAATTAAGCACTCATAGTAAGCCCATTTAATTTTCAAATGAACCACCCACAGTAAGCCCATTTGATAAACCCCAAATGAAGCTCCCATAGTAAGCCCATTTGATAAAACAAAAATGAAGCACTCATAAAAAAAATTGTACTAAAAACTATCATTAAAATATCTAGCATTTTTCTAAAATTAAAAATCGAATATGTCAAATTTCTCGAAAAAACTTTAAAATATCATGTCGAATTTGTCAAAAAAATTGAAAATCGAATTTGTCAAATTTCTCAAAAAAAAAATTGAAAATTCTATGTCAAATTTCTCGAAAAAAAATTAAAAATCTCATGTCAAATATGTCAAAAAAATTGAAAATAGAATATGTCAAATTTCTCAAAAAAAATGACAATCGAATACGTCAAAATGACAATTAATTGTCAAATTTTTCAAAAACAATTGAAAATCGAAAATGTCAAAATGACAATTTATTGTCAAATTTCAGTGTCATTTTTTTTAATATATTAGATTTTTTACAGAAACTGTTTCATTTATCAGGATAAAAAGTAGCCTATGTGTTATTCCAGAGTCTCAGCTATCTTCATACCAAATTTTAAGTCAATCGGTTCATCCGTTTAAGCGTGAAGAAGTAACAAACATACACACACACACACTCACACACTCACACACTCACACACTCACGCACTCACACACTCACACACATACACACAAACTTTCACATTTATAATATTTATAATATTAATACCATTTAGTTTTGAAATGAAGCACCCATAGTAAGCCCATTCGATAAATCACAAATGAAGCACTCATAGTAAGCCCATTTGATAAACCACAAATGAAGCACCCATAGCAAGCCCATTTGATAAACTACAAATGAAGCACCCATAGTAAGCCCATTTGATAAACCACAAATGAAGCACCCATAGTAAGCCCATTTGATAAACCACAAATGAAGCACCAATACTAAGCCCATTTGATAAACCACAAATGAAGCGCTCATAGTAAGCCCATTTGATAAACCACAAATGAAGCACTCATAGTAAGCCCATTTAGTTTTCAAATGAAGCACCCATAGTAAGCCCATTCGATAAATCACAAATGAAGCACTCATAGTAAGCCCATTTAGTTTTCAAATGAAGCACCCATAGTAAGCCCATTCAATAAATCACAAATTAAGCACTCATAGTTAGTCCATTTAGTTTTCAAATGAAGCACCCATAGTAAGCCCATTCGATAAATCACAAATGAAGCACTCATAGTTAGTCCATTAAGTTTTCAAATGAAGCTCCCATAGTAAGCCCATTTGATAAACCACAAATTAAGCACTCATAGTAAGCCCATTTAATTTTCAAATGAACCACCCACAGTAAGCCCATTTGATAAACCCCAAATGAAGCTCCCATAGTAAGCCCATTTGATAAAACAAAAATGAAGCACTCATAAAAAAAATTGTACTAAAAACTATCATTAAAATATCTAGCATTTTTCTAAAATTAAAAATCGAATATGTCAAATTTCTCGAAAAAACTTTAAAATATCATGTCGAATTTGTCAAAAAAATTGAAAATCGAATTTGTCAAATTTCTCAAAAAAAAAATTGAAAATTCTATGTCAAATTTCTCGAAAAAAAATTAAAAATCTCATGTCAAATATGTCAAAAAAATTGAAAATAGAATATGTCAAATTTCTCAAAAAAAATGACAATCGAATACGTCAAAATGACAATTAATTGTCAAATTTTTCAAAAACAATTGAAAATCGAAAATGTCAAAATGACAATTTATTGTCAAATTTCAGTGTCATTTTTTTTAATATATTAGATTTTTTACAGAAACTGTTTCATTTATCAGGATAAAAAGTAGCCTATGTGTTATTCCAGAGTCTCAGCTATCTTCATACCAAATTTTAAGTCAATCGGTTCATCCGTTTAAGCGTGAAGAAGTAACAAACATACACACACACACACTCACACACTCACACACTCACACACTCACACACTCACGCACTCACACACTCACACACATACACACAAACTTTCACATTTATAATATTAATAAGATTAATAAGATAGGTAGGATCATAGGCGGATTTAGGGGGGCATTGTAAAGATACGAATTTTGCACATATTTCATGGTCAAGATTATAAATTTATTCTCGGCGCTCGCAGCAAGCTGCTCGCGCACTTATTATTAAGGATAATTGAACTTTCTAACTGTTCAGAGCGAGCTAAACACACACTTTTCGTAGTAAAAATTATAATATTTTTGCCCGTCTGCGCCTTGCCCCACCCCAGAACCAAATCCTGGATCCGCCAGTGGGTAGGATAGTAGTTACAGGGTAATAGGTTAGCCTTTAACTACTATCTCGCTTGATCTTAAGCGATGATGCGGCCGAATTGGTAGCAAACAAAACCTAGAAGACGAGAAACCTACCTGAAACCTGAACCCCCCCCCCCCCCCTGCCCCCCCTGCCTGAACCCTACCTGCCTGGCTTCACTGAACATCGTAATTTAACTTTTGTTGTTGTTCCCCAGTGTGTTACCAGGCTATACCTGCCCGGGAACTACAGCATATGGTGTCAGAAGATAGTATATGAGGACACGCCGCTGGAGCGGGTGGTGGTCAGCCGCGTGTGGCTCTACTACATGATCAAGGTCATCGACCTCTTCGACACGGTAATACATCACTATATCTTACTATTTAGCTTATGGTATCTATCTGCTGGCATCATTGCCCGTGTGGTCCTTTCTTAGCAGAGGTCTACAAATTTTAATCCAATCTGTTCAGCGCGAGCGGTTAGATTAGGTCAGCTCACCATCAGCGATGCGTCTCATGTTCTGGCGCATCGCAGTGAGGTAGAATCAGGGGGAGGGAGCTCTACGCCCTCCCTCCGAGGTGTTTTCGCATAAGGCGAAACTCAGCGTCGGCAGGGTCGCGTGAGAGTGCAAAAGCGGACCCGTGACCCTGCCACTTGCTGTTGATGAAGGAACATAATGGTAGGTTTAGTCGGTATGGGTGCTGTTCTTCATTAGTTCATCTTTACAGCACCGAGCCCGACATAACCCGCCTTAACCCCAGGGCGGGTATGCGTAAAAGCATTCCCCCACGTAAAAAAAAAAAAAAAAAAAAAGTTCAGCTCACCATCAGATTGGTTTGAAATTTGGAACACAGAAATTAATAAATCTATATTTTTCATAGAGATTTTCTATTTGTATTAATTTGCAGGTGTTCTTCGTGCTTCGTAAGAAGTTCAACCAGGTCTCATTCCTGCACGTGTATCATCACTTGGGCATGTGTTTGCTCGGCTTCATCGGCACTAAATATGTACCAGGTAGATATAATATATATTATATCAAGTTTATATTTACACCAGCACAAAATCAACAAAGTTGACGTTTTATTTGCACTAGGTGCGCCCAGCGGTTTTTCTCGCTGTGCTATAGCCTATGTGTTATTCCAATTCCAGGGTCTAAGCTATCTCTATACCAAATTTCTTGAATGCACCCATCTTCATCAGTAAACATACGTATAGATCTTCAGATAGTCATTAATCATTAATGGTCTTATATGACTCTCTGTTTTCATCATCAGCAGACCTAAGCGACGTTGGCCATAGTCCACCCATCTTGCTGGACGACCGACATTTCTTTTGCCTATTCTTAGTAATAAGCCACCACTCAGTCAATATCTTGCATCATCTAGGAATAATAGATATGTATTAATATCCTGCCTAACTCTATTTGAGTCCCATAACTCTCGACTCTGTGTGTTGACCTTTAGTTTTTACAGCTTGCAAATTCTGTCCTAAAAGTCCTGATGCCGTTTTGGCCTCTAGACTACGAAAATCCGACCTCTGATTTATTCCATGACAAACATCTTTTTGAAATTATTCCCATTCCCGTGGGAATTTTACAAAATGTCTTCTTATTACTTGTCTAGTTAGTAAAAGGAACCAATATCCCAAATTTCAACATTTTGTGGTTCAGTGATTTCGTCTCGATGATGTTTACCTCTATATATATAATAGTATAGAGTATACATGTACAATGTACATACATAGATCATAGATCTTAGTTCAATTAAGCTAACTAAGATTAATTTTTAGACACCTATCTTAAGATTTTGTATTGCAGTATTTTAATGAAGAGTTATCTTTTATCAAGAGGAGGTATTTGATGAATCCATAGGTCGATTAACGTCAAAGGTTTTTGTACAATAGGTAAAATAAGTAACTAGTTAGTATATTATTAAACAAATACATGGAGCGTTATAGCCTAATAACCCACAATTAATAACACTTTATTTCAAAGATAATTGACGCCGTTGTTTGCCAATTATATTTTGAATCATAAATTCAGTTGATTGTCTTGTAGAGACTGTGCAAATAAAGAAGAATCGTAGCGTTACAATAATTTTTAATATTATAATTAAAATTAATACCCTAATCAGGCAATAAAGAGTCAAGTTTTGTTTTTTTATTAATCTGTCTTTATCCTGGTCTTGTTATATTATTAACTCCTCGAAAAAGGGTAAAATATTAAATATTTTAATTGTTCACATCAAGTTGGGTATCTTCAAGGCACGAGTGAATAGGTACCTTTCTAGGCATCTTACGTGATCCATCGTCGACCGCATTTTCACTTTCCATCAGGTGGGATGTGGTCAAACGTAGGCCTATCTCGTATAAAAAAAATAAAATAAAAAAAAGTTTAAATATGTAATTGTTTACGTAAATACCTACGCAGTATACTCGTTGGAGCCTATCTAAGTACTAACATTAACATAAAGGTACTTGGCGCAAATATTAGTGCAAAGTAAAATTGTCAAACAAAAAAAAAAGACACTGCACGAACATTGGTGCCAAGTGCATCGCTGGTTTTATGTTTTATTTTTACAACGAAGTAAGAAGACGACCAAGACGCTCTCCTGATGGTAAGAGATAACGCTGTCCATAATTAATAATTATCAATGTTATGATTTGGATGAACTGTGTGAAAGAGGATATGCTTGCTAGGGGAGTGGATGAAGATATGACGAATGATAGAGTAGAATGGAGGAGAAAAACGTGTTGAGCCGACGCGACCCTACCTAGAGTGGGATAAGAGCAGGCAGATGATGATGTGTAAATGTTAGTAGACAAGTACCAAGGGCCAAGGAGTACTGCGTGCCAGCTTATGTTAATAATTACTTAAACTTTATGTACGTAAGCCAGTATTTCGCAGGGCTCATCTCTTTGCGTACAGTCTGTAAACAAATAGAGTAGGCACCTCAGCGTTGTTGAGCAATGGCATCCATTTCATCAGTTCGCGTGATGCGCCTATTGTCGAATGCGGTCGGAGGAAACGACGTTTTCACGAATTTTGTTGTAACATCCTTCCAGATCATTAATTAATTCAGCCGGTGCTAAATAACATCGCAACATGCGAAAACACAAGGTATAAGTACCTATTATTCAAGGAAAATTGTAACTTGGAAATGTAGCTTCATTCTTCTTACGTTAGCGTTATTAAATTGCTGAATATAATTTTAATCCCGATGCTCCCAAGGATCGGGATTTACGCGGATGAAACCACTAGTAAATTACGTTTAAGACTCAATCTTTTCCTTTTTGTGACACGTGTATGATTTATTTGAACTGAAACTGACCTGAAACTGCAACATAAAATAGGTTAGCCACACAACACACACACTACACTTGTGATTGTGATTTTACTCTGACAGTCTAAGTAGGGTAACACATGAGCGTAGCCAGCCATGGGCTCAGGGATAGGCAACAGTCTAAAATAATAATATGTAACTAGCATACTACCCCGGTTTTTTTCATACAGAAAGGTTGCTATGACATAGACAAACGGACGGATGGACAGTGGAGTAGAGTCTATTAAATAAGTAGGTATGTGCGATCCAGGTCAGAGCCAGGATAGAGCAAGCGCCCCACTCTGCCCCACCGTGGCTACGTCCATGGGGTAACATGTTCTGTTGGAGATAAACTATATTAAATTGATTTGTTCTATTGACAGGTGGTCACGGAATAATGCTCGGGTTCATCAACTCGATGGTGCACGCGGTGATGTACTCCTACTACCTCATCTCCATCGTGCGTCCGCACTGGGTGCGCCAGTGGTGGAAGAAATACATTACGCAACTGCAAATTGTAAGGATTGTATGCCTCTACGTTTGAACTTAGAAAGAATTGTATGTCTCTATATGCGTAGGTACTTAGAAAGAATTGCATGCATCTGCGTTTCTACTTATAAAAAATGATCGCCACCCAAAGTGCGGCTACACTTAGGTTAAACCGGCTAAACCTAGATATACCTAGGTGTGTGGCCGCACTACAACTACACACATTGACATAATATATACTTAGAAGAAATAGCATGCATTGCATCTACGTAGTTACTTAGAAAGAATTGCACGCCTCTGCGTACTTAGAAATAATTGCATTCCACGAGATTTGAATACCAGTCTGTCGCTCCGAGATTTTGAAGGACACAAGGAGTTCCTCTTTAGTATTTGCTTAATTGCACTTTACGATTAAATAGGTACTTAATTATTTGTTTGCTTTTTCCAGCTGCAGTTCCTGCTGCTGATCCTACACTTCGGTCACGTGTTGTTCGAGCCTTCCTGCGAGTATCCCAAATGGGTCTCCTTCATGTTTTTACCGCACAACATATTCATACTGTTCTTGTTCTCAGACTTTTATATCAAAGAATATATTCTGAAGAAGAAGAGAGACAACAAAATCAAAGCTAATTAGATTGCCAAATGTTAGATGTTATTTAGATTTTAGATATACCTACCTACTTAATAGTAAGTGTTAGTTATGTTAAAGTTTACATAGATTTATTATTAAATAAGTTTTATATTATATCGTGTTTTATTTCTGTCATTGGTAAAGTACTGTTTAGTTATAGATAGAGTGCGAATCTGGCTCGAAGGACCAGAATTGGATAGGTTAAATTATTATGTGTCCATAAAGTTTCATGGATGATTCCTCGCTGATAATTTAATATAGTATGTTTATTTAATTTAATGTATTTTTATGTGCACAATACACACAGATTTTTATGACTCAAACAGTCCTTTAATGGAGACAAAAAAGGTTTTTTTTTAATTTTGTCTTTTGTTCTACATACAACACGTACATAAATGCGCATCATAAAATAATGACCTCCTTTTTTGAAGTCGGTTAAAAGTTTTTGAGTATTGGCTTATGTGTATAATTTGCAGCATCTATTAGAAAAAAACTGTCAATCATTTTTTTATTTCATAATTTTTACAACGTACGGTTTGTATATTTTGCCAGTGTCACGTTATATTATTTTATAATTATCAGTCGGGGTCACACTAATAATAAAGACCATGAAAATTCTTCACTGAAAGTGTTCTGTGATTCCTGCTAAAATCTTCCATCATTATCACGATTTAAACACCTTTTTAACAAGTTTAAAATTAATAAGAAATAAAGAGCGAAGCCATCTTTTTCAGAAGTTTGCGCGGGAAGGTGTCAATATTAAAAATTGACGTATGTGACATTGACATTTCCAAATAAATGACGTAAGAATTGTGTCTTATCTATGGTCAGTTTTGCGTTTTTGGAGCAATTTGTTGATGTGAAAATATTTTGCATTTAAATTAATTTTAAGCTACATGGCTTGCTAAATCGTGTTAATTTCATTGTTATTAACTACCTTAGATATGGGTGATAACAAAAAAAGGCAAAGACCAGGCGAGGCTGCCCTAGAAAACATGAAATTGTTAAAGTGCGAGAGCTCAATTTTTAAGATCCCAAAAGTTCCAAAAAAGAAGAATACAAAGAAAACCCAGGTTCTGGACGAGGAATTATACGTAGAGGTAAGGATTTGGATGTTAACAGTCACCAGAATACTATACTACCAGTACCAGTGTAAATTAAAATTGAGCCTATTAAAATCCTACCATAATATTATTATTATGACATATTGTTTACTATTTTAGGGTATTGCGAAAATCATTCAAAGAGACTTCTTCCCTGACTTGGAGAAACTGAATGCACAGAATGAATTTTTGGAAGCCACTGAGAACAAGGATTTTGATAGATTAAGAGAAATTACCAGGAAATACAGTGGCCATAGACCACCAACAGAACCTTGTAAGTAAAGAAAATAGGTTATTTTATATACCTTAAAGGATCCCTTAAATATCTACGAACATAGTAAAACTAATTCATACAGGCATAATTATTGGCTTTTGAAAGTTAGTGACATAATATTCATATTGAGGAAATTATTAACATGTTCTAAAACATTATCTTGGCCACTGCCTTTGTTTGCAAATGCATTGTGTTGTACATGTATCTAATAATTTATGAATCTTATAGAATTTTCAATAAGGATCTGTAAAAAATTTAAGTAGTTGTTAATGTTACAATATTGTTAATTTTTTACACATTTTTACACCAAATGCATTTAATGTTAAATATTTTGTTTGTTATATTGGTGTGTAATAAAGCACTATCTAATCTAATATATTGTTGAATATGCCTATCCAGTCATAGCAGTTGCCGAGGCCAAAATCGGCCAGGATATCATCATCATCATATTGTTGAATTTTCCAGACAACTCGCCAGCAACATTTGACACCCCAGACATAGACCGTCCCATGTCTCCAATACAAGCCACCATCAGAGGACAGAGGCCAGACAAGGACAGTGGTTCCACTAGCACCGACAAACCCAAAGACTTTACTGATAATCACACTTTAGGTAAGTTTGTGAACAAGTTTTAGTAGCCAACTGGCTATGAAGAAAGACCTCAGATGTATGAGAATCAAACTGTGAAGCTAATAGAAACGAATGTACGAATGTAGTGCAGAGTGCAGATGTGATTCTAATTTTTGAATCCCAACCCTGCACCAAAGACTATAATTAGTTATGTGTGGTTTTTACATTCTCTACAGTGTATGAAGTTTAAAAATCACACTGGAGGGCCTTCACTGATGGTTAGTTACCAGTTTCCACCTACAAAAAAAACTGAAATACTGTCACCAAGTAGTCATTATGGCTGTGTTCCGTCACTATGTTTAGTGAAGCCAAGTAGCGAAGGATTTACTCGGCTAAGACTCACAACAAGACACTGAATGACCCCCAAACAAATATAAATATGACACCAAATCCAGATGAAGAACTTGCATTATAAAACCAATTTATAAAGAATGTCATATTTTTCCTCAGATTCATTCCTAGCCAGTCACACAAGTGAAGACAACTCAAGTTACGACCGTGTAATAGCGTTAGAACAGAAGAAACTGGCCAAGAAGCTGGCTTCACAGTTTGAAGCTGAAGTGAAGTCTATAGAACTGGCTGATAAGGCACTTGCGCTACCTTCCATTGAGGAGCAGGCTGATCAGACTGAGAGACCACACAATGTAAGTAATAAATACATATATTATAATATCATTGTTTTGCAGAGGTTATTTGTAATGTAGCAGTAGCAGGCTTGTGAAATAATGACCATAGAATGTGTTCTGTAGATAAAATCATTGATGATTCTTATTCTAATTGATGGTCTTAGAAATACCAGAGTAGACTTCCTTTGCTAGCAGGTCGACTAGGTGGGTACCCAAACAATGCCAGTATATCTACTGCCTGAGCAGTGATGTGCAAACATTATTGTATTGTGCTGTGGTAGGAGGGTACTGTAGCTAATGAAATTACTGGGCTATAGATCTTGACATCTTTGTCTCTTGATTAAGATGCGTTTAGTGCAGTGCACCTAGCATTTTACATCATTGTAAAATCCCTGGTAGCACTGTACTAAATATGGGCAGCATTTTCCCTGATGGTAAGCATCAGGACTTTTTCTTCGTATAGAAAAAAAATACACTTCCATTTTATTATATTGTTTGCTGCAAGAACATGATCGAGACATCTTAGATGCTCACCTGATGTTAACATCAGGTGAGCTATGTTAATGTTTTAGTAGGTATTGTCATTTCTTTAAAGAAATGACAATACTTACTAAAACGAAACGACTATTTTAATTCATTAGTTTAATATCTTGATTTTTCAAATACGACCTGTAAACAACATTATCAATGAAGTTATGTCTATAAATTCACAGCAAAATGTTATATTACAGGTAGGCACATGGAGGTACAAAGCCCGTAACCACATAATGTACGTGCCGGACCGCGCCGCGTCCCAGCTGCCGCCGCCCAAGCCGGAGCTGGTGCATGTGAACACGAGGCTTAAGGCAGAGCCCTTCGACCACGTCAAGAGCAAGGAGGCTATATCCGCTATTGCTAAGAGTCAGGTACGTGGCTATTTAACAACCGCCGATAATAATCCATTTTACCAGGGGTAGACTTCCTTTGCAGGTGGTCCCCAAAAGTCCTAGTTATCCTGCCGCCTGAGCAGTGATGTGCGAACATTACTGTTCTTCGGTAGGAGGGCACTGTAGCTAGTGAAATTAGTAAAAGACAGCAGTGTGATAAACCTAGACAAGTATCACACCTTTGCGAGTTATATAAATCGCCGGATGGGATGAGCGCCAAGCAGTCATGTGCAGGCATTGGCAATGACCGGCCTAAGAAAAGAATTGACGGGCAAATTTTACCAAATGACATCTCTATATAAACTAATTTCTCCAGGACGCAAGTTCAAGCGGTCGCATCGGCGTGGACGGCACAAGTGCAACTACAGACAAGAACAAAGAGTACCCCCTCGTGGCCACTCCATCCCCGCGGCCCGGCGCAGGCCCCGACGCCTCGCCACTCATGACCTGGGGCGAGATTGAAGGCACGCCTTTCAGACTGGACGGAGGAGATACCCCGCTACCTGCGTGAGTATTATAACTGACATTACCTATAGATATAGAGCAGAGTGTACCCACTCATGACGTGGGGCGAGATTGAAGGCACGCCCTTCAGACTGGACGGAGGAGATACCCCGCTACCCGCATGAGTATTAATACTAATAGTACATATACATATAGAGCAGAGAGTACCCGCTCATGACGTGGGGCGAGATTGAAGGCACGCCCTTCAGGCTTGATGGCCAAAGATTTTACCTTGAGCCAATCAAAACTCAATCGCCCCCCGCACCCCGCCATGTTTTGGCGATTTTGTTTTCATACAGAAAATCACGAAAGCTATTCTGTTTTGCTATTCTAGTTTAGCTCTTTAGCTTTTCTTTTATTTTTTCTATTTTGGTTTTCTGGGGCCCTAGACAAGCTCAAATCGTCAGTCGCTATATCTATAAAAAATGTACTGAGATGACAGTCGTTTTCGTTTGCTTTTCTATAGCGACTGTCATGTCAGTACATTTTTTTATTGATAGCGACAGACGATTTGCGCTTGTCTAGGGCCCCATGTCTATGTTAGTGACGTCACAATACATGTAATTGTTGCAGTGTGGGTGCAGGCGCAGCGTACCGCATGCTGGAGGGCGGCGCGCGCGAGCGTATCGCGCTGCAGCTGGCCGAGAGCCTCGCGCGCCGCCGTCGCACGCCCACACCACAACACTCGCCACGGACGCCCAGGTATGTACCCTGCTTATTTATACTCGCCTCTAATGCACTATTCGAATGTCGCTTCTGATGTTACGTCTGAAATGAGTGGAGAAGTTACTACTACTGGACTACTACTTACTAGTGGAGTTAGTTTGAACCGAACAGTGATGTCATACTATCCTACCGATTGCGCCATGATACAATATTGGATATTGAGGTCGCTTCCTTTTGCGGACTTATGGGACGATGTGGTCGCTCAGTGACAAAGCAGGACTTTGTCACTGAGCGACCACATCAAAATAAATTTTTAAAAAAAGATCGCTTCCATTGTTCTACTATGTGGAGACGTCAGAGAGACGATCGAGCACATTTTATGTGAATGCGATGTCTTAGCAACGAAACGCATGAGCCTCCTTGGGATTGCATATCCCAAACTGGAGGAGTGTAGGTTTCTTCCTCCGAGTGGATCCACCGCCTTAATAACCCACTTCTTCCAAGAGTAAGAAACAGTTAGGTATGGGAAAACACAATAGATCCCAATGGGTCGACGTGTTGCTGGTTTATTTGCCAGCCCCCGTGAAAAGATAAAAGGTTACTTACTGTATCTATTACAAGAAAAGTAGATAAGTATCATGTCTTTTATTTACCCAGCATATCACAAACGTTGAGTGGCTACATTTCGGAATAGATGGCGCTGTGTGAAATGTTCAGCAGTGTATTTAAAAAAAACGTCATAATAAAAAAATTACAATAAGGCAATAAAAATTATTTATTTTATTATCCAGCACAACGCTAAGTAGGACTAACTTAATGCTAAAATAGCATTTCTTCCACCTGTAACTAGAGAGAAAAGAAAATGAGATGAGTGCAGACATTTTCGTGCACAACTATCAAAAACTAACCAATACTTCAAATTAACACTTACAAACAGCAGTTATAGGACAGAAGTTACTTGAATGAAACACTGAAGAGTCTAACCAATTATATTTTCAGTTTCAGAACGAACACCGAGCGTCTCGCAAGCATGTCACCGGCAGCGCGAATGTTAGCAGCAAAACATCTTTTACTATCACCCCGCCTAAAACTAACACCCAACGAACTGGGCATATCTCACAACACCCCTAAACCGTCGTCTAAGACACCAACACCTCGACCAAGCGTCTCAACACCTCTTGTATCAACACCTAAGAAGACAACAGCAACAGTTGCTAGTAGCAGTGAAAACAATTTAACAGACAACCTACTGCAGATCAATGTGGCCAAGAGGACGAGGTTACGAGCGCAGGATTTCTTCTTTAAGTGATGGTTAATATATTGTTAGACTGTATTTCTGTGTTTTATTTTATTTTTAAGCGTATAATCTAAACAGGGTTGTTCGTACCTAATCAATTAACTTTCTTAATTATTTATCCGCGAGAATTTTTATCTTTTCAACTCGTTTTGTCATTTTTTTAGTTGTTTCTTTTTATGCAATGAAGTAAGACGAGCTTCTGATGGCAAGCACTCTGGAGTCTGGCAGGGTCCACTTGGGCAACTGGGTCCACTCTGGCAACTTGGTCTACCTCGACAACTGGATCCTAGAGCAACTGTATCCACTTAGACAACTGAGACCATTTTGGTAACTGGGTCCCCTTGGGCAACTGGGTCCATTTGTAAAACCCCCATCCCCAATGGACCCATTGGGGAAACTGGGACCAACAGCAACTGAGACCACTTGGACATTTCGGACCATTTGGGAAACTGGGTCCACTTGGGCAACTGGGTCTATTTAGGCAACAAGATCCTCTTGTGCAAATGGGTCCACTTTGTCAAATAGGTCAATTTTGGCAACTGGGTCCACTTTGGAAACTGTATTCACTTGGTAAAAGTAAAGTTAGGCAAATTGTAACATAAGTGACATTTGAAAAATATTTGAACATAACCAGTAAAGTTGCTCAGCGAGCTATGGAGCGGGCTATGCTCGTTGTCTCTCTGAAGGATCGCATCAGAAATGAGGTCATCCGACAGAGAACCAGAGTTACCGACATAGCAGAAAGGATTAGCAAACTGAAGTGGCAATGGGCTGGTCACATTTGCCGTAGAACCGATTGTTGGACATCACTATTTGTAAGGCACATCACTATAATATTTACTCTGTGGTAAAGGTGTGGTTTTTCGCTCTCTTCAATAAAGTGCATTATGTAAAATGGCTGCGGCATTTATTATTTAATACGAATAACACCTTGTAAATGGCTCGTCCTTCGACAATGCAATCCCAATAGCACGCTTCCACTGCGATGGAGTTTATTATATACACTTTTTCTTTCGAATAATTTTTCCAGTGCTTTTATCATTTCGAGGGCTGTTTCGCATGATTTTACTATTTCCAGATATTTGTCACTTAGGCATTGCACAATCAGGCATTTAGCCTTATTGTCACATTTTACGAAGTCTTGATTGTCCTTTTTCTGTTCGGTTGTCACGTCGATTGTGTGGATTACCTCTTTTTTTTGTAGTAGCATCCGAAGTCTAAATTTCCAATTTGAAAATGAATCGCCCTCCCGCAGGATCGGCAACAAAACTTTTTCCATGATTATTCTTGTTTTATGTGACTATTATATTCTGGACTTACGTGGCGCAGTGGAAGCGAGCTATTGGGATTGCATTGTCGAAGGACGAGCACCAGTGGGTGCGCAGTATTTTACTGTGGGAAATTAATATCATGGTATTCCAAGAAACAAGCTTCTGTAGCATTGTCAACAGCAGAGTCAGAGTATTTAGCAGGAGCCCAAGCAGTCTGTGAACTTGTTAATTTAAAGGGAGTGTTGTCTGATCTTAGCTCAGAAGAAGTTTGTTGTAAACTATTGATAGATAATCAAAGTGCTATAAGGCTAATTGAAAGTTATGAAAACAGTAAGAGATCAAAACACATAGATATAAAAGCTCATTATGTAAAAGATATTTTATTTAAGAAAATTATATCCATATCTTATGTTCAAAGTAAGAATATCTCTGACATATTCACTAAAGCGTTATCAGGAAATCAGCATAATTATTTAACATGTAAAATGAATGTTTTGTAATAATTGATTTTTCAACTTTGTCATACTGTAAACACTTTTCATAACTTAGTTTAGTTTATATATATCAGAAATCTATAAGGAATTTTGTAACTAGATAAAAAATTAAAACAACACAAAATTTTGATACTTAATATATTTTTCTGTAATTCTGTATAAGTAGTTGAGAAGGAAGGATTATTTTGTAATGAAAGAATTTAAGTTGTAGTATAGTATACAAATAATAAGTTTTGTAGTTACCTACCAATTTCACATTAGTAATTTGATTTGTTATAATAGTATTTAAAGTAATGGTTGTGAAATTGAGAGGGAGTGTTGGACATCACTATTTGTAAGGCACATCACTATAATATTTACTCTGTGGTAAAGGTGTGGTTTTTCGCTCTCTTCAATAAAGTGCATTATGGAAAATGGCTGCGGCATTTATTATTTAATACGAATAACACCTTGTAAATGGCTCGTCCTTCGACAATGCAATCCCAATACCGATAACCGTTGGGGTAGACGAGTTCTCGAGTGGAGACCACGTCTCGGTAAGCGTAGTGTAGGGCGCCCATGGGCGAGATGGGGCGATGATATTCGGAGGGTCGCTGGGGGTGGGTGGAGAAGAAAAACGGAGGACCGAGTTGAGTGGCGTGCCATGGGGGAGGCCTATGTCCAGCAGTGGACGAACATAGGCTGATGATGATGATGATGATGATGATGATGAACCAGTAACACTGTTTCAGATTTTTAGAAGTACTTTTGCAATTATAATATTAGTAGCATATTAATAAATTCCTGGCGAATAAAATACATCAGTAATTAAAATATTTTATTAAGTTTGTTGTATCTACTTAATATCATACTAATTAATTATTCTTAAAATAAAGAGGTACCGTAAGACACAACCAAGATTTATTTCATAATAATATTAACATCATACATTGACTCACAAATAACTGCCAATACTTAGAAAAATATTATAAGTAATGCTAGCAGATCAAATACATACATATTTGGGATCTACACTTGATATATCTTTTAGCGCTATCTTTACTAGTAAAGGAGCGGGCCGCAACGTATATAAAAAAATGCCTGCATTAGGTACTTTGAACATTTTCAATAAAGCGGGTCACATCATGCTCTTGCAGTGTGTATTGGTTCATATAAAATTTACGTAAGAGGATTTTTGATGTCTTGCGGTGCGGACCGCTCTCGTTTGCGCTTGGCTTTAACTGTAGAGCTAAACTTGTCAGTTACACTAGCTTTAGATCTACTTAAAATCTAAACTAATCACCCTATTGTTACCAAAATATCGCGAACAACCACTCATACCACGCAAGTTCTTTCTTTACTTTGTAATCTGCATTCAATTTCACCTTAGTATCATCTTTAGGATCTTCTTCAAACATATTGACAAGAGACGCTTTAACTCCGAATCTGAAGAAGGCTAGATATGGGAAGTAACGCACGAGGTACAAACTGAATTTGAAATTAACGTTGAAATACCACCTCCCTAATAATGAACCGTAAAAAAAGAAGTATAAATTGTTGAGGTACAGTTTGTATTTGGACTTGGCAGTGAGATCTTTGTAGGTGGGAATGGTTTCTAGGCAGTTGTAGTCGTTGTAGTAGAGAAGTCGTGGAGGCAGGTCTGGTAGTCCCTCCACGGCTGGCTTCTCCATTAGTGTTGTTACGTCGATACCTGGACATGAAACATTTAAATTAATGGAAAATGGGCACAAGCGCGTTTGGGCTAAGGACACTTATTAGGTACTATAACATGTCACGTTCACGTCTCTGAATGACGAACGCATAAAAGTGTTCCATAAAACGGAGGACCGAGTTGAGTGGTGTGTCATGGGGGAGGCTTATGTTCAGCAGTGGACGAACGTGGGCTGATGATTATAATAGGACCTTTTAAATACCTAAGTAACACGTCAGTGTTATTTCAATTATGAAATGGGCAAGCGTTATCGCAGGCAGGCGAGCGTTACGCTCGTCTCCTTCATCTGCTAAAAAAATCTATAGAAGTATACCTATCTAACGTTCCTTTCTTCAACTACAAAATAAGTTTTCAAACGAACAAAGTTGTTCTTACCATTCGAAACATTCCCATCCATTTTCTCCCTCAACTGAGCTTGGAACTTCCTCCTATCGCTCTCACTGTACACGTAACCAGGGACGTCAGCTAAGTACTTGGCCTTCCAGATGGCCGCGTCCACGTCTATAGTGGGGTTGATGCACCAGAGACCGTCCAGCATGACGCGAGCGGTGTGCTCGAAGTGCTCTGGTGGGTTCTCCAGGCAAGGAGTGAACACTCGGGCCATTAGGAGCCGGCAGACTTCGAGTGTTTCTTCTACTGTGTCGCGGCATATGTTGTATCTGTATTAGGATATACATTAGCATGTTGTAATTGAATTTGTATATTTCGGTTTTGGGATGTGTAAGTATAGGTACTCTGTATAAGTATAATCATATTTACCCTGGTGTAAATCATATATAAATTAAAATATTGTTATAGACAGAGAACGGTTAAGATTTGAAGCATCACCCAAATCTAGTATTATTCGACAGAGTTAAGAAATGCCTTCGACTTTACCATTCTAATATCTCTAAGAAAAAAATATTTTGTCGACTCATAAAAATGATTACTACCAGTGCTGTGTAACAAGTAATAACCCTCAGATAATATTATAAATAATAGTTATGTTAAATTTATTATAAAAGAATATCGTTACACTACCTGTCTTCCAAGCCAATCATGTAACCGATGACCCTCCAGACGTGATTATAAGCGTCCCAATCACCCTCCTGCATTGGCCTCAGCGAGTATTCATCAGGCTTCAGCATCGCGAACCCGAAGAACCCGAACTGAGTGAGGGCTATGTCCCTCTGTGACACAACCCCCATGCCTTTGGCCTTGGCTGCCAAACTGGCCCGGAGGTGGCGGCTCCGCACCTCGAATAGAGATTTCCAAGCTCTGAAAACAAATAAACAATCTCAAGTGAGCCCCTAAATTGTAAAGGAGTGGTGGAGTGGAATTTTTGTAATGATGGGAAGGTCCTCATCGCTACTTAGTGCTATTTTAAGGGTTGTTGTACCTATACAGTGGTAAAAAATATAAACAATCCGATTTGATATATCATATTATTCCTTTTGCTTATATATGGATGTTTGTGAGTATACGGGGTGTTTCTGCGGATCCCATAATGCCGGGGCAGCGGGTACGCCGAAGCATTCAAATGAGTGCAAGCCTTTTTTTTTTTTAACCCAGGGAAAATGCGTTACGCAACATCACCCCACGCCGGGGGGCGCGGGGCAAATGAGTGCAAGCCTAACTTTACTTCGCGTCGAGACTCGTGACGTGTTTGTTTAGTATTCAATAACCATATTGTTGATCATTAACATTCCGGTTTATAGGTCCGGTTAGCTTAGATAAAATAGATTGGCCTAAAGAGTTAAGTGTTGAGTCATTTGATGATGCAGTCTCGTTTTTCTATAACACTCTAAATGACCTTCGGAATATTTATATATCGACTAAAATTGTTACACCCTGCGATAAATACCCACCCTGGTATAAGTCCCCTCTTATTAAAACACTTAAAGAAAAATCAAAATTTCATAAAAAGTTTAAAAAATATAACAATATCTCGGATCTAAATTCATTCACAATATTAAGAGAACGCGCTAAAGAAACTGAGAACACTATGTTCAACCATTACATTAAAAATATTGAGAATAACATATCTAAAAATCCTAAGGCGTTTTGGTCTTACGTAAAAAGTAAAAAGCAAAAACCGTAGCAGTAACTACCCGGCTGTTTTAAGACTTGGTCAACGTTCATCCGAATCCGGGGACGATATCTGCAATATGTTTAGTGATTTTTTTCAATCAACTTTCCTTAGCAACAGTAACTCCGCCCCTGTTCTAACAAATATTGACCCAGTTTTTGTACCAGATTGCTCTTCAGATATAGGTAATATTGAGGTGGAGGAATCTGACGTTCTTAGGTTGTTAAAATCCCTTGACTTGACAAAGTCAGCCGGGCCTGACAATATTCCAGCCATATTTATAGTCAGGTGTGCTAAAAGCATTTGCACCCCTCTTACTCTTCTATACCAGAGATCATTTAGGGAGGCAAAGGTTCCGGCAATTTGGAAGTCTGCATTCATTACTCCAATACATAAGAAAGGGCCTAAGGACCTCGTAGATAATTATCGGCCAATATCTAAATTATGTTTATTTGCTAAAATTTTAGAGAAAGTGGTTTATAAGCAATTATATGCAACCATTAAACATATGCTTAATCCAGTTCAGCACGGATTTTTGAAAGGCCGTTCTACGTGCTCTAATTTATTGTTATGTAGTGATTTTTTGTCGGAACATATGTCTCGGCCTTCTCAAGTCGATATTATATATACTGACTATTCCAAAGCTTTTGACAGGATAGATCACACGATCCTACTAAGAAAATTAGAATTTGTAGGAATACGGGGTAACCTGTATCGGTGGTTTTCATCCTATGTTAATAATAGATGTCAGACTGTAGTGCTCGGTGGGTACTCATCTAAGACCATGCAAGTCCCTTCAGGTATCCCTCAGGGGTCATTATTGGGCCCATTGCTATTTTCGATTTTTGTAAATGATATTTCGACATGCTTTCAAAATTCTAAAATACTGTTATATGCTGACGACATGAAAATCTTGGGTCCCGTTACGTCTGATGCGGATGGCATGATGATCCAAGATGATCTCGCTCGTTTCGAAATATATTGCTTAAAAAATAAATTAGATTTAAACGTTGGTAAGTGTTACGTCTGTTCTTTTACAAGAAAGCCTAATCCCATAATATTTAATTACCAAATAAAAAATATATTTTTGGAAAGAGTCAGCTCTATTAGAGATCTTGGAGTAACCTTCGATTCGAAATTAATCTTTGATAAACACATTGATAATATTGTAAAGAAAGCGTCGAAAGCACTCGGCTTTATTTTAAGAATATCGGCTGACTTTTGTAATATCAAAACAATAAAAATATTATATTGCTCCTTCGTCCGTAGTCATTTGGAGTACGCCTCACAGGTATGGAACCCTAACTATAACATATATATCACTCGTCTCGAACGTATACAAAAACGCTTCCTTAAATTTTTACAATTTAAATCTAAAACGTTTCTTGACAACTACGAAAAAAGATGTCAGAAATTTCATATTCTTCCTCTAGCTCATAGAAGGCGCATAGCAGACCTTGCATATCTTCTAGCGATCGCAAACGGTTCAGTAGACTGCTCTGAGCTTTTAGAACGCATATACTTACGTGCTCCGTCTGTGCCTGTAAGGAAACCGGCACTGCTGCGCATCCCGCCGGTAAATAGTACATATAGACAGAACACGTTTCTTATCAGAGCGAGTAGGTGTTTTAACGAATTGGCTCATGACTGTGATATCGATCTTTTTAATTCAACGATCACGCAACTAAAAAAAATACTTAGTAATAAGTTCTTTGATAATAAGTAGTAATAGTTTTTAGTTAGTACCTACCTAACATAAGCGCATAATATAATAATATCTATGTTATATAAAGTATAATTTGCTTAAATGTCTATTTTATATGGGTGATTCCTGAGAGTCAAAATTTTACGTGTCTGGAGGAATAAACTACCCGTAACATAAAAATTCTACCCAAAGGTATTTTTTTCCTGTTAGTCTAAGGTTCAATCTACTTAATGCATGATAGACATCAGGTTATATTTAGCTGCAAGTATCTAAAAAAAAATGTAAAAGCCCTGAAATTTGATTACCGTGGGCTGTCCCTTACACATTTTCGGAACTAAATATATTTTTTACACTAATTTATAAAAGGAATTTAATTAATTCCTGTGATCAAAGCTGTAAAGGGTGAACTGTTATATGATCAAAAAAATACGCGAAGGCTGTACTCAGCGTAGTTTTAGAAAAAATAACAAATTTAGGTTTGTCCCCGGACAAAAAGTGATTCCCATGGCGCGCGACATAACTACCCACATTTCACAAACCACAATACTTAGAAGCTTGTACGCACGCTATTGGCTAACTTCGATTGCGCTCTAAACATAGTGAAGAGAGGCTCCTCCTCTCGTTGTTATAAACTGGATTTACGAAGGTGAGAAATTGATTACCGTGGTTTTGGTTCACTAGATCATTGATTACCTTTTCCATGTTTAAAAATATTTTTTTATCCATTACGGTTTTTTGACTAGGGTGTGCAGTTAGTAAAAGGGTATTGTTTATCATATATTTTATTAATTTTGGTCTATAATTATGGTATTTAAAAATATTGACAAAAAACTATACAATTTTGATTTACATGGTATTGATTCTCATGGTATTTTACCACGGTGATCAATTTTCCTCTGAGTTTTCTTGCGCATTCTTTCACTTTTTACCCAACTACAGCGAAGCCGCAGGTATGGAAGTGATTTTGACAGTTTATATTTGTATATTTCAGATATTTTTTTATATTGTATACATCAGATTTTTTTATATTGTACTATAGTAGACAGACCACATTAAAAAGTCGCTCAGCGAGCTATGGAGAGGGCTATACTCGGGGTTTCTCTACGTGATCGAATCAGGAATGAGGAGATGAACCAAAGTCACTGACATATCTCCGCGGATCAGGAAGCTGAAGTGGTAATGGGCAGGCCACATAGCACGTAGAGCGAATGGCTGATGGGGTCGAAAAGTGTTCAAGTGGCTACTATAGGCAAGCAAATGCAGCGTAGAACGTCTACCGACAAGTGTGGCAGACGACCTTATTTAGGTCGCTGAAAGACGCTTGAAGCAGGTCGCTTTCAACACCAGTGTTATATATGGAGGTCTAAAGGGGAGGTTTATGTTCAGCAGTAGACGTCTTATGGCTGAGATGATGTATGATGAAAAAATAAAACGAAACTATGGGCTGACTGCAACTTTCAGTCCAGATTAACCTAACTAATGATAAATGTACAATCTGATGACAGCTTCTGGAGTGAATCCTATCAGTGACTGTGACTGTAATATTTTTACATTGTTTAAGACTGCAATACGTTGATTTTATTTAGTTTACATTTTTAATATATAGAGAGCCAATATAGACCTTTTTAATACTTTATGTTTGGTGTATATCTGTTTGGATCACCGTTTTTACTCATTTCTATTTTATATGATTAGTATGTAGAGGTCAATATTTAAATAATAACATAGAATTCAAACAAAATAGTTTTAATTTTGATTCCCATGCCACACTTTATTGATTCCCGTGGCACCAATAATTTAAATTTAAATATCTTCTGAACAAAACAAGTTATAATGATGCCTATTTGATTGATGTAATTATAATTATGGGAAATTTGATGTTTTACATGTAAAATGCAATAATACTTTGATTTAAAATCTGCCACGGAAATCACTTAAATACGCCCGATCTCAGGATTTACCCATATACGGAATCTTTTGTTATTTATCATTTCTATCACATAATATTTTTTATTGTATACTTATAAATATCTATTATTTTTGGTAATGTGCATTTGTTTGTCCGTCCTTTAAAGTCGTCTTTTTCTTTTCATATTATATATTAAGTTTCTATTTGTGAAAACTTGTAATTGGCCTTCAGTATCTATCCTTGTATGTATTATTTCGTTAGCCGTAAGTTTTCCTTAATTGTAAAATAAAAATAAATAAATAAATAATAGTATACACCTATACCAACGAGTAGGCAGACCACTCGTGCATGGAGTGCATGAAAATGATGGTTAAACCGAATTAATTTGGGTTAACCATTAATAAATCTTGGTTAAAAATAGACTGAGATATATACAAAATACTAACCAGTTATTTTCATACTTACCTACGTATATAAAATGTTAAATGGCGGTAGGCAACTAATTAATTTACATTATAATATGTCTGATTCTAAAAAAAGGTGGTAAAACTGTTTACCTCGTAATCATATTTTTTTTTAATTGAAAACACGAAAAAGAACCTTAATTTCAAGAAATTTCTTAGTTTTTAATAACTAGGTACCTATTATAAACAGCTATACAATCCGTAGAGCTTAGTCTAAGTAGAGAAGTTCGCACTATACAGAGTCCAGTCATGCGATTAAATTTAATTTCTTTACATATAATTTGTCAGATAATAAAGATCCATTTTACCATAATTACAAATTTTAATCATAAGCGATTGATTTTTCTTCAATTAAATCGTTCTAAGATGCGTCTAAGTTTAACCCACCTTCAAAATAAGTTACATAAGAACTTTGTAGCATCTGTTTTTGTTAATATACATAATATCTTTATACTTATAATTAGATTTACGGAAAATTGTAATGTAAATTTTTTTACAATGCATAATTTCCGTAATAAGCAAAAATTTAAATGCTGATTAAAGTGATTAGCCAAGGAATTTGATTTATAAGAACGTGTATTTCACTTCTAGAAGATTATAATAATCTGATTAGGGTCATATCAGTCAGGTAGGCCTAAGTACGAGTATATAGCGCAAATATTTTTGACTATTGTGATATTATGAATTACTAGCTGCGCCCAGCGGTATTACCCGCAGAACTGTATAGCCTATGTGTTATTCCAGGATCTTAGCTATCACTATACCAAATTTCAGCTCAATCGGTCCACCCGTTTAGTCGTGAAAGAGTAACAAACATACATCCAGACATCCCTACATTCTTACAAACTTTCACGTTTATAATATTAGTATGATTTCGATTCTTTCTTCGACGACTTCTAGTTCGATTATTTAATTACGAATCCGCGTCCGAGTTAAAATTAGATTGTAATAGATACTAGAATACCTACCTACACGTATTGCAAAATTATTGTACATACCTAACAATGTTGTAGAGATAGGTACGAGTTAATTAGTTATCTAATTAACTCGTACCTATCTCTTATCTTATCTGCAGTTATTTCTCAAGATTAATTTCATGAATATTATTTTACGACATATTATCACTACTTTTTGATGTTACATGAGACATATTGGCTTCAATCCACTATACCATATCTGATCAACCATAGCCATAGCACTCGGAGAAGAACGGAGTTGTAGTACCTGCATTGGTATCTACGGAAGACTAGCGTAGGTTTGCCCACCTACATACCTATATATTATGCTGAGTAGATACAATTTTACAATAGCATATAAGTACGAGCAAATTTTTGTTGTATGCAGTTTTTTTTCCCTTATGGTATTGTAAATAAACCTTTTTTCTTTCTCTTTTTCTTTCTTTCTATTTTTATGTATTATAATTATGATTATTTTAAGAATTAACATTATTGCTATAAATTTTGTATGTCAGTAGAGCTGACCAAGCATGCTGTTCTATGACCGTTGTTTCACAATGCTGTACCATGTTTGACAAATAAATGAATTATAATTCATTCATAAATGAGTTATGGAGGGAAATAAGGCCGACTACCCAACTGTGGAACAAACTAGGCTGATACCAAAATAATGCGATCTATAGCAAAGGCTCAAAGCCTATGAAACAATTGTTAGTAATTCTTGAATGCTTCCCAACTTGTCCTACAAGCCTACGGCCCAAATAGGACGAGTTGAAGAAAATCAAATCTTTATTATGATAAAAATAATCAAACAAAAAAAAACCAAATGAACAACAATCTTCAACAAATGAGAGTATATATAATTTCTTGTTACACTATAGGATCTTAGATCTCAGACCACTATAATATTATCTATCTAAATGGGTTACAGAAGCCTTGGGAGAATTAGGTCACCCTTGAGTTGAGGTCTGAGGTCAAACTTGTTGAATGGGGTGGTACGGCTTGTAGGAAAAGAAAAATGAAAACCTCGGTGATGTCTATGTCTCGGTGATAAGTACTATTGTGGAGAGTGGAGGTCGACCACTCTTAAATTGCAGCTCGCCCACATAATATATAACTATACTATAGAGCTACTACAGCGGTAGAGTACGTCAGAAACTCAGCTACGGCGAGACGCACATTTTAATTAAGTACTTGAAAAACCGCTCGACAACTTTTTTGTAAAATTTAAATAGGAAAAAAGTGTGCAAAACAGTTTTCCAAATCGGTGCCAGGCGTTTTCTTGCAGGGAAGATATATCTATTCCCTCGTCCGTTTCTTCGCGATTTTGATACATCAATATAATAATTGATTTCGATTTCCTTTTTTGGAGTTACAATGGTTTACCTAAAGGGCGGTACGAGGTAACTGTATTATATTTATAGAGTTACTAGCTGCGCTTTTACCCGCCGTACTGTAGGCCTGTGTTATTCCAGATTCCAGGGTCTAAGCTATCTCTACTTATACCAAATTTCAGCTCAATCGGTCACTCGTCACCCTAAACGCGTGAGAGAGTAACTAACATACATTCATATACATTAGTACCTACAAACTTTCAAGTTTATAATATTAGTAAGATTTTACCTCCCAAGTAGGTGTACTCGTATAAGATAACATCATTGCTCTGTGACAGTTAATGTCACAGAGCTATTGAGTAGCTCTATTGAATGTAGGAGCATGTAGGTACATATGTTTATAACTATTGAGTTTAATTTGAATAGGGGCCGGGAGCGCTATTCTCCTGACGTCCTGTCGACTTGCAGCTATATTATAAACACAACATTTATACGTACTTATACCAATCGGTAGACGTCTATATAAAATATCTAGCTCGCGGCTTTGCCCGCGTGGCGCAATCCGGAGGTCTACATCATAAAACCTATCTGTGTTCCAAATTTCAACTCGATCCGTTCAGCGGTATAGGCTGAGCGTTGATAGATCAGTCAATCAGTCACTCTTTCCTTTTATATATTTAGATATTATGTATACTTATAGTTAGTAGGTATGTATAAGTGAAGTTTAGGAGGAATTTGTCCTACTTCCATGAATGGCTCTGATATATTATATTAGTTGGTGTCAGTTCCATCCATCTCTTTAGAGTATCGATAACTATCATGTAAGATAAAGCGACACTTATTTGGACCGCTTGTTGAGATTTAATAATAAAGCGTAGTACTTAATCTAAAATATGTAAGTAAAATTCATACTCTTTTGAAATTGGTACAAATTCAAAGTGCATTTATTCAGCAAGGAGTAAATTGTAACAAATTTTATTACTCTACCAAAGATACTCCACCAAACACCTCTATGGGAGGAACGGGCAAGAAACTCACAGGTATTGTTCTTTTACTCTGCCTTTTACTACACCTTTTTTTATGAGTACACTTACTGCTCATTATGCACGCTCACGTCTTACAATAACAATGAGCCAGATATGAAGATGCGTCTTCAACGGTCATTTATCACAGAAAGAAACCGTCAATTGTTTCAAGTAAAAGTGTAAAATTTAAACAATAAGGTAAAGAAATATTCAGCTTTCTATTGATCCCTTTCTATTCTTTCTATTGACATCTTTTGTTACACTTTAGAGCTGTATAACGGTTCCCTTCACCCACGGATAACCGTGCCCTTTTTAATTTTTAACGGAGATGAAATACGCTGTCTCATAGGAGGACGTGAAAGCATAATATAATTAACTAATCTAAATGAATAATGTACACATATTTTATTCCTTTCCTTTATATTTAAATTTTCAGTTTTTGGGCTATAATGAATATTTGGAAGCGGTGTTGGCCAAGGGGTTATGTAGTGCAGATATAAGAGTTTGAATCCCGGCCCCGCACCTATTACTACAATTACTCATGTACCTACGGCTTTTCCAGTCGCTGTATTGGTGGTCATTATAATATGACCGTGTTCCGGCATGATCTTCAGTTAAGGAGGTCCAGGGAGGGATTTATCCCGCCTTCTAGGTTTAGTATGCTACCATATATACGACGCTAACATCACGCGAGATCGTGATCAAAGGCTAAACTATTGGGACTGGATGCTAAGGCTCTCCCTATTTCCAGTCCTTCGTCACAAAGACGTTGTGGGAGTTCCGCCGAGTTGTTTTAGTGGGATGACTGCACATAACCCTCCCATACCCTCTATTTTCATTTTTCTCGGCGTCAACCAAAAAAAAGGCTAAACTATAAATAATAAAATAGTGAAAAGATCACTTACAAAGTCCCAGGCTTCAGCTCATGGTCGAACCAGGCCAACGTGTGAAGGAAGGTGGACACGTATCTCTTGTAAGCAGTATAGATCGAGTTGGAGCGGCGCGTGTTCACCAGGATCCGCAGTATCGATGGCACGGCCAGCACCGACACCAGCCCCATCAGCATCGAGATTGAGAACGAGAAGCAGAACTCTTGGTAGAACTTGCGCCCTCTGGAATTGTAAAACTTGATTAGTTTGACTGTTCCACGATTAATTCTGATTTATCGTACTTACTTTTTATTTTTCAGTAACAACTTAATTTAAATTTATTGTGACTTTAAGATCTCTACAACACCCTAAACAACATTGTGGTATTCCATGAAGTTATAATCTGTATCTAACCTGCCGTGATCGGTATCTCCACCTCTAGAGTTCTTTTCACGAAAGAGGTCCCGCGGAATTTTGCGGAATTAAATTTATTTTTTTCGATAATTACTGGACTTCATATCCTAAAAAACTTTTATTTGTTAGATAAAATAAATACATCGCGCTCGACTTGGCGGGGGCACTACCATGCCCCCAGATTTAATTAAGAAATTAAATATGAGAAATTATGAGGCATTAAAAAGTTATAGACATGTTAACGCCCCGCAAAAAGGACTCCTTTCGTGAAAAGCACTCTAGTTAAATGTCAGAAATTATTCTCTCTGAGAGTGAAATTCTTTTCCTTATTCAAATATTTGCAGAAACAAAATAATATTAGGATTTAGTATTACTAGAGATATAATATACCAAACTTGAATTAGCGGCATAAGATGGAAGAAGAATACCAATAAAGGTCACAACTTCTCATAGCAATTATTTATTTAAAATGAATTCTCCCGCACCTATTGTATTTTTCCTCGTCGAACCATTTCGGTAACTCCATAACCAATTCATCAGGTTTCACATTATCTGAAGGAGCCTCCGTCGCTTCCGTAGAGAGCAGGTTGTCCACGAACTTCTCCGCTGGAAATAATAATAAAAACATACTTATATACTGCAATATTATTAAGGGATTTTCCCTATTTAAGGATTACGTTTTATAGGCGCAAGTTGTTTGTTGTACTTTACGCAGGTATTACTCATTTGGAGGTGATTTTTACTTATATTTTTTAAAGTAGCCTTTGTGTTATTCTAGGGTCTACGCTATCTGCATACCAAATTTCAACTTAATCAGTTTAGACGTGAAAAGAAAACAAAAAAACACACATCCATACGTTCGCATATTAAATTCGTAACAACAGTAGAGAAATAGTGACGAGTAGAAATACTCGTTAAATCAGTCAGACCATTATTGTCCTTGCGCTTTATATAGTTTTCCTGAAAATTGTCAAATTCTGTAAAATGGGATCATTTTCAAGGGAGAGAGGGATGAAGCCGATTTCGGTATGGAGAGAAGAGTTGTAAAAAGAAGAGAAATTATATTTGGATGGATTCAATCGATAAGATACAGAAGCAAAGGTTATCTAATGAACCTTTTAAGTTTTATAATTTCCAAAGCACCTGCATTTTTAACACCTGTTGCACATTACACACAAAAAGGACAAGTACTCAAACAATAGCTTGGTTGGGGAAAAGAGAATAGTTTACAAACAATTCTTGAAGCCACGAGGACTCTAAATCACACCGAATGCTAGCTCAGTCAGAAAAAGGTGCCAATGATGACTATTGTAAAATTGTTCATGTTTTTGTGTGTTCTTGGAATTAGTGCCTCTGATTGGGTAAGTCAAGTTTAAATATAATTACTTATATATACACACTCGGTATTGTCGTCAAAAAATACCGACATCCATAACCTACTAATACTAGGTAGGTATAGATTAATATTTCTTGTAGCACAACAAAACTGATATTACAATTGGTGGTCTTATCGTTAAAAGTGATCTCTTCCATACAAAAACATGCAGAGAAAGTTGTCTGCCTGTTATACCTTTTCATGTATAAATAGATTTTTTAAGGAGGTAATAAATCGTACTAGTGATATAACATGCGAAAGATTGTGTGGATGGATGTTTCTTACTTTTTACGCCTAAACAGCCGATTGGGCTGTAATTTGGTGAGCTTAGATGGCTGGGCGCAGCTGGTGTTTTTTAGAAACTACATATTTCTAGAAATACAATTAGAGTAAACAAGTTCTGTATTGAAAAGCCGAAAGTGTGTCTCTTTCTAATGTACTATTTTTAATTTGATTTATATTTTTAGGCTTCCGAATGGATGAGCCCAGTTCAAGATGAGTTGTAAGTTTTTAACCAAAATTATATAACGAATAACGTTACATTTTAAGTGTAGCATTGGGAGTGGATTGGGCTGGCTCTGCTGATTCTCAGTCTTCCATCTCTTAACTATAACGTATTTTTCCTCGAAAATGTACTTCTTAGCACAACATTGTCTTGGAATTCTTGATGTTACAGTGATATTTAAAATTGCGAGAAGTGAGAATTCGTTTGCATAAGAATTTTAAGGTGTACACACGAGCGACATAAGCATACATATACACGCTTCTTAATAATGGCTTGCAACATGTAACATGACCTAACGACTGCCTCCTACATATCTTATAGGAAACAGCAGGGACCCACAGTTTTATGTGCCTTCCGAAACACGTACGCAGATGGATTTTTGTTATGCAATGCGGTCGTATACCTACTGATTGTAACTAACTCGACACTGCCTCTGGACGACTTTTTTAAAATTGTGTACAATTAGCCTTTGACCAAGATCTCGCGTGATGTTGAGCGAAGGTGCGGTCGTAGCGTAGATGGTAAACAGGCTAAACCAAGAAGGATCCCTCCATTCCACTTTCTTTATAATAATTTTAGCAAAGAATATCCAGAGCAATATAGAAAGAGCATCAACCCAGAGTTCAAAGAGGAAGACCTGAAGCTGCCGTTTGTCATAGAGTCCACGCAGAACCCGTACTACTCGTATTTGCCGAGAACAAACGACGATCTATCCACGGCCCGGCTCAAGGCGAAGCTTCAAGCTACTCTGGACAATGCGAATAGACTGGCGCATACATTAAGCGCTCAGATAGCCGAGTTGTCTATTCAGGAACATGCGTTGAAAGATGCAATTGCTAATGGAAGGTGAGTTAACGAAATTAATAGCTTTTTCATCCCACTATCTCGGAAAGTGTAGTTTTACTCATCGATATCTGACTGGAAAAGTCTATATTTTCCTCTAGAGAAATTCAAACTTACTTTACCCTCTAGAGACAAAAACATAATTAAACCTATTTACTTCCACCTCTATGGTACCGAAATAAGCGTACAACTTTTTTAAATTTGTTAAAAACTCGGAGTAAGAACCTCTTTAGTAAACTTTTTTTTTTTTATTTGCTTTGGGCGTACCATCAGCCTTGCCAGTAAGTTACTTTTGTAACATATTACGTTTCTTTTGAACTATATTTACGTTAGTTGTTTAGATATAAGTTACATTTCGAGGCAATAATGTTTTTAATGAATTATATAGTACTGTAATAGTAAACAAGTGAATTAAATTAAAAATTTAAAAAACCCCCAACGCAATACGTATTTCACCATTTTTTGTATGGCGGCCATCTTGGATTTTAAATTTTATATAGTGGACTGTAATCTACTCGTTAAGCCCTTTCATTTGATACCCATATTGAGGGGGTCGTGGAAGAAAAAAGTAATCCGCCATTTTGTAGCGGCGGCCATCTTGGACCGATTTCCACCAAACATGGCTAAGAACACTCTCGACTAACTCTACTTTCAAACAAAAAAAACAAAATCAAAATCCGTTCATCCGTTTGGGAGCTACGATGCCACAGACAGACACATACACACACACACACACACACACACACACAGACAGACAGACAGACAGACAGACAGACAGACAGACACGTCAAACTTATAACATCCCGTCGTTTTTGCGTCGGGGGTTAATAATAGATGAGTTAATTTAGCAGAGTTAAGAATAAGCCAATTTTTTATAACTTTATCTAGTTAGTAGCAAGATTTTTTCTAAGTATTACTTTTTAGTAACTTTTTTATTAACGATTTCTCACTGTAATAAACTGAAAATAATCACTAAAACGAATAGGTAGAGTGCTTTTCACGAAAGGAAACCTTTTTGCGGGACGCCACTATTGCACATTTTAAAAGTTTAAATACCTTTACCTTTTTAACGCCTCATAATTTCTCATATTTAATTTCTTAATCAAAAAGGTATTTATTTTATGTAACAAATAAAAATGATTTAAAATATGAAGTCCAATAATAATAGAATAAAAAATTAGTTCCGCTAAATTCCGTGGGACCTATTTCGTGAAAAGGACTCTAAGTAAGCGTACCTACATAAATTAAAATTGAATACTGGTTATTTTTGAAGATAGTGCACTGGCAACACTGTGCGCATCCATGGTGAGAATAATTTAAAAAAAAACTTTTAGCATTGAGTTGTTTCCTCGCTGAGGGGGGATGAAAAATTATGTGTCACACTCGAGTGCAAAGATTTTTGACCTTGTGCTCTTTTGATTCCCTCGCTAACGCTCAGGATTCTAATTAATAAATCACTCGCTACGCTCGTGATTTAATTTTAGAATCCCTCGCTAGCTCGGTCATACAAACTGAGCACGCGGTAAAAAAGCAACTTTGCACTCTTGTATAACAAATAACTATTGTACCACTAACTTTTTGCCAGAATCGATGTAAAATTCATAGCATGTATGTGCTAATTTCCTAGTATTTATGAATTAATAGTTAAGTCGCCGTTAGTTTGTGTATGTATGTGAGTCTGATACAAAATTTTATTACCTAATTTAATTTTAACTTTGGTTTCTTAGTTTTTAATAATTTAAGCAAACACGTACACACTTAACTGCAGAGAAATAATAATATAAATGTTAAAACATGGTACTTTCCGGAAAAAAGACGGATGACATTACGAATTACGAGAGCGAAATATATCTTCCGGGATGCCTGACCTCAGCTCGCCTTCGTCAGTTCTTTCCTTAGAGTTTCATGTAAGACAAGTACGTAAAACATACCTACTACGTAACACCATAATAATATAAAGAAACATTAAAGTGTAGGAAGTGTCGGTAAAACACATGTTTTCTTTAAAATAAAATATTAATTAAAGTTATTGTTTAAAATAACGAAAAAGATATTACACAAAATAACGCAATTTATCTTGTTATTTAATTTTTTATGAGATCACAGAAAAGAGACAAGGTTTAGTATTTAGTAAAAGCACTTGCGCATTACATGCGATTCGAGTCCGGTCCGATTGCGAGCCGGTTCGGCGTAGCGGTGCGGTGAAGAGCTATAAAACATTATATTATATAGTAGTTTACGCACTATTACAATCCGATTTACCTATGGCCACCATCGGACTGTTTTTCAATATTATTCCAATATTATTATGACATCGAGCTGATCTGATGATGAAGCTGGAAGATGGCCTTAGAAACTCGGTAATTAAACGACGCAAACCCAACTCATTTGATTCGTATTGACAAGTACTTTGGTGCTAGATGGCAATAATAATAAAAGCTTGTTTTTAAAAAGGTTTTTTTTAATTTTACTCGCTTTTAACTACGTTACTAAGGCAAGTTTTTCATCAGGTTCGGTGTAACAACGGTGATGGTGTACACGATCGGCCAGCTGCCTCGAGCCTACATCATCAGGGAAGGGTTGTGGACCCTCTGTACCGGGGCCATACACCCGCCCATCGTTGAAGCTGCCGTTCTGAAGGGACTTTTCTCTATACCACGCTGTTTTGGACAAGAGGTACCTTTTTAGGCTTCCGTAGTTAACAAGAAAGCCTTATTAAACTAGTTTCGCTTTGTCCGTCTATCCGTCCGCGGCTTTGCGGAGAAACTTTAAGTCTAGAGAGCTGTAATTTTGCTACTACGGAAGCCTATATTGCGCGTAGCCCGAATAGCGCTTGGCCTATTTATTATGTCTAAGGGCACATTCGCACTGTGCTGGAATGCGGACTGCAAATTACTCAAAAATGTGCACGGAAAAGTTGAGCACGAAAAAAAAAACTACAATGCATTTTATTCGCACACTGATGTGGCTGCTGTTCAACAGCTCATATCCAACATGTTTGCCGACTTCCAGAAAGGAGATCAATGAAATCGATATGCGTATGTAGGTGTATTTATTACTTCTCTACTCTATTTATATTATCATTGCGAGAGATTTGCAAAGGACATTTTTTTTAAACACAAATGAAATGAAGTGAAATTTACAAATCACTTTTAAACAAAATCGAGTTATAGACATAACTCAAAAACATATCCAACGATATGTAAGTCTTTTTATGAGTGTTTGTGCGGAAATAGCAACGTTATTATAAGATGAAGTGAACTTTGTAACTTCTCAAAAAAGTTGCATCAGAAAAAAAGCTGTCTAGAATCTAGAAGCCTGATAGGTCATACATTATATGTATTTGCATTGTGTGTCTTGTAACTTAAACGAAAATAAAATGTTTATAAAAATTAATTTTAATAAAAGTGTTCTTTACTGCTGTAGTAGCTGTAGTATTGTTAGTTTGTTTTTCTCAATAAAGGCATTTGCCACGACAAAAAAAAAAAACAAAAAAATTATAAAATTTTAAATTAATATTACTTATTTTGCAGTTAATTCCCTGACTGCATGTCATCTGTGAAGATAATTTGTTTTTGCTTGCAGATGTCTTAGTTTTTGTGTCAATTTTGCTATTTTTAAAATCACACTTCACACTAAAATTTCATTATAAAGGTAAGACTACATAGTACAGCTAGTTGTTCATAAATATGTTTTATGAGCTGCGCTCAGCGGTTTTGCCCGCTGTACTAGTAGACTAGCCTATGTGTTATAGGGTCTAAGCTATCTCTATACCAAATTTTAGCTCAACGGTCCACCCGATTTGGGGTTAAAGAGTAACAAACATACATCCAGAGATCCATACTTACTAATTTTCACGTTTATAATATTAGTATGGATTATTTATACAAAAACTATGTACACTATGTACTGTGTAATACTACTCCCCTGTACTGTCTGTACAGCGGACTACCCCAAGGGCAACTAAGTGACAAGAGTCGGCGTCTAATTTTAAATACTTAATTAAATAAAAAATAATTTTATAAAAAATAATCACTTTTATACAAGTTATTTGAACGATGGAACAGCCGCTAAGTATACGCCAGTTTTTAAAACCTACTATTTTGAGTTTGGTATTTACTTGACTTATTTTTTACTATAATATAATCACGATATTAACATTATATTTTATTTTTAATCGTAAAATCCACCTTTCAATATCAGCTTGCCCCAATAATTATGACTAAATTTTGTAAGTTTTTGTCCTGTTATGGTTTTTATCCAACACTAGTTTTTAGTAGTCATAACATTAATTTTTTGCTTCCATAAATTATATACATACCTTGACTAATATATTACTAAATATTTTTACTATTTCCTGCTCTTTTTTGTAAGAATGGCAATAAAAGCTTTATGCACCTAATTAATGTTTTTTTTCTTAGGGTTTTTTTTACTTAAGTATTTAAAATTAGATGCCGACACTTGTCACTTAGTCAGTGGCGGATTTGCCCAGTAGGCCCGGGCCTAGGGCAGCCAGATATTAGGGGCGGCCAATCGTGACAAAAAAATCACTGATGACAAGAAATAACTAAAAATACGTAAATATTTTAAAGGCTTCAAGGGGCTATGGGTTTTTCTCGGCGGCTCTGCTCTTTAATGATATATTTATTTTCTCACCGCTCAGAACACATCTTTTGTAGCCTGAAATATAAAATTTTCTCGGCACTCGCAGCTAGCTGCTCGCGCAATTATAAATAGAATGTTATGTATTTTGCTCACCACTCAGAACGAGCTCAATGCACACGGTATCGGCGTTAGGGTGGGGCGCGGTTGGGCGACCGCCCAGGGCGCCGGATAAAAGGGGCGCCCGTGGCGCCCCATTCGTTCTGAAAAATTCAATATTCTCGGTGCTCGTAGCAAGCTGCTCGCGGTTTTATAAGAACATTTAGTTTCTTTGCCACTCGAAGGAAGATAAACGCACATCATTCGTGCTGAAAAATTCAAAATTTTCTCGGCGCTCGCAGCGAGCTGCTCGCGCTTTTATAAATGAGAAAATTTACTTTCTTTGCCATTCGAAGCAAGATAAACGCACATCACTCGTGCTGACAAAATTCAAATTTTTTCGGCGCTCGCAGCGAGTTTCTCGCGCTTTTATAAATAAGGACATTTAGTTTCTTTGCCACTCGAAGTTAGCTAAACGCACATCATTCGTGCTGTAAAATATCTAAATTTTCTCGGCGCTGCTCGCGCTTTTATAAATAAGAATACTTATTTAGTTTCTTTGCCGCTCGGAGCAAGCTAAACGCACATCATTCGTGCTGAAAAATTCAAAATTTTATCGGCGCTCGCAGCGAGTTGCTCGTGCTTTTATAAATGAGAACATTTACTTTCTTTGCCACTCGAAGCAAGCTTAATGCACATCATTCGTGCTGAAAAATTAAAAATTTTCTCGGCGCTCGCGCTTTTATAAATAAGGACATTTAGTTTCTTTGCCGCTCGGAGCAAGCTAAACGCACATCATTCGTGCTGAAAAATTCAAAATTTTCTCGGAACTCGCAGCAAGCTGGAAAGGTGGATTTTTTCTATTGGCGTATCGCCCATGATTTTGCCCATCGGAATCGGCCCAGAAAAAATCTTGGAATTTTTTCCTTTTTAGTATGGGTTTGAATTTTGAATTGCTTTTTAGGGGGCGCCGTTGAAATCTCGCCCAGGGCGCTGGTAATGTTAAAACCGGCTCTGATTGCACATCTTTTGTAGTCTGAAACGTAAAATTTTCTCGGCATCACAAGGTTTTAAAATTTTATTCTATTCGGAACGAGTTTAACGCACACGTTCTTGTCAGAGATATAACATTTCCTATTTTAGAGATTCAAATTGTAGGTAAACGTTGAAATGTACAAACCTACGTTGTTCACAAAAAAAAAATCTGGATCCGCCACTGTTTAAGGAGTAAGTAGGAGTAGACATGTTATATACGACG